>JAQQZR010000039.1:3245856-3274209 GCA_030068235.1 Notoglanidium macrostoma | reverse complement strand
GTGTGTGTGTGTGTGTGTGTGTGAGAGAGAGAGAGAGAGAGAGAGAGAGAGAGAGAGAGAGAGAGAGAGAGAGAATGAGAGAGAGAGAGAATGAGAGAGAGAAATGGTAGATACCAGAACCTGTTCTGTTCCTCTATCTGTTACACTGTCCATCCATTATCTATACCGCTTTATAGACATTATAGTGTATACCTGTTCGTTTTCCAAATGTGTACGGTCTCTGGGTCATCGATGCCGTGCTTCTCTGCCATGTCATCCAGGAAGTCGAAGAAAAACCTGACAGCAATCGGGGGTGGACGCTTGGTGCTCAGGATTGCTACAAACACATCATCCACAAACTTCTGCAGAGTTCCCTGAACACACACAGACACATGGCAGTGTCAGAACAAATGCAGCAGTGCAGCAGGGAATAAACTGACAGTGACACTGACAGTAATACTGAGTGATGTAACCCCGTGTTCACACTGGCACTCGTGAAGTGACAAAGTGTAAGGAAGTCATTTCTTTTCCCTGAGAGATGCAGATTTAAAGCAACAGAAACTGCAGGTCTAACTGGTGACTCAGTCAGGCTGAATAGAGGGGAAGAAATAATAGAATAACACAGAAGTAAAGTACACTAAGCATAATAAAATAGATATATTTGACCATAAAATACAAGATGAAATGCAGTGCAAGCCTTGCCCTGAGTGCGCATCTAAAGGCACAAAAGAACTGACTTAAAAATAGATGAATCTTCATTCTTCTGGAAGTTGGTTCCAGCTATGCGCAGGAAAATAGCTAAATGCAGCTTCTCCCTCATGCAAATGAGAACCGGAGCAATGTGGTGACTAGCAGTGGGAGTGAGGACCGTGGGGCTCAGGATGCCTCATTTTCTCCCACTGCGAAACATTTTGTAATTATGAAAGAAAATTTGTTCTCATTCAAGACTGAGGAGAAATTGCTGTGATTTATGGCTTCAAACCTAGCTGGATGTAAATAAAACAAATGATCCTTGACAAAAAAAACTGTAGATGTCCTGGATGAGTTTGATGCATTAATACACAGACAGATTGGAAAGATAATTACAAGTTAATTACTTTATTGCCGGGAATAATAATAAAAAGAAGAAGAAGAAGAGGAAATTGTGACGTTGAAAAAACTGGTGTGCTGATAGAAAAAAACTCTAACAAATAAGTTCACCTAAGCGATACCCGTGAAACCATGGAAACCGGTAGGAGCACATGCAAGCGAATGCATAGCGATCTGGGTGATGTGAGGTAAACATTGTTGCTAGTGTGAGCATAGGGTAATACAGGAGAATGGAACCTTATTCAGTTAACGATACACTCCAGTCACAATTCGATTCGATTCATGATTCTGGCTTCATGTAAAATGCGTGAACTGCACACTCCCACAACGCACATCGTCAAGGTTTTGCATCGCGATGCATTCACGCCACCCATATTAATCAATGACGTTTTCATTCTAAACAGTGAGATACCTTCATCGAGAGCAGCCTTGTGAGATAGATCTCGGGGATGGCTTTGGCACGTTCTCGCTCTCTCATGCTGCTTTTTCTGTGTTTGGGGATTTCAGGATCCTCGCTCGACTTCACCAGGTGCCACAGTCGGAGACCCTCGTCTTCCTCGCCCTCTAACATGGGTGTCTCTATAACAGCCGAAACAAAACATACCGGAAACAAGAGCAGCTTAGTGAACAGATTGAGGCCAGAAAAGAACATTTATGTTTATGATTATACTTATTTTATTTAAGAAGGGACACTGCACATTAATTAGCATGCGTATTAAGATCCATCAAGTAGATATGACAGATATATAGCCATATAGGCTAATTTTATATGCAGTCCCTGGCAGGTTGATGGTATATGACAATAAAATAAAAGAAAATATATAAAAGTACATAAACACATAACACAGACAAAGCACAGAAGGACATACAGCTCGCATACAGGCAGATAAGCATAGACAAAAGTACATAAACACAGGCAATTAATAACAAAAGCATAGCCAAGCATGTAGCTACTGCATTGCAAGATTTTGTACTCGACCTGTCCTGTGATGGCTGCTCTAATTTATTATTAAGCAAAAATACACCATAGAATAACTTGCAAATTAATATTTATAATCAACATGTTGTCTTCAATGGCATCCAAAAATGACTTTGCAATGAAATTCAAATAATGAAGTTGATTTTACTTTAAACCTCTTTCATCGATTTGCCAGTCCGGTTTTGCACTGGTTAACGGGTCTCCTACATTACTCACAATGCAGTTCCACTACCTGCTGATCGTGGTGCCAGTGGGTTCTAGCCCTTACTTTATTTCTATCTAAAGAGAGGGATGCAGCAGCACTTTAGTCCCTCTGTCTGTCCAGCTTTCAATTTCTTATCTGTACACTCTGGATTCCAAAGCTTCATCTTGTACGCTAATACCAGATATAAACCTGCTCATTATGTTTGAAAACCTGGGCATTTATGTTTGAAATTGCTTAAACTCCTTTTCCCTTATTAAACGGCATTGGGATAACCACTAAGGTCTCATAAAAAAAAATTAAAAAAAATACGGAACCAACCAGCAAATTAGCAACAGAATCGCTAAACACACCACAAATATTTTAATATAAACACATTTAATGTGTTTCATGGTGGAGACTTTCTTTAACTTAATAATTTAAATTGAAATTAGTTCCAATTTAGCTACTGAAAATCAGTAAATGTTTAACGACTATTTCAGCTACAAGCTGCCAGTTCTTCTTCACTATGGAGAATTTCTGGACATGGGAGAATAGCTCTTTCTAACTCTGGGCTACGCTATCCCTGCAGCTCATACAGCTTTTACATTTATAATTTAGCAGCTTTGCAGCCATGCAGGACTGAAACAGAGCAGCCATCACTTTTTTTTTATTTACCATGAAGCTTACTTTCTCCAGTTTGGAAGATCTGATTAATTCCTGTGACACCGGCACTATAACGAGGGATGAGAGCCACCGTGGCGCCGTCTGGCACCTGAGGATATGAGACAGATGGAATGAGGGCATCAGATAAGATCAGACACAACAGAATACATGAATTACACTGTGTCTGTAGTGCTGCTGAAATTTCCTACAGGCCGTGAATGGGCTTTCAAAGAATAATTAATAGTGAAGGAAAACAGAAGCTGGCAAATTTCCGAGCTGACTCGATGCCATCTCCTCACAGGGTAAGCACGGTGGAAAATCCAATGCAATGCTAGACTGGATTATTGATCTTTATGTAATTGAATTCCGCTTGCATGTCTGTTCACTCGAAGAGATGCATAGAACAGAGGAACTGCCATAATTGATAGAGATTTTTTTTAATGTAATACATATCTAAATAACAGATTTTGTAAATAAGCACTCTACGACCAATAATTCCACACCTATAAAAGGAAGCTAGGAGCAATGTGAAATGTTACGCACCTTGTAGTGCTGCAACGTGTTGAGCCTCTTCCAGTGTCCTTGCACTATGCCTGTGACATCATCATCAGACAGGGTCAGGTGACCTGCTTGCCCCGATCTCCACTCTATTAACGTGAAACACAAATGAAAGCGTCAATAACATGAACAGATCCAGAGAAAGCATCCAACAGTAGGACAATGGATAAAACGTTTGTATATAATTCTTCGTTTTTGACTCTGCCGTACCGAGGTCCAGTGAATCGGCCGAGGGCCTCTGAGAAAACGGAGCTCCTTTGTAGATCTGGTCCAGGATCTTGTCTTTCACCTGGGTGATGGTGTCGATGTCCAGAACCTTAACAGGACAGGGCTGGACCTCTACTCCGCTCTTAACCAGCACTGTCAGAGTCTGAGGAAACAACACAGTAGCACATTTACAATGATGAAAAGACAAATCTCTGATTTACGTGGCTTAAAAAAGGTCTTGGACAATTTGATTAGATTGGAAATCCAGATTCTCTGAATATATAGGTTAATTTAGATTAAACATCTAAATCTCTGAGCATAACAAATGAACCTGCCGGCCGACTGGGGCCTTTCTATGGGCAGTTTGCATGTTTCCCCGTGCCTGTTTGAGTTTTCCTCCGGGTGCTATGATTTCCCCTCACAGCCCAAAAACATTCAAATTAGCTTAACTGGCTACTCTAAATTGCCCATAGGTGTGAATGTGAATGTGAAATGTTGCTCATTTCTCTATGGATTGGCAACCTTCCTAAGGTGTACCCTGCCTCTCTCCTAAAGTCAGCTGGGATTTGCTCCAGCTTTCCCACGATCCTGACAGATAAGCAGTATAGACAAGTTGGATAAAAACTTAACCCACAGCTTCTCAACTTTGGGGTCAGGGCCACACGCGGGATCACCTGAGATGCCTTTGGGGTCATAGGATAATTTCATAATTAAGGAAGAGGAAATAATAATTATTTTATAAATGTTACTTACGGTATAGTTCTATGCACATAAACTGATTCATGGAAAATTAATTAATAATTAATACTGTCAGATTAATATTATTAAAAGTTCAGGTTTGAGTTCTGCACAGCAGATCCGTCTTCTACATACTGAAATGTTAATCAAATTGGCCTTTACTATTAAACGTATATATTTAGATGATAATGATAATATAATATTCTGTGAAAAATCTAGGCCCTTAAAATGGGATGAAAACGCCTGGTTAAACCATAAACACTACAGTTGTAACCCTCAGGCTTCCACAGAATATGATTTGATTCATAAGGCATTTATTCAATATTTACCACTGATACCACTGAATCTGGCCTGATTCGATTTAGTAGACTCCGGCTGGTATATGACTAACGTTTTTGCTCAGAATTTACCTTTAATTTGCGAATGATGATGCAGAGAAGAATTAATTTAAAAGTATAAGACGGACAAACCATACAACAATTTAAAGATCAGTTTAAACATATGCATTATTATTTTTTTTTTTACCCACCATTATTACACCCCTAGTAAAATACACGCCTGCATTTGCATTCAGAAATATGATATGCTGCACTCATGATGCTATAATACTTGTCTAATATGTATACTAACAAAGATTTTCAGCTCCGTGTTACTTACAGAGATGCACAAAACTTTGGACACGTCTATGCTCTTGTGAAAGGGTTTAATCTTTAAGAAGGTTTTTTGAAGTATCAGGTGAAAAACCAAAGATAGACAAAGAATCAAAAGAGGGACAAATGAAGTATTAAATAACTGATGAGTGTTCTCCAGTATCTCTGTAGCCCAGACTCTGCTAAAAAGCCGGTCCATATGGGATCGTTAAATGTTTAGAAAGAAACGGCTGTTATCTCTCTTCTTCCTGACGCAACTCATTCTATACATCTAGACACGGCCATTGTTTTAAGCATTCAGAGGAAATCCCATGTTATGGAAAAAGCGCCCAGTGGTACAATTCTATCAGAACAGCAACAGAGACTAGGGTGTGTATAAAAGTCTGAGATTAGAGTGAAATGGGATAGAGAAAGGCAGAGCGAGAGTAAGACGGAACAAGATTGACACTAATAGAGATGTTCTGTGGCAGCTGTCACTCGACTGTCTCTCAATCTGCTTATAAAAGACAGAAAGAGAGACGAAAGAAAGAGACAGAAGGAGAAAAGTGACACTTACTATGGAGCAGTAGTCTATGTCCTCTCGGAGTAGATGGCTGTCATTTAGGGTGCGCTTGGCTTTACCCGTCACTACGTCCACTGGACCTTTGTCCACCTGATACTTTATAGCTCTATACAGCATGTACAGAGGCTCGCCTGCCACCTCCTGCAAACATATGAGAGAAAAAAGCATTAGTACTATTTTAATTTTGGAAATTTATGTATGTGATAAGTGCGACCTTGGGATTGTGAGAGGCGCTACATAAATGTAACATTATTATTCTTATTCTTATTTTATTGTGAGTGTACAATTGTACAATTATTATTCCTTACCAAATAATAATTTTTTCCTTATTTACATTTTTAATGATCAATTTTTATACATATGTTTGAAGACTTCAGATAAAAAGTCCTCTAAACATTTTTTGTTTTAAATAAGCATTTTCTTTTCATTAGGCTCCTATGTTCACGTGAAGTAAGTTAATTTCAATTGCAGTGAAAAGGTTATTAGCCACTGAATGAATTTTCTTATTGGCTCTTATTGACTGCCTTTTGCAGCAAAACCTGCCATGTCCATGGGCGCTTTTTTTTTTTTTTTAGAAACCAATAAGTCCACCTAACAGAATAAACAATAAACAGAAGACAATTCACCTTAACTACACCATAAATAAATAAAGATAAATATGAAATTAAAATACAAATGCCATAATGTATCAAATAAATAAATAAATAAATAGCTATAAAAAAAAGTGTACTGTTGTCATACCAGGTAAGTTAAGATACAAAGTAGTGCATGAAGTTGGCAAAGAACATTTAATTTCTTTCTTTTACAGCTTTTAACAAACAATTTTCAAACAACATAATTTCGCATTAAACAGGCTAAAATCTCATTCCTCAGCGCTAAGAACCGGCTAGAACGCGCCCCCTGCTATTTTGAATGTCACATGATCTGGATCATGTCTTCTGATTGGTGCTGTGAACATAGTGGAGATTGCTGACAAAGGGAAGTGGAATTTAGAGGTTTCTGCCAACGAAGCGTGTTTTGGAAGAGGCTCAGCGTGCGATTTAGTGGGGTTTAACGTGAAAGCATTTGATTATTGTATACTACGCACTGAGAGCTTTCACTTGATATCTTATTTTTCACGGAGGTGGCGTTTAGTGGCTTTTGAAGTCTTCATGCAAATGTAATGATTTTTATTCATACTTACATGTTTTATTTATAGTAAACTGCAATACAGTTTTTTTATATTAAATGTATTAAATTATATATATATTAATTATTTTTTTTTTTTTTTCCCATTTTGCTTATTTTTTGTCATTTTAGTTCTGATGACAGATCTAGTGGAGTATCTGATCTTAAGAAATTAATGCGATGAATGTTTGAGGCATCATTAATGACTCAAGTGTCAAAAAGAAAATACTATATCTGCATGTAAGTTGAGCACATTAAAAGTGGATTCATGATAAATTTAGAGATGATTTTTTGCATCCATTCATAACCACTTTATCCTAGGCAGGGTCGCAGTGGATCCAGAATTAATCCCACAAGATGTGAATACACCTAGATGAAACACAGGTTCGTCTCACACACTCATTCACACCTGGGGACATTATTATATTTGTTTACCTATACTATCCTAAATACACAATTTTACCACTTCTGTTGCTTCTGATAATGACAAAGAATGGCAAAACTCTCTCATTGCTATAAATTTGTGTCCTGAGGGTATGCAGACTTTTTGCACTCCACTGTAAGTAGGCTATGTGCGTTTCTTCCAATTGCACCACAAAGTACTACAGTATTTTCCTCTAGGCATAAAACTCATTATACAGTGTTACATTGTACCTTTAGGAATGAATAGAGACAGATGGACATCCAGTTCGTGAGCATTTTCTCCACCACCGTCTCAGTCCTGCCGGAGCACAAATGAAGAAAAGCATTATACATATTAAAGTATATTCAGTGTGGGGAAAAAAAACAGCAATTAATCCAATAAATGATCTATAAAAAAAGGAACCAGCGGGGGTGTTTTGTACCTGCGCAGCATCAGTTTGGGATTTTTGGCAACGTATTGCTGCACCAGATCCCCCAACAGGGTCTTCATGACGTCGGTGAAGTACTCCAGCTTGTCATGGAGTGCCATAGTGAGCAGTGATGCTACGTAGCCGCGGTCCCGCTGGGAGAAGTTCTGCTGCTCCTCTAGGGTGTGGATAAACTGCAAAAACAGATGACTTCCTGTAAAACCACTACCTAGAAATTTGTACTGCCATTCTTTGATATCTGCATATACTGTATATGTTCATTCTCAAAGAACTGCATTTAGTTGCCTATATACTCGAAAATCATTTGTCCTGCAATGACCAGAAATAATGAAACTTTCCTTTACAGAAACTCTTGTCTCGCCACTGGGTTATTTTGTTTCATTTGTCAGAACAGAGTTTTCTAATAACAGTACGAACGCTTGGTGTGTTTAACTATGGTTAAAAAAAAAAAACCACAATTTGATTGTGTATCATAAATAAAATACCGCACTCATAATACACCCACACATATACTAGTCAAAAAGTGGCTTCAATATTGTGAGCAAAATACTTAAAAATGCATGAAGCACTAAGCCAAAGTGTTTTCATTTTCAGACTAGGCAGTTTTATCATCAATATTACAGACAGATACCGCTGTGTGAACACAAAAGCTCAGTTTACAATTTTGGCTTTATGCTTTTTAACTCTTTAAGGCGAAGCAATTTGACTTAGCCTATGCTGCAACTAGTCATTCTAGGCCTTTTCTCTTCAAGGATAAATTCTGAATTATGTATAAAACATCATTCCACAGTAGCACTGGGTATAGTGTGTCAAGCCAATGCACTTTCACTATAGTATAGCTCTGGGCTGAAAACAGTTACTTTCACTGGCTCTACTTAAAGCAACTTTAGAGCAATTCCAGTCATAAGTTCAGTTTACACAATTCTCCCACTTACACCAATTTTAGTCAGCCAAGTTTGATTCTTTAGGGCAACTATTTTTATTGTTGCCTTAAGTTATTCATCCAATGGACTAATACCAGTCCAGGATATTTTAAACAACTTCTATTTTACATTCGTGGTGAATCTTTATGATTTATTAATGGCTTTCATATGAGTTTATATTTGGAGTCTCCACTATATATAGAGTCTGCTGAACACTTTAATGTAAAGCTCAGGTTAGTTGGGTTAAAACTGATTTCAACTTGTCTAAGTATTCAGTTTATGAGCTGCATCTAGAACAATCATGTACATTTAAATACGTTGGTAGGTAAGGTTATATTGAAATGTAGCCTGTTTTTTCACGAAAGTTCTTACCATCCGATCTCAACTGTATTCTAGGAATCCACTTATTACACAATATCTGAAGATGTAGCCAATCAACGAATATACAATTTCTATACATGGACAAAAAGATCTATTTAATCCACATGATTAAACTATGAACAGATGTGCTAACATTGACTCACTGCCACGTATGGAGTTGACCTCAGTGGGAATCATATTTAGGACACAAAACCCATAACAGAAATTTGATAGACAAATGAGTACCACTCCCTCAGATCCACAACACCCTCCCCTGGACACAAAACGAGTCTAAACCATTTTAAAGTTTAACTAACTCGTGTGAGGAAGAGTCTGTTGTTGAGCAGGTTGTTGAGTTGACCCAGGCCCTGCTCCACTGTCAGTCTGCGAAAATCTGGCAGGTCCAGATTCTGGCTCAGTGGCGCCCCTCTCTGACCGGGGAAGAATATACGCTCGGCGTATGTACGGTAGTCCAGGAATGGAATGCCTGGACCACCAACGTCGCTGCTTAAATCCATCATCTCAGTCATCAGATCTGAGTTTAAAAGAGAAAAGCGTGCAACAGGCTTTCAGTTAATCCTGCATAAATCCTTCTGGAATGTATGTGTGTGTGTTGGGGGTGGGGGGGTCCACGGGGGGGGAATCTAAAAGGCAGGAGATGAAAAATACAAACAAACCTGTGAACTCTTTCCTACATTGGTCTCCAACATTAATCTCTAGAGTTTCCAGTTGGACCAGAACCTTCTTGTAGTCTCGCATTGCTTGCTTACTCTTCCTCCTGTGCACAAATCATTCATTACCATCATCATAGCATAATACACAAAAACACATGTTGAGATTTGAGTGCATACATAAAGCACAGACAGGCAGTTCCTTATTTACAGTTCCTAATTTACAGTTACAGTAAATTGGAGAGGAACTGCCTATCCCTGGGCATAACAAAATCTCTGTGTACAACATTTCATTCATTATGTTTAGTAGGTGTACCTGTACATAAGGATGATGACAAGCACAATGAGCACGACCACGGCCGCTCCAGCTCCCAGCCCGACCTGAGCCTCCAGAGGCACGGGTGTATGAGTGCCCATGTCATACTCCACTGTGCCCAGATTAAACACCAACCGCCCCATTATAACCTGAGACACACACATACACACTAGGGATGTAACCGAATACGAGCGCACATGCATAGACATAAAGGCACATTAAGGAAACATGTCATACTGTTTCAAATACTGTTTCGACTCACTAATTCCTTTATATGATACAGAAGTAGATGATAAAACACATATGCCCATATTTACCAAGGTTTCAACTGTTACAATTGACTAAACAGATTAAAGTGGCTTTTAGTGCCCATTAAGATCAAAGAGGAGGTCAGTGCTTCCTCGTTGCATATGCATTTACACGAGTGCAAAATACCAGGCAGAGATTATTGCAATGAGCCACCCTTTTATCAAGGCTGATGGTAATTATAGTGACTTTGTGACTGCACATGCTATTTAACGACTGTAAAAACTGGTGTTATTTTGGGCTCAAATAACTGAGGAGACGGTACAGGCGGTGCCTTCGGATACTTATGCTCAATGACCAAAGGAGCCATTTTGTGAACACACTAAGTCACATTATTATGAATTTACTGAAAGGATCTGGATTTCGGTCAACCTTCACTTTCTGGCCACAGGGTCTGTTTAGCACGCCGTAGCATCACATGCTAGGATATCAGTCAGCTTTCACTGCATTGCCGTCTATACTTCTGGGGTCACTTCAGTGATGAGTTCAAATGCACATGATGGACAAGCTGGATACGAACAAATCTGCCCGTAAATCATTCACAGGAGCATTTACAGGAGAAACTTACATTTAAATCCAGTTAGTTTGGAATAACATTCATGTTCGTATTTACGTATAAGGAGACTCACTATTGCTGATGAGTTAATGCGGTTTTATGCATAGATTAAGGTAGAAAGTTTTAACAGCTTATTTATTTCAATTACACGCATGAATTTTCTGAAAACTTGTTCATGGCTTTACAGGAAGCAATCCGAAACAAATCCATACTATAATATAGATAAGACGAGCTATTCAATTAGCGAAAAAGTAATGGCGCTCTTAAAAAGGAGGAAGAGATCGTGTGTGCCGATGCTCACTTAGGATGAGTTCTTTCACCGTTTAGACACCATTTTGTTGTTTTCAGCACTCTGTAAGCTTTTTTATGGAGTTTTGCAGGTGCGACTAAATGTAAATCAGCTTTGCTATGAACGTGCTTTGTAATTCACACGTGACTGGCATTTATTAACATATGCACAAGAGCATGAAGAAAGTCAGTGCTGCTAAAACTCCTGTAAATCTGGTGGGAATTTTTAGTTCAGTTTAATTCCATTTACACACAGTTTTCCGAAAAGATTGATAAATGAAGGCCAATGTTTCCCAAAAGACCAGGATTCATGTAACCATGTTATTAACATGATTTTTTAAAAATGAACATGGTGTGAGAGATTCAACTTACATTCAGTTAATTTCATTAGTCGATAATGAACATGTTTGGAAACACAGCATGTACAGTCCTTAATGTTCAGGTTTTATGACATTAAAAACCATAAGAACACACGCTGTAGCAAAACATTCCAGATCTGCCCAGTTGCTGACCTTTTGTCATGTGCAAAACATGTTAATTAGGCACCATGCACCTGTGTTCATTTCTATTTAAGCACTTACTAAAGTGGTCAGGCCCATCAACACAAATGGCCACTAAAACGCCATAATTAGCGCTTCTCAATTTTGAGGAGAAAATTACATGGTATCTAGGTCTAATGCACTGACCTTCAGCCTGGGCAGGCTTTCGTGGTCCAAACTGAGCGGCTGCTCCTCTGGAGGTTCACAGTATAGATGAGTGTCATCCAGAGTCTTCACATCACATATCTGGTCTCCGAGCCAAGCCACCACCTCATCTTTACCCATGGCCAGAGTTAGACCTTTCCCCTGCAAAGTACAATGCACAGCAGAAACACAGGTATTGCACATCAGACTGAAGATATGTTCAGAATTCAGGTTTAAAGTGGCAAAATTAGATTTTGTTCGGCTTAATATGATATTGATTGTTTTTCCATAGCTATAGTATTTAATCATATTTGGTCATGGTATGCCACATTCCTCTGTGGTCCTAAATTACACACATATCTGATATATGGCCATCAGGCCATAATAACAACTGAGAATGGAATTCCTGTCATTTTTATCACCAAGCATATCAGCATCATTTTTCATTGCTGGGGAGAATAAGCAGTGGATTAACAGTAACATCAGTAGAAATACAATGACTCTATTGGAAATATATCCAGATATATAACGTGGTTGTGAGCGCACATCTGCATATCGTAGAAGGGTCGAGTGTTGTCCTTGGCGGAGGTCTGTGCTCTTTAAGTGACCTTCTAATTATTTCTGTTTTTCACTTGAAATTTATTATAGCCAATCTACGTACTGGCATGTTTTTGGGAGATAGGAGGAAACAGGAGAACCCAGAGAAAACCAAATTGGACACAATGTGAAACTCCAGACGGACAGCCACCTAAGACCCAAGGAGATCTGAAGGGGCTGAGTATCTACTGCACCACCATGCCTCCTACTAAGGACTGTTAAAAGCAAACGTGATCTATCAAGGCAATAAAATCAAATCTGAGCAAAAATAATCAGAATTGAGAGCCTTGGAATGTGAACAACATATAAGAATGCCATCAACATCATACTGACACACGTTACATTCGCGTATATCATATGAAAGAAAGAAGGGTACATGATGAATCTATTGCCACATAACTCATTTTTTAGAACAGAAAACTGAACAGAAAAGTTCAAGCAGACAGTCACTACAGTATAAGATAAATTATGTGTTTAAACAGTAGCAGTGTGTATGTTTTCAGAGTGTACTGTGCTCTCTGGTGTATCCATGCAGTGAGCACATCGTCATATATCTCCAAATGAACAATCAGAGCCCGAACATTTAGCTAACATCCCGCTCATTATTAAAAATGCATGACTAGGTTAAATATTGATATTAGACAAATTAATCATGGTTAATATCTTCAAAGTGTTCTACTGAGAGTTGAGATGTTTTCAGAATATTTTTCAGTTCATATTAACTGCAGTTTCTTAAAATGAATTACATCTCGGGTGTGATTTTCAGCACGTATTGGCTTTCTGCTGTTCATATGCAAAGCATTTCTTTAGAGGCTCTGGATAAAATAAATCCCTGTTAAAAGAGGAAGAAGAGGAAGAAGAAAAATAGCAGGGATTTGCAAAGATTGAAAACAATTGATCGAGTCATCCATTCATCAACACGACAACCCATCAGAAACCCTTTCTTTAATTAAAAAGCGTCTTTTAATTTCATTAAGTAAAAGAATGAAGGCAGCTGCTGAAGATTAAATGAGCAAGTGACAGGAAAGCACTCTAAGTGATGCTACTAATGAAATTAAGTGTCTGCAATATAATCTGTCTATTTTATTGAATGTTTTGACAATGATATGGATTAGGCATGTTTGTATATATTTGGAGTGCTAATAATAAATGGTAGTCTAAGATAATGATTTGAATAGATTAATAAGCTTGTGTATATCAGCCTCACCTCTACAGCGAGCACTCCTCCAGGTTTGAAGCGGATAGGTAAGGTCGGGTCCTCACGGTTCAGGTTGTATAACTCTGGGTCTGGATGGTATGTAAATCCTGTTCCCTTGATACTCTCAAAATCCAAATGCACATTGTCCATCTCGAACCAAACTCTCACGACACGGGAGCTTTTCGGCACTTGAGGACTCGGACAAATTATGTGCCCTGAGCTAACGTTTACACAGAGGGTCTTTTTCTAAGAGAGAGAGAGAGAGAGAGAGGAAAATGACAAAGGGATTAAATAGAGCCAGACTGAAGTAGAAAGAAAACAATGATGTGCAATGGGACAAAGCATGGAGAGAGAGGTTGGTAGGGAGAAATAAAAATAGAACAGATGACTGACAATGGTTTATTTAAATCCTAGATCTTCATGATCTAGTGTTTCTGATTGCAGATTCCAAATGAAATGTTTATTACTCTAAACTTAGCTCATCAATGAAAACCTTTTTGACAAATAACATTAATTGTCATGTTTGTCAAGCTAGCTCTCTCCTATCATGTAACAGCTACCAACAAGTGAGGGTGAAGGCTGAAGTGTTTCCTCTGAGATACATAAAGCCATTGCGTATCTTCTAATTGCTGCTCAGTCTACGTCACAGGGCAGCTGAACAAATTTGGAGGAAAGTGCTATCCACCCTCTTCCACATACACAAGCTCATAGTCACCCATGATTGGCTACTGATGCTCTGATTGACAGTGTAGACGTATTTTTTAACTCTTGAATGACTTCAATCTGAGTAAAATGTACTCTTCCTTATGTTAGCTGGATGTCTATGATGGTCTAGAAAAACATCTGTGATAGTTAGCATGTACTCTGGCTCAAAAACACGCTTACACGGAATGGACACAAATGCTCACATGGCTATTACTCTTCCATTTGACACATTATTGAACAGATAGAATTTCATCAGGCTTAGCGTTGAGGGTATAAATAAAGGTTCATTATTCAGGCTGAGCTATTATTGCATTTAATAGCTACAGAGCATTTTAGTTTCCAGTGCATTTGTACTAAGAAAAAAAGAATGAGTAATGATAAAAGCATCAACTGTCCAGAATAATACACTACTAAAGAGTAAGAGTAATTGTGTGTGTGAATCTGTGTGTGAATTTTAGTCTAAGTCTTAGTCTAACTTTTAGTTGGTTGGTTTTCCAACCAACTCTGGACATTCCGCACGTTCATGAAGTGTGCTGTACCGTGGCCATGGTGCTGTCGAGGGGAATGTTCCGGGCTGAGACATGACTGTATCGCCGTTTCCTGACCACAGTCTCGTACCGAACGGACATCATCGGCTTCTGGACCACATCCAGGTTTTGGCCAATTACCGTTATATTTCGCCCACCCCTATAAAACAAGCAAGGTTTAAAAGATCACTTTTAAATCACTTCAATGCTACTTTTGTACCTCATGTATAATGCTAAAGCTACAAAGCAATGGTATTTCTATTATTTCACACACACACAAAAAACACATAAATAGCAAAAAGTAATATAATTTTTTATTTACTATACTGACATGCAGCAAAAACTTCATTACGTTTTACTTAATAAAACTCACCCATAAAAGCTCTCTGTAGGAGTGGCATCAGTGATCACCGGATCCTCCAGATAGTGAAAGAAGATATTACCCACAGTCCTCTCTGCTGTTCCAAACTGCACTTTGACCGGTAGCGCTGCAGTTTGGTTTGAGTGGCTGGTGCGGCAGACCAGCTGTGTGTCAGTCACTGAATCCACACTGTAAAATAAATAAAATAAGTACAGTATAAAAGCAAACAAAAAAATAGATAATTTTATCTGTAAAATATCTCAACTCTAAAACATGCAAATAGCTCAAGTCAGCCTGCACACACAACAGTTTAAAACGTGCTTGCATGACGTATACACAAATGTTCCATGTTACTTTCTAAAGACAAGTTTAAAGAATGGACTCACATGTGACAAGGCTGCGAACCTACGAATGCGCGCAGGTCAGTGTCTTGCCCTGTGAGGAGCTGAGCACCGTGCACAGTGAGTCTGGTGCCTCCCGCCATGGGGCCTTTACTGGGCACAATGTGGGTCAGCTTGGGATTCTGGTAGGTGAATGTCTGCTGGGACCGACCCAGCTCTGAGCTCCCCACGGTTACCATCACAGGCCCTGCGGTCACATGATCGGAGTGCTGAAGCTCACACATGATCCTGAAACACAAACACAAACCAACAGACACAAGGCTGAATGAGTACCAGGCATATGAAGGACATGAACCCACACCCAATCAAACCATAAAATTTTCTTATCTGACTGAATTGCCATGGAAACGGTATCATTTATCTGCCCAATATGAAGGATTCTTTCATGTATAGCTGTATGGTTCCACCAGGTATTATTGCATTATGTCCAACATTGCAAAAAAAAAAATTAAACAAATATAAATAATAATAATTTGTTATAATAAATAACAAATAATTTAAGAAATATCTATACACTCATATTGACTTAGGAAATAGTTTCGCACAAACGTAACTCTAAAATGTCAAATCCATAATGCAGTTTCCGCTCAGTAACATATACCAAAGAAATACATACTTTTAAATCTATATTTTTGTGCTTATTTAAGTTCAAAATATACTGCAAAAAAAAAATCTACAGGAGGAGTATATCACTACATGGCATTTTCAAAATATAATCCCAATTATAAAGAAACAAATGGAATATAGAGCACTGGTTAATGGTACTGTGTCCGAAGGTGTGCATACCGGGTTGAAATAAGGTATGCATTGCGCAGTGGCTTGCAGGTAACTCCAGCCACCGTGACTCCGTTCTCGATATCCTCGTAACGCTGACCCAAGTTGGAGCCCAGGATTGTGAGGACAATCCCTCCTTCTAACGGTCCTGTCAGTGGCCACACCTGAACACACACACAAGTGTAAATGCAAATGGACTCTAGACAACTATCAAATAACAACTGAAAATTGTCTTTATGCCAATAATTTTGAAGCTGACTGTATATATTTGTGTATGTGTGTGTGTGTGAGTGTGTGTGTGTGTGTGTGTGTGTGCGCAGGGCTGTACAAAGCTACAATACTGATGCACATGCTGGCAGTAATTCATCCAATGTAATGGAAAACTGTTCAGTTCTTGTTATTCTTCTGACAGACAGTCAGAGAGAGACACTGACAGTGCTTCACGGCTCAATCAGGAATCACGTGAGCCTCCCCAATCAGATAAAAAGCCAATAATCATAGCAGCATTACTGTTAACATCCACTCTTCCAGATATAATCTTAAGTGCTGGGGGGATGTTCCCTGCATAAATTATGAACCAGACTGAAAATTTCTTCTTTGTTCATAGTGTCAGGCGAGGTGAGAGATTATCTGGCAACAACCGCTACATGAAAAGTAGCAGATCCATTGTAGGTACGTTTAAAAAAAAAATGAAAGCCTTTTACATTTTCCGTGTCTGACGTCTCTGTGTGAGTAGTGATTGTGAAAAGCATGCGCGCGTATTAGTAGTGTACCTCGGTAATGAGCGGTGGAGGACAGGCTTCTTGGGTAATACTGGAGCAGGACTCGTGAAACACACAGCGTGGACTTTCTCCTCCACACCACACACAGCCATACTGCTTCGGTACGGCACGGCACTGACTGCAGTCTGACTGACCCACTGAGCAGTTATACAGCTGCACTGTGTGCACACACACATGCACACACACCAAGCCAATGCATTATTAACCCCATTAATGTATTCAGAGCAAGAGCAGGGAGTGTGTAGTGTGTACGTGAATGATGCAGTTGAACAGATACGCCTGCAATATGTAGGGGTCCGAGACCAGAAAGCAATAAATGTAGAGTGTGAAAATCAATGCAAGAAGCTGCCAGCGATGTGTATTTTGGTCATTTCAACAATTCTAGTAAAAGTCTGTGGACATCAGATATTAATGGTGTAAATATATGACAATGTAGTGTGTGGTGTACTAGTAATAATGATGTACAGAAACTACTGTCACCATGTCTGTACATCGCCACACACTTTTGAAGCTATAGATAGCAGGATAATGTTATTTACAGCTTCAGCCAAGAGAAACAGCAGCATTGGACAAATCAGTAGCCCTGGGACAAGAAGATTACATGTTTTTTATTCAGTGGACAAAGAGGCTCAGTAGGCTAGTGGCCACTGTTGTTTTTTCCGTTCAACAACCAGATAAAGAAAAACCAACTTACCGGTTATTTCCACAAAAAAGGTGCTGTTTGGTATTTATACCACATATGCATTTAAATTCTTCAAGGGGGTGTAACGCACCTCGACGCTGTAACTATAATGCATGCTATTTGTTATGAATCCGTTGTACACACATAGGCTTTTAGTAGGCGTATTAATTAATGAGTGGGTATCTGAATGAACGTGTGTACCTCTGTGTGATTAATGTGTTTGTAATTAACAGCTGCTATCCTGCTGATCATTTTTGTGCATGTTAAGCATGCTGTTTACTTTAGTTTGAGAAGTGCAAGATTATAAAAAGCTAATTCAATAAACATTCTCTTACTCGTTCGTAGGTTTGTCAGAGACGTTGGTGTGATGCTGTACTGGCACCGGTCTTTTTAGTCACACCAAAAACTCATAAATCTGGTTAAATAACCAGGTGCAATCGGGTGTAGCTGGAATAGAAAACTGCAGCCACACACCGGTCCCTAGCAGATAATACTGTTGGCCATTATAAAGCTAAAAACAAATCAAAGATCAGGATGTGATGCAGTGTACGGCATCAGTGTGTGAATCTGGAATATGTGCGTGTCACAGGTTGGTATACTCACAGCGGAGGTGTGGAGCTGAGTCTATACGTTGAGTGCCTCTCTGTAGGTACACTGGAGCCAAGTACTCCATCTGTTTTACTGTGTACTGAAACTATATACACACACACACCGACAAAGCACAATAAAATAAGTAATTCAATTACAAACAATTGCCTTTCATTATCTCTTCTCTGCTCAAGAATTTCACAAGTTCACATTAAAATCATTAAACCAGCATAAGGTGATGTGCTCACAGGCCTGGTGCCATCTATTTCAAAATATCGACTCAAGAAAAAAAATGCATCAAGCCTTGAATTTAAATGCGCTTACTTTTAAATAAAAAGTAAGAAAGTAAACGGTGAAATAAACTGCTAAACTAGTGCATGACTTGTTACTGGTCGTCTTATCACTTTTGACAGGAATAGACTGAACAAATGAGTCATCTGTTGAATTTGAAAGTCTAGATGTTCTGCTTTCATCTCTTTTTTTAAAGGCCTGTTGTGAGTTCTGTAAAAACGCTCCGCTTTCTGACCTAATGTCTCTAGCGCCGTAGCTAGTCTTTGGTTTGATTAGCTGCCTCCAGCGAAATAATTTAGACAAATGAATGCAACTGGACACAAACGGCACAGCTGATGACCCCTGCATTATTGCACTACTTATTATTCTGACAACCTAGAGATGAAGTGTTTTTTTTTTTTTCAAATTCTGCCAAGGATGCCTTTCCTCTGCTGAGTCATAAATTCATCAGCCTCAGGCTCTCAAGTGGTCAAAAAAAAAAGTGTTTGCCCTATCTGTAGAAGACTGCAAGTTCGAAACCCACAGCCATCCATGACTGAGCCGAGAGAGCAAAATCTCCCATGCTCTCAGGGTGGGATTACACAATCTAGTCAATCATGGGTGTCTGTAATCTCATGTACGTCCAGCACTTTCCTCTGGGTGTGTTACTCTGCCTTGTAATGCAGCATGAGTTTGGTTGGCTTTGCATTTCTCAGAGGAAGCAGGTGATAGCCTTCACCCTCCCCAGTTGATAGACACTGTTCTTTTCCATTACTTTCGCCCTAATGACGACCCATTCCAACTAGACATCTTGCACCTATCACACGACAGCTACCAGACTCTTCCGTGCTCCGGACTGCTTGCTCACGCGTCATCACACTCAGAGGAAAGTGCTATCCACCCACTTCCGTATGCATACTCACAAATGCTACCTTCCCTGAGAGCCACAAACCGGAATAAGCAACAACAAACGGATATTCGATGATAAGATGAACACATATCTGTTATCTTGAATTTAATAGAAAACTGATCAAGCAATAACAAAAAAAATCTCTTGAAAACAAAGTGACCTTAAAAAACATAGAAAATGCAGCAGGAAGAACATGGCATTACAGTCGTTTTTTTCCCACATTTGGCCAAGTAAGACTAAAACTACTCTTTGTACAATTTATTAAAAAAGTTAGGAAAGTTACTACGGTAATTATAGTAGAGTAAATGTAGTACAATAGTGGCTGCTTGCTGCATGAACTCCCTTCTGATACAGGTTATTGAGTGTGACCTGAGAGAGGAAATGAAAGGTATTTTTATCGATGCTGGTACCTTATGAGTGGCGCACTTGAACACATGTGTGCCTGTCTCTTTGCTCCTGTCCAGAGTGGCGTGTAATAGCGTCTCCTGGCCCTCAATTACCACCACACACTTGTAATCCTCGTCTCCCTGCACACACAGACACAACTCGTTCTCACAATCCAATAGCAGGTGCTCTCTTGAGGCTGACAATAATATCATGAATCATAACCTCAGTGGCCTTTCAAACACCCGCCACATAATGGTCTTTTTAAAAGCATTTCCATGAAACAGAGACTGAGTAATCATGGAGACAACAGAGCCAGGCTTTCTTAAGGCAAGGGCATGATGAATAAAAAAAAAGAGAAGAAAATAATATACACATGTGCTTAATAACCTTGAATATGTCCAGGTTTTTGCCCTGTAGTAACAGCTGTGTATCAAGTCCAACCGGAATCAAGGTGGAACTTTCCATAGCCCACACGCACGGGCATGCGTCTGCACCACGGGGTTCTGACGTCTCCTGTTACACACATACGCATAACACGGCATGCACAGCATTAGAGTTTGTTCATCATTGATTAACAATCAAAGTAATATATGGATCTATAGCAAGAAAGAGTTATAGACCCTAGCCCAAATGCCTACGCCCCGAGCCATACAATCCTCCTCCTTGGTCCTATAAAATAATATGATGCATTGTGGGTAAGAGATTGCCAATGCTGGATTCATTAAAGGGAACGTTAACATTGCAGCGTGTTTGTGAGCTACAATGACCTTCCTGGAACAGTAAAAACACCTACAGAGGGAAAACCTCTGGGAGGTGTTTAAACAGGTTGATAACACGGCAGAACTAATATATTACCAGATGACACATTTTTCACAAAAGAACATGCTCAATATTTTGTCTGCTTTAAGAATCGATACAAAAGTGAAAACCAGTGGAAAAAACACGCTTTTTATTCCAAAATTGTCTTTAAAAAAAGTTATTCAACAGTTAGACATCTCAAAACAATTAAAAAGAAGATAAAATAACATTCAGCTAAAAAGCTAAATGATTTTATTAAGAGTGCAAAGCCAATGCGTGTTGGTAACAAGATCTGTATGACTCATTTTCATTTCCTTTTCTAATTCTAGTCCTTATGATACCTGCACTTAGTCAGTAAAAGATATCACAGCATGGTTATTGTAATGTTATTAACAAAAATATCACAAAAATGCAAAATAATTGGCTATTACATTTACTTAGTCACATTTTGGAATAGATTAAACTAGTAAAAGTAGACTAAATGGCTCTAAACATTTTCTTCTTTCTCAAGTACATTTATGAAGGAAAAAAAAAAAAAAAAAAAAGGGATTTTTACTTTGATACGTTTTCACCTCTATGTTTTTCTTGTTTTTATATCCCAATGACACATGGCTTGTTTTCTTCACTAGGTTAATTCATGTCTCTGCTGTCTGCCCCACACACACACACACACACACACACCTCTTCACATTCACCATAAGGTCACACCTTAATCGCCGTTACATTCAGTCAACAGTGACGGATGTCAGATGGTTTTATGGAAGAAACGAACTCGTTGTTACTCACTGGAGACGTTCCTGGCCGTATGCTGAAAAGTATTTGCCCTCTAGACTATCATAAAACATTGCAATATATGACTCCGACTTGTTTGTGGAGCAGAAAACATGGTCATTTCCACTTCGAGCACAAGTAGTTATTTGGATGAACGCTTTTACATCTAATTGAGGCTTTTTAAAAATAACGGTAGACTTTTTTTGCCCGATGCTATATTCACCAAGAGTAGAGTAACCGAGAAACGAAGACTAAGGAAGTCACAAAGGTAACGCTATAAACAGCCCAACACAGAGAAAGACAAAGAGAAATCTTACTCTGCTGTTGTAGATGATGTGTTGCTGCGGGCAGCTGTGGTTATGAGTGCAGAGTTCATCTCGAGCGCACCAGTGGCACGGCCACTCGCTGCTCACACACGCCATGCACCTGCAGCGAGACGGATGATGTTACACACACACAAATTTACAAACATCTGTCATGCACCTGAAGCGAGAGCGATCCCATTTACATACAGTCGCACATTGTGCACCCGCAGCACCGGCTATCCGATTACGCATTTAGACACAAGAAAATGACTGGTGTCAAATAAACTCCTCGAGTTATATTTAGTCTTTCGGCGCTAAAACTGATCCAGTTTACCTCTAGGACATCATTCAATACTGGGGATCTGATACACACTAACACATGGCACGGACAGTTAGTATGCAGTATGCAGTATGATCTGTTGTGGTTATTAACCTATAGTGAGCTGCTGCCTGTGTGTGTGTGTGTGTGTGTGTGTGCGCGTGTGTGTGTGTGTGTGTGTCTGACTAATTAGTTACTTAGTCCAGAGCTGTTTCTGTTAATTTAGTGAGCATTAGACTTTATTTTTCAGTCTAATCTTCCTGAACTGAGAAAAAAACTAAAATACTGGCAGTCTAAGCGCAGCTGTTTTTTTTTTTTCTTCTTTTCTTTAACACTTATGAATTGTGACCAAATGTCTAATTTATTCATTCGCTCATTAGTCTTCAGTAAGCACTTTAACCTGGTGAATCGAGAGCCGACCCCAGGTACGCTGGGTGTGAGGCTGGAACACATCTTGGTTGGGACGCCAGTCAATCACAGGGCACAACACACACATTCACACACTCATGTACACCTAGGAGGAATTTAGATTCGCAAATCCATCTACTGGCATTCTTTTAAGAGGTGGGTGGAAACTGGAGAACCTGGAGGAAACCCAGAAGGACATTGGGTGAATATGGGAAACTAAACACCGACCTGAACCAGGCTCAGGATCAAACTAGGCGGAGCTGTGAGGTGTATCTGTATAATCTTCAACTGGAAAATTGGACTGGTTTTAAAAATGAAAGGAAAATTTGTAGCTGTGGATTATCAAATGTATTGTAACGTTCTACGCAGTCGCATTTTTCAGGGTGGATTGAAATATAATAATTACTCTTAGACTTTTGTTATAACTTCTTTTCTCGGTACAGGCAAATGGGTCAACATTCTTATTTGTAGTATTTGCACATACTATAGATGTGATCAATAGATTCGAGTGAGTATGAGTAAATGGCTATGCGAGTGTGTGCGCTTACGGTGAGGTAGCGTTCAGCCTGCCCACAGCCCTGCAGTCGTAGAAAGTGATATTGGTGTCAGAGACGGTCACTTTTCCAAACATCAGTGCTAGCCTGATAGTCATGTGATCTAGAGGAAAGAAAAAAGGAGGAGGAAAAAAGGAGAGAGGAAAAAATCGTACATTTAGAACAGACCAAAAAAAAAAACAAAAACAAAAAAAACAAACCCACTAACAATTACTAAGCAACTAAAAATACTGACTGATCTCAGACCTCAGACCAACACCACCACTTCACTGTCCTAACACATCTGAGCCGATGACAGGTTTCATAATGAGCGGGTGTTAGAGCAGGAAAAAAAAACCCCACTAAGATTTTCAGACTGTCAACATGAGTTTTATCAACCTTATCTCAAACTGATGATACGGATGTCTGCAGGCATGCAGAGAATCGCTGTTTGCTAAACTCTATCACTGAAATCTGAGCCTGTGATGTTTACTGCTTAAGCACGCCTTCTGGAAAATTCTTTTCTCTGAGGAAGCCGTTTCAGATGGAGCGATGTCGGGTTGAGTTTGAGATTTTCTGTTTGTGCTTCTGTTGCTAACGTGATTATTTATTTTTTAACATAAATTTAGACCTCTATTTACGGAAATGCCTCATTTCCATGGCGTATCCTGTTTAAATTGTGTAAAGAAACCATCCAAATTATTCCCCAGTGTGGATTTGCATGTTCACAGGCCAACAGTTGGCTGGCAGGCTGAAATTACCTTGGTAAGCAGAACTGGCAAAACCACTCACCGCTGCCTGGTGGACTCGGGGGGAGGAGCATAGGTGGCGGTGATTGACAGGTGATTCTGTTCCCCTCCACAATGGCAGCTTCAGCGGGCAAAGTTCCAAAAGCACAAGACAGAGACTCATCCTTAGACAGCGCTGGCAAAGGCAGCACCGTGAAAGAAACCTGTGAGAAAAGAGGAAGGCAAAAAACTTTCTTTTTTTTTTTTTTTTTTTGTATAGAACGTTGCCAAGGCTGCAGCTGGGAATACTAAGCAGAAATGGAGCCAGCTATTTTTTCAGTGAAAAGCCAGATTTCTTTTCACTGTGACTGCTTCCATGGTGGCTCGCAAATGCAAGATATTCAGATATTCAGTGTGTGTTGTCAGGCTGCCACATTCAGCTGGGCGTGCGTAATGAGTAAATTGGGGTGTGCTGAGGCGGATTACATGTCAGAATGTCTCACGCTGACTGACAACTAATTCCATAAATGCTCATTACACCTGACTCTGGCCAAAACACTGACACAGTTTACACTCTTTAAAAAGCATAGTTCTCGGGCATTTTAGTAAATACGCTGTCATTTATTCCACATTGTAGAGATGCGCGCGTGTGGGTGCTGAGATGTGAAACTCGAAATTAAACGTCAAGGGACTTCACCAATGCAGGAAAGCGGATTTAATTGAACTTCTTACCGCGGCGGTGTCTGAGTTTAGATCGCACACGAAACATGACAAACGTGACAAAAGTACCAGAGTAAAGTTGTACAACTATTTCTCATTTAATATCAAATAAAAAGGAAGTGCTTTATTGTATGGCTTCGTAAAAAGACAAACATTTAGTAATGCCACAGGTTCATGTCTATGAATTTCTTGTTTCAGAAATTAGTTCTACTCAGACGGCATTACATGGTAATATGGGATGATGCCATCTTCTATCTAGAGATTTCCAGTGTCTGGGTTTCTTGTGCTCTCTTGCCCCACCGAAAACAAAATTCCAGCCCAGAGTACATACTGTTTTGCACCAAACTGATATGTGGTCTGATAATTCTAATCTGCAAAGAGACTGCATTGGAGGAAGTCTTGATCAGCACATGCTGTAGATAATAATTTTCCTATCTGGATTTGGGAATTATTTAAACACGTCGGACGATCACAAAATAATGGAGGTTCTAAAAACGTGCAGTTGATATGCGTCATCACTTCCAATGTGACAATGTCCAAGCACTGACCAGGCCCGACTTTACTTAGCTTCCAAGATCAGATCTCAGGCTTTCCCCGAGCGGTATGGCTCTGAGAACGCATGTTCACCTCTGACCACGTGGGCTAAGCAGAGTCGGACCTGGTTAGTACTTGGACGGGAGTCGCGTCACTTCTTCTCCATACTGTCTTCACTGAGAGCCCATTAGAATGAAATCAATCAACAGAAGACAATCCTTCAAGCTGATGAAACTGCTATAATGTTGGCTACAAAGATAAAGATCTCACTTCATGCTCACATGACTGCACTGTTCTATAAATAAAACATTAATCTTATTATGGGATCGGGTTACCATGTGTGTTAGGATGATCTAGTGTTAAACTGATGCATATGAACGCAGGAACGAAACGTAATATTTTATTACATAAGTTAATGCTGACTGATAGGAATATAGCAAAAAAAAGTTTTTGTTCCCTTTTGTATTTCAAGAGAATGTGAATTACGCAGATGTTTCATCAGACCAGCACTTTGCCAGTGGGATGAAATTCTATTAAGGCTGCTTCTCAGCTTCTTAGTCATGAAGTGTGTGTGTGTGTGTGTGTGAGAGAAATAGAGAGAGCGCGAGAGAGAGACAGAGTGAGAGACATTTTTCCTTTTCAAACTAGAAACACACCAGCCTCAGTTTGTCAATGTGGGCCATTTTCTTCCATCATCACAGTGAAGAAAAATCACATCACAGTTCGCATTGCTGCCTGGTGGACGGCCCACGCTATCGCCAAGTCGATAGATCAGTTTTTTCCGTGTATTTTGTTTTCAGAAGAATGAAAATCTCAGGAGTGTTTGACCGGCTCTGGTAGGAGCACCAGATTGAACTGCTTTCATTTTAGGTGTTATTGTAAGTAAAGACCCCACCCCCACCGCCCAAAAGAAAGAAATCCCTTGAAGTTGAGATTGAAAATATTTTATGGATGACGTTGTACATTGCATTCATTCCATTTCAAAACGAATATCAAAAAATAAGGAAACATTTTTATTTTGCTTTTGTTTTCTTGCCACAGATTTATAGAAATAAAATACTGACTCTTAACAGTTTCACCACGGAAGTCCAGAAATCAAATATTCATGAATCCAAATATGCCTACTGCAGTACATTTCAGCATGAATAGAGTCAACTTGGAAGCAGACTACTGTTTCACACACCCTTTTCTCTGTTTAAGAGGTGTGCTCTGGAACCTTATTGTATTTTCATTAAAAATGGGGCAAAACTGGGATCTGTGTACTCAGACATAGTATATAATTTTGTTAAACTGCGGCACTTGAAAACGCCGTCTGATTTATCCAACCAATGTAGGCTTCCTTTACCCTCAGCCTCTTGCTATTTTGAAAAAGCACGTTGTCATCCAGATCAGGCGCTAATGGCAATCTTTAATCGACTTTCCTTGCTACTAGCTACTCATTAACTGCTGATACACATCCATGTCGTTCAAGTTCATTCATTAATTTCAGCCTCATATGAAGCTGTAATGATGGAAAACAGGCGAAGGAGAAATCTGACAGCTTTTTGTAAGAGTTGTTATTTTAAAGGCAAACATTTCTTTTCCATATTTGAAAAATTATTCATGCGACGTACCCAAACCCTTCATAGAATTAAATAAACGGTTTTAAATTCACTGCTTTTTCATGGTCGTATCAATATTATTTCAGCACTAATGTTTCCAGTGCAAGGCAAGGCCAGAATCCTCTGTGTAAATTGGAACAGTAGTGTAGGCCTGGTCTGAGCTCAAAGTGCGGCGGCATCCATCAGACGTGACGGTTATTATTATACACTTAGAGCAGGTAAACAATGACTGGCTGCATTCAGCGGCACACTCAGCCCCACTCGTTTCTACCAAAGTCCCCGCTGTGTTAAAAGGCACCATGCTATTTCCCTGTCAGTCTCGTCCATCACCGTTTTGCCAACGAATGCATTAAGATCATTAGCCACAATGCTGCGTGCATGCTCCGGAATCCCAGTATAGCAGAAATAACTAGAGTAGTGCATTCTCACTTCTGAGGGGTTAATTTGAGACTCTTTACACTCCTAGCAGACTGTTTTTACCCTGATAAACAAACTATTTGACTGTGCTGCCTGAAGGACTTGCTGTAATAACATTTTATGAGATTGTGTGAATACGAATGTTGATACCATACTGAAATTAGTGATAAGTGAATGGAGCTTATCTCCTAGCCTAGGCAGTGCCAGTTCTGTGTTTCCGATACCGACGGCCTAGTAACTGCCCGTGCCACAATGCAGCAGTGTTTAACCTTATCTACACAGTGCCAGCGTGAGTCCACGCTCAGCCTCCAACCACTCAGCAACACCCATAATCCGATTCATTCAATTCATCTGTCTGGCAGCAAATACTGTTTATTCACTGAGATCAGTGTGCAAAAATTTAAGTAGGCCCCAGCCAGTTCTTTTTGAATAGAGAATTAAGAAAGGAAAATTACACTAATGATGAAAAGAAATGCATGATACCGGAATATTTTCAGCAGTGAGTAGCTGCTTTTACATGCCTCCTAATAAACTGTTGATAACCTGACTAACGTGTCATACTGAACATAATAAACGGCTTTCACGTGTACACCTGCATTACTCCAGGTCCAGAGTTATAAGTCTTTAGCTGGGCTGACTCTGTGCCTTAATCTGGTATAGCTGCACTGCATTCTGGGAAAACTGCTAACCATTAACTAACAGCTGTAACAAGAATACAGCATCAACCAACAAATCACTAAACACAGCACAAATATATTAACGTAAAGACACACTATATGGAAAAAACGTTTGTGGACGCATGACCATCACGCCCATATATGAGCCTTGCTCAAACTGCTGCCACAGTTGAAAGCATACAATTGTACAGGATGTTTTTATTTTCTGTAGCATTACAATTTCCCTTTACTGGAACTAAGAGGCCCATAAACCTGTTCCAGCATGACAATGCCCCTGTGCACAAAGCAAGATCCATGAAGACATGGTGTGTTATGGTTGGAGTAGAAGAACTTGAGTGTCCCGCACTAAGCCCTGACCTGATCAACCTTCAGGAGTGTGATGGGCACGGGTACACATACTTTTGGTCGTATGGTGTATTTTCTGTATTTCAGTGCGTTAAATATTATTTAAAGGATACTTTGCTCAGGCTGATATCAGTCATGAGTCATAGAAGACTGAGCACTTGGCTAACAGACTGAATCACTGTTACATGTAATTTTTAAAGAGTTTATTAACAATCTGCAAGCAGAATGAATCCATTCCAGTTTATATGCATCATTGCATGTAATCATGTGATCTGCGGTGTACGC
>JAQQZR010000039.1:3226279-3244073 GCA_030068235.1 Notoglanidium macrostoma | reverse complement strand
CTGAATGCCTCTCACACTGAGCCACTGGCAAACGTGTTACCTAGGAAACACACACACACACACACACACACACACACACACACACACACACACACACACTATTATGACCCTGAATTGACTCTCTCAGTGTCACCTAAGTAGGTCATAATCTATAATTAAGTGTAAATAAATTAATGAACTACATGATTTTTCCACCAAAGTGACAGTGAAACATTTGTCGTTATATTTTTCTATATTTTCTATATTAAATCTTGTTGAACGTTCACAAGTTAGATCTTTTATAGCAGTAAAATTTAATAAGACAAATAAAACCCTGTAGTTTTTCCTGCTTCAGGCTAGAGACCAGAAAATGAACAAATCCTCTGTATTGAAGACTTTCCTGCAGCTGAAAACTAGAATATTTCCAAAATGCTGATTCTGACAGTATTTTGTTGTTACAAATTTTCAGCGAAACTGAATGTCGAGAGCAACTTGAACCAACTGGCTTTGTAGTGTGACATAACCAAAGAACCGTGTGTCTGGGATGCCCCGACGAAACGTCTGGCATGTCAGAATGTTTTGTATTTTCTCGCCTAGTTTGACAACAACTGCGACGTCTTCCTTGACCTGCGTTCTGTAGCCGTGAGTGAGCACGTTTCTTGACCCTCCTCCCCGATGACACGCAAGGATGTGAACAGTGGCAAATTTGTAGTGTTTCCAGTCTCGCGACTAATACACGGCAAGAACTGATCTGACCTAATCTGACTGATGTGAAAGACAAAAATACCGTGTAGTCTGATTAATGCTAAATAAATGTTTTTGAACAGAAAGCTTAACAATAAAATATTATAGACTTCTTTGTTAAATAGGTTTTTTTAAATCCATTTATTATTCGCCTTATAAGTGTGTACCATGTGGATAAGTTGTTACTACAGAAAAAACCCAACTGTGTTGTCACTTCCTGATTTTTCATTACCCTCTGTAGATAGGTTGAAGGATATTAGTGACAGTTTTTGCATCTTTCCATGCATTTCTATTAAACGTGGCTTAGTGATTAAATCTGGGTTCACATAAGCCAGAAACGCCACCTGGGAAGATTTTAGTTGCTCATTGGAGGGGAAACAGCAGCTCACTGTAACCATGGCGATGCTGTTATCATTAGTTATATGCAACCAGAGTTGTGAAAAGGTGAACTCAGATAGCAGTGCATTTAAACTTGATATATTGCTGATGAAATATCTCCATATGATAAACTTCCTTATATTCATACTCTTGTGCGATTTAGTGATGTAATCACGACATGATCTCACACTGCTACAATATTCACATACAATGATCAGGCATTCAAATTTAGCACTAAATTTTGTAAACATGGCGAATGTGTACACAGCCCAAAGCCAGCGATAAACAGCAATGCTACCTCTATTACTTTCTGCTGTTTGGAGCTGTGTGTGTGTGTGTGTGTGTGTGAGTGTGTGTGTGTGTGTGTGTGTGTTAGCTGTGCATACCTTCCTCCCAGTCATGACGTAAACGCTGCGTAAGGTGGAGTCCAGCAGGAGGTCAGCGTTAACAGGGCTCTGAGGGTCCACCATCACTGAGTCATACAGAGAACCTGAACCATTCACATGGACAAAGACCTGCACACACACACACACAAACACACACACACAGAGTCCTAGTAAATGAACCACTTGCACATATATCTATATCTATATCTATATATATATATATATCACATGTCACATCACATATATATATATATATATATATATATATATATCGAGTCATACTGAGCACTTATACACACACAAATTCACACATCGAGTCATACTTAGCAAATGAACCACTTGCGCACACACACACACACACACACACACACACACACACACACACACCAAGCCACAAAGTGCATATATATTGTTTGTGATACAGGGTGCCTGCTCAATTCACATGAACAACCACCCGCAGTCACACACTCAGTGATATATGGTGAACAAACTAATCCAGACAATAACACACAATCACTCATATTAACTCCCACAGTGCCCATACAGTGTGTACACACAGACCCACACAGACCCATGCATGACAACACAAAGTGAGACAAATGTGCATTAAAATGTCCTGTTCTGGCTTTAACCGCAGCATGTCCTTTCTAACAGTGCTCTGCTACTCATACATACCCGATGCAGTAGTTTACATACTCACACCAGTCTCTGTGTGTGCGTGCGTGTGTGTGCTTGTGTGTGTGTGTTTTCCAGAAGACGCATGGCAGGTTAGGAGCGAGTCTGGAATGAAACTAGCCGGAGGAGTTCAATGCTGTAAACAATTGTGTTTGGACGTTAATATTTTATTCAGGCCTGGAGCTGCTGTAGCGGCTGTCGCTCCTATCTGGATACCCACAATGCACCGAGGGGGTTCAGCTCCTCTGGGACCAACACTCCTCACCAAGATAAGCCCTCTCATCTCTTTTACATACACACAAATGTAGAGGTACGCAAGCATGCAATCACACACATACATATACATACACACACGCGAAGCAGAGCGGTCAAATCCTTTTCAGATTTGCATTTCATTTTTAAATTCTTTCAAATATTTAGCGTCCGATTCGTAATGCCACAGACAAAAACAAAATCACAATGAGGCAATGACTGTGAAATCAAAACTTGCTGCTCGATACAAGGTAAACTTGTTTTCTTAACAAAGTAAAAATGTAAAACCTATAATCAGCGATTTAATCGTTGATTATTCTCGTGCATATTTTTGCCTGTCAGCTGTTGTTCCTTACTTACTGCATACCGACAAAGTAATCTATGGCCACTGAATTCCATTTCAGCCCTCCTTTGATGAAAATTTATTGATGAAACTCATTGCCCGCCTTTGTGTAATAAATCATAGGCTGGTTTGAACAGTACTCAGAATCAGGAACTAGTGTTTGTTTTACTCCTGCATAATTTTCCTCACTCTCTACCTGTTATTAAAAGTATACTATAATCTGCCCTAAAAACAGCAATGTCAAAAATCTCTGAATAAAAGCAAACCTGAAAAGCATATTTAGGCACAGCTAGTCCGTCAGCCTTATTTGCATTAGCTGGGTAATGCTAGCTAACGAATTAGTCTAGCATTGCATTCATTTTTATGCCGCGCCAGGTTTGTTTTTCTGTCACAAAATAGTAGCTACGAAACAATGACATAAAATAAAACTGTTAAAGTCAGGTTTATTATTTTTAAACAAGCGCTGGATTAGATATTGGGCGTGTAGGTATTCATGTCCATCTCATCTTTGGTCCGACCAAGGAAAATATGTCTGTTTTGCGACAAAGAAGTTTTATGTCATCACAGAAGGATGAACCATATTAACGAATAGACCATTTTTCATTCATTTATCTTCAGTAGTCATTGTATCCTGATCAGGGTGGATCCAGATTCTATCCCAGCTTCACTGGGAGTGAGGAGGGAATACACTCGTTCATACCTTGTGGCAATTTAGCCTAGACAATCCACCTACCGGCATGTTTTTAAAGGTGACAGCAAAGCAACACTGACAACAGCAAGAACATACACAGAAACGCCACACAGACACTAAACCAAGCTCAGGATTGAACCAGGGACCTTGGAGCTGTGAGGCGACAACACTACTTTCGGCAACACTGTGTCATAATGACCAGTTTACAGATAAAACCACGATGGGGGCTATCTGGTGTTATCTACAGAAGCAGAATCGAGTTCAACAGCCCAGAAGAACAGAAGATAAAGAAAAAACTCTCAGTGTATGTAAGAGAACTCCGACATGGTCACACCAAACATTGACTTGGTTCAGTTTATCACTGCTCAGTGTTGTCTATTTTTATACAGTACCCTCCAAAATTATTGGAACAGCAAGGCCAATTCTATTGTTTGTGCTGTGCAATGATGAAAACATTTGGGTTTGATATACTGTATATATACATAAATATTTTAGGTGAGTAAAACTATAAGAATAGACAGTCTTAAAGTAAATAACACTTAATATTCGATTGCATATCCGTTACACGCAATACCTGCGTCAAGCTGGCGACCCACTGACATCACAGGTTCTCCCTTCAGTCTTCTCTTCAGGAAATGAAATGCTTCTCAATTAGGTTAAGGTCTGGTGATTGATTTGGCCAGTTTAAAACCTCCCATTTTATTCCCCTAATGAAGTCCTTTGTTATGTTGGCAGCGTGTTTTGGGTCGTCGTCTTGCTGCACGATGAATTTCTTTCCAATTAGGCTGGATGCGTTTCTCTGTAAATTGGCAGACAGAAAGCTTCGGTAGACTTCTAAATTGATTATGCTGCTCCCGCCGTGAATTACATCATCAAAAAAGATTAGCGAGACCGTACCAGAAGCAGCCACGCAATGACAAAAGCTTCACCAACAAGCTCAGATGTTTCGGCTCATGAGCAGATCCTTTCTTTCTCCGTCACTTTGGTAGAGGTTCCAGAACTTCAGTGGTTCATATATATATATATATATTTCTTTGCAAAGTCCAATCTGGTCCTCTGATTCTTTCTGCTGCGTCTTGTGGTGTGGCATCTATATTTTTGCTCTTGAAGTCTTCTAGCGATACTGCGATTCCTTGTGATGCCTTCACCCTGCCCTGTGGAGGTTGTTGCTGATGCTGTTGTTTTTGGGTTTGTCTTCACAGCTCTCACAATGTTTCTGTCATCTGTTTTCCTTGGCCAACCTATTCCATGTCTGATTGTTAGTACACCAATGGGTTTTTTTCTTTTTCAGGACATTCCAAATTCTTGTATTGGCCATGTCCAGCACATGTGCAATGTCTCTGATGTATTTTCCCTCTTTCTTCATCCTCCAAATGGCTTGCTTATCTCATGGACGGCTCTCCGGTCTTGCTGTTTTATCCTTTATAAACAACAAATGCAGTCTTCAAAGGTGCGATCCAGAGCTCAAGCCAAGTGTAGAGATTTAGTGCTATTAATTGTTTATGCAATCATTTTAACAGGGCACACCTGAGCAATAAGAAACACCTGTCAGTCACATGTTCCCATTTCTGATCGCTTGAAAAATGGGTGTGTTTAAAATAAAACATTCAATGTTGCCTAGATGTGTTGTTTCAGACCTTTTCTTTCAGACACACACACACACACACACACACACACACACGCACACACGTGTCTATCCTTCCACTGACATAAATTATTAATGCAGATAATTAATGCAACACCTGCACCTGAACCGACCCTTAACCTTAACCTCAGTAATGAAAAGACTCAAAATGCTGAAAAAAGAAAGAAAAACCCCTCACACATCTCACATCAGCACACACACACACACACACATCCCTTCGGGCCAGATCAGACTGAGCGCGGCTGGCAGACATTCCTCACAGAAATAGCGACCTGAACGAGTGAGATCATAAACCACCAGCAGCTGACACACACGCACAAACATTACACACTCGCATTTACACACCCCATTACAGCAGTGATGCAGTCTTAAAGAAGCTCCCCACCGTGCGCACATTTAGCAGCTATAAAGTACAAAACCGGCAACAACAAATGATCATCTGCCTCCGTGGGGCTCAAAGAGAGAGTGTGGAGATAGCAGCAGACTTGCCACATGTGGTTTCCTTTTTTTGAGTGAAAATGCAGATCATTTTTCTGCCTCTGAGTAAGAATGTAAGAAGCAAACTGATAAGCAGATCAGGAGATACATGTAGTCACCTGCCCATGGTAAACCTACCTGCAGCTGGAGCCGTGAACGAACACGTCAAGAAGCTAAAGCAATCACTGCAGATTTTCCCTGCTCCCACACGCATGATCTAACACATGAAGTAATTAGCCGTTATGTCCCACCAGGCTCGATGTCATGAGCAGGGAATATTTGGAAAGTGCTGGTTTCAACACATGACACAGTATTACGTTTTTTTTCTTACGCATACCTATCTGACTTTTTTGAATAAACTCTACTTGTACAATCTTCAACATTTTGCTCGCTACAGATTCTTAGATCATTTGCTTTAGTCGCTTCACATCTTGGTGAAGACGCACTGAGGTCACGTCTTGCTTGACTCCTTCATTCATCCCATATACGGAAAGTCACCGGTGGCTAAAACTGGCAATTTTTCAGAGGAAATTGACTCTGCGTGACTCAGCATACTCGTCCCTGACCACATACTGAAAAATATTTACTTTCCAGACTGTCGCAATTAAAAATAAAACGCGACAAGACACGTCGTTATAGGAAAATAGCCAGCATTGAGGTTGCTTAAAGTGGAGTTACTACGTACCACACTGAAAGTTGATTATTTTCCTATAATAGCGCATGAACATGAAGTGCTTTATTCCTCATATACCACAGCAAATTGACAATAATTACAATTGGTATCCTGAATGACACTTCCTTCATCTCGATTTAATTCGATTTTGTTTTATCCATATGGTGCTTTTAACAATGACAACAAATTTGACAATTAGACACGAAGCAGTTTTACAAAAATACAGATACAAACTTGAAATCTATAAAAAAAAAAAAAAATGGATCCCTAATGAGAAAGCCAGTGGCAAAACTCGTAATCTGTTTGTAGATACAAACCTGCTGTTTTACAAAAATAATTAACACTGTCTGACTAATCAAAATCATGAACTGAACAGTGCTGCTGTGTACTGGTGTTATAAAGCCCATTGTAGGACATCTCTGCTTGAAAAACCACTTTTAATTTTAAAGGTGCTGTAAGTTGTAGCTGTGTCTCTGATAATGCTAAGTGCTAATACTAGCCCAGTCCATACGAGCTAGAAGGACAGAATGCCATGCATGACACTAACGTTCTTATACAGACGAGAGGTGTACGGTCTCTATAACGTACTGTATACTAATAAGAGTGACTTAAAATTATTTCGATCAAATCATCATCATCATCATCATGAGCTGAATGACAGATTTTATTTTTCAAGGAGAAGTTTTAGTTAGGTTTTTACTAGCTAATCTACCCAGGACTTTGCTGTAAGTGACAGGAATGTGACAGTCTAACTCTCTCTCTCTCTCTCTCTCTACTCTGAAGTATGTCCAACTTCCTCTACCTTTGAAAGCTGATCTTTCAACTGATCTTTCCCTTTTGAGAATTGTCCTTGACCCAGGAGAAATGCAACTCAACTCCAGCTTTGAAGTCAAATGGATGTTCTGGGTTTCACAAAAGTGCACTGTGCTCTGGTAATACAATCTAATATATAGAGAGAAGCTATGTACAGTGTTATGTACTGGCCAAGGTCACACTCATTTCTCTCTCCCCCTTTTTTTTTTTTTTAAATGAACAGGCTGAAAATCTCACTGGGAAAAATGCACTTAGTATTGTGCATGTGACAGACAAGTCAAGTACTGCCTGATAATTCTGGGAATTTTAATATACAGAGTCATAAAGTCATGACCCTTGATAAGTCAATAGGAAAAACTTTTTCAACTTGACACATATTTTTCGTTATTTTTCAAATAACATCCCCGATTAGAAGCTGTTCTGTACGGAGCAATGGGCTGAAATTCCTTCATGCTGATGTGCAGGACTGATCGATAGACGTTTAGTTGCAGTTATTGCTGCAAGAGGGTCTCAATACAAACGTTCACATACGTTTGCCACTCACGGATATGCAATACTGAAACATTTTCCTCAGTAAATCAAAGACCGGGTATAATATTTTTGTCTCGTTTGTTTAATTGGCTTCTCTTTATCAACTTATAGGACCTGTTTAAGAAGCTGATCATGTTTTAGGTCAAACTGCAGAAATATGCAGAAACAGAACATTTGCAAACTTTGTAATTGGTTATAAAGTCCTGAAGGATTAATGTCTCACACGGGTGGACAAGACATTAATTCATTAGCTAGCCGGCCAGTGAAGTGAAAGCTCCGGTGTGCTGCGCAGTGCTGGGTTTCAGTTGCACAGATTCGACATCAAAGTGATATCTTATATAGTGTATGGCTAGCTAGTTCGCTAGCTCATTAATGCAGATTAAGGACAAAAACAAACGAGTACGTAATTATTATCCGTTTTTAAGAACGTCACAACACGTTGCGTTTGTGCCGTTGACAATAAGTCAGCAGGTTGTTTCCGTTTTGAGAAGTGTTCTGTCCTCGCATTGCACATACAGGATGTCACTCTGGTAACAGTCTATATTTTCTCTCGACATGGTTAACCGACGCCTTGACTGGGTGGCAAACTGGTGAGTTATATGATGGACTCAACAGTATTTTTTTGGACATTAAATACGCTTTTCTTGTAGCCTAGGCTACTGAGTCGTCCAACCCTGTGTGACCCTATCATGTTTGCAAATGCAGGCTATGCAATATCATTTTCATGTGTTTATACAGAATGTCTGCGCACCCACCTCTTTGCTTTGCTTTTTCCTGCTGACAACTGACACACTTATGAAACTGCCACACTCAATCAGATGCTGATGATCTGATCTTTGACCAATCACGCAGTAGCTGACACACATACGTTTATAACTGTACATACACAACTTAGAAATGATGCTCATTTATGTAAGTATTTTCATATGACCTTTTTACACACACACACACACACATTCACACCATTGTTCTGTACCTTGTGAAGTTGTCCGCTCTTGTCCCCCAGGAGTGCAATGGTGTGGCCAGCTTCAGTTGCTACAGCGACGGCGGTGAGTTGAGTTTCCCAGGTGATGGCGGGCGTGGCTTGGAGGGGCACTGCACTGGCGATGGGGCTAGGGGTGTGTTCACCTCCACATGGGTACTCGGTCACAGATTTCTGTACACACACACACACACACACCCAGTGAGATGACACGCTGAATTCATTGGTGTAACGGATTTGATCTCAGTCAGGGCATTCTGCAACACATCACAACGGCAATACATTATCCGGCAACAGTATGAGCGGCGTCGTGCTAGCTTTGTTCTTATAGCGCAGTGGGACCTCCAATCTGATGTTTTCCCTATTTCAACATATCAGGCGCTTGTAAGGAAACAAAGGAGTTCCCATCTTTCCAGCTTTGACTTAACATCAAAGAACAACCGGTAGGGAAATGATAAACGCATATTTCTGTACGGATATGAGTAAAACTTTGACTTAACAGCACTGGAAATAAAGAGAAGTCATATCAAAACCAAGCTGGCTACTCTGCATTTGTAACAAATACAAGTCATGTGTTTGGTTAAAGTTTGACCTTAAACAATCGTGTTCCAGGGTGTGATGACGTAATACCATCAGCCTAAAATATCACTTTCAGAGTATCACAGTGTTTAGTCAACTATTTAATATTTCACAAAAATGGCGTTAAAAATTAAACGAAAGATGTCACAAGAAATAGTTAATTTTCTCACTTTGCATGTCCCTGGTATATACATACACTCCCGGGCAAAAAAAATTAGGCAAACCTAATATTGCAAAACATTAAGCTTTTAATGGTCTCAACAAAAATCACTGGGCAGAAAATGAACAAGAAGCAAAAAAAAAAAAGCCCTCCTGAAGCCTCGGCCTTCTTTTGCTGGTTGATGCTCGTTGCTGAAACTGTTGAAGCTGGAAAAGGGGAAGTTCTCTTATATAGTCTTCTGGTACGCAAAGAGAAAATCATGAAAAGATTGAAACGTTTAAATGATATAAAATTGAAACTGACTTGTCAGGGGGTTCAAAATGTTCCAAAATCGCTTCTGTTTGAAGACTTTAACATCGAGTGGAACAACGTGGACTCGTCTTTCTGTAAAAAGCCGTCTGCAAGTTTACCCACAAGCCTTCAACATTTAAAGGGAATCGAGGGAAAAGCTCCCACACCAATGTACTTTATCTATTTGTTTAATTTTCCTGACCGATGATTTGCTGTCGAGTCCATTAAAAGCTTTCGCAGTATTGCGTTTGCCTCATTTTGCTGTTGCCCGGGTGTGGATATAAAAAAGAGAAAAGAAGAGAAAGAAAGCAAAAAGGTCAAATTGTTCTTCTTTGCATATTTTTGAGAACACCTTTTCCACAGGAACTCTTACACTGTCAGTATTTATCACATTGTTTTTATAAGCTGAAGGTCGGTGCGGCTGTGAGAAAAGGTTGCGTACCGGTCCGAAACAAAAAAAGAAAAGCTCTTAACAAGCCTGTCTAGCCAAAAACAGATCGTTGCTTGGTTTACGTCTGATCGGCTCCACCGAGTTTGTCTTTTGTCATGTATGATAAAGTTACTGACATGCACAGAGTTACAGCAGAGGTAGTAATGGAACCTGTTTACAAGAGTAATGGATTACACGGCCAGAATTTTCTCGGTTCAGCAGGAATACAGATGTTCCTGTAATAGGATTTGAGGCAGATTTAGAGACAGAACGTTGTAAAATCTTTTTTGAAGTGGGGGAAAAAATACGAGAGCTTGAATTTGATCAGGTGAAAAAAAGAATCAGATAGCAATGGTAATAATAGAAATCGGTTTAAATCGGGATTTTGAAGATGTTAACGGTTAGTTAAGCATCCATACAACACGACGTTTAACACAATTTCCCCTTAACCCTCCTTCTGGCTCACGGTAGTCTGATGTCTTGACAGGTTTGGTCTCTGAGGTTTACTTCTTTAGTTTTAGAAGAGATCCACACGGTCAGTGTAGCTGACAAGTAAAGGCAGTGTGTGCCCCCGAACCCTCATGCCTAAATCATTACCCACTCACCTCAAGCCGTGATATGAAATCTCAAACAGACTTCTTTATGTGGTTTCTGACTCTCTATGACACGCTGTTCTCTATAAAAATGGATAGAAAATTGGAAGTAGCAGCCTTTACTTTCTTTCTCAGCACACAGTTTGGTATCAAATATTTCCCACAATTTAAAAGTGGAATTGGACTTCACACAATGACTTGTATAGTTTATTTTTAACACACTTATTTTGCTATTCTTTATGTACAAATAACAGCGAATTCTGTCTTTTCAGGTGTTGATGATTTATGATGCAGTCTGCACAATGCTAAACCGGAGGATATAATCTTCTCTTACTAGCTACGTAAGCCGTGTAACTGCAGTGCAACACCAAATCAGCAGACTACAGACACAAACCATGGCTGGCTGATGGATTATTCTTGGGGTGGAAAATAAGGAAAATTCCATTTTACCCAAACTCTACCTTTAATCTTTTCACTGCATTCACTGTGTAAGGCAAGCGATGTCCGTATAAATAATCGAACCAGGCGCTGAAATTCAAATCTGGCACTGTGCTGAACTGTGGCCAGCGTGTCCTTGCACTTTTCTCCCCCGTAAAGTGAAAAGACTCTCTGCTGTGTGTCGGAGAAACCTTTTGCAAATTAACCCTGAGTAAATGAAAGTGTAACCTCCTGTTCCCTCGCTGTGCCAGCTGCTGACTCCAACCGACTCCTGTCCTCAACTGGCGGGAGAAAAAAACCCCTTAGAGACATAGCACTGACTAATAATTATTAATAATTCAGGTACACTGTTAAATATTGAGTGTGTAAGCGTAAAACGGCGACAAAAAAAAAAAAAAAACCAGGTGTGGGGTGAAGCCGCTTACAAAAGCTTCCAGGAAAAACACGGTTCCCCGCACCCACCCTGTATCCGGAGGGAGGCACCAGAAGGTGCTATTCATCTCGCTCTGAGAGATAAATCAATATAGTCGTTAGGAGTTAAGGTGAAAATAAAAAAGAGATGAAAGGAAAGAAGCTCAAACACACGTGGCTATAAAATTATTAGGGTCAAATGTTGTCTCTGTGTGTGGGGGCAGTATTAACAAAATTGTCTCTTTTAAATATACTTAAATGTAAACCTACAGCAATCTGTTACACATCCATATACACCAATCAGCCATAACATTAAAACTGGTCAGAGTGCCCACGCTGACCCCGTCCACCGCTGAAAGCGCCTACAACTGGCAGGTGAGCATCAGAGCTAGACCATGAAGCAATGGAAGAAGGTGGCCTGGTCTGATGAGTCACGTTTTCTTTTACATCATGTGGACAGCCTGGTGTATGCGAATCGCTTACTTGGGGAAGAGATGGCACCAGGATGCTGTAGGGAGAAGGCAAGCCGACAGAGGCAGTATGATGTTCTGGGCAACGGGGTACTATTTCAAGGCAGAGGCCTCGATCGGCACGATAATGCGTCCTGCCATATTGCAAAAATTGTTGAAAGATTGCAAAAAAAAATAAGGAATGGTTTGAGGAACATGACAAAGAGTTGACTTGGCCTACAAATTCCCCAAATCTCAATCTGATAGAGCATCTGTGGAATTTGCAGGACAAACAAGTCAGATCCATGGAGGCTCTGCTGCAAACGTGGTGTCAGATCCGACAGCACACCTTCAGAGGCCTTGTGGAGTCCATGCCTCGACGCGATAAAAGTTAAGGCTTTATTGCAATGAAACGCTGCAAAAAATACCATTCCATTTATCATACAAGAGAAACCACATACCATCCCAGCCAAGCGCAGAGGCAGGTGAAGTTGAATGATCTTGTTATATGGTCTACATTACTCACATTCAATCAGTTCATTCAATCTCCTAACAGCTTCTTGTCTTTGTAACATCCACACCTACTCTGATTTGCCTCATGGTAGATAAACTTACATCTAGTTTATGCTTGACGAATTTGTACCTGCAAGAGAAGGCGCATGGTAAAAATGGTGTAAGAACAGTCAATTTGGCTGTTCACTTTAGCACCCCATGACTGTCAGCGACTGTGTCATACACGTGAACGTTTTTGATCCCTGCGACCGTGCACTTCTTCACTCGACGTTCAATGTACAGATCACAAAGCAGGCTTAAAAAAGTCAGAATACGGAGCTCCCGAGTGGCGCAACAAAAAGGCAGAAATCTCTCAGAAATTTGGGAGCCAAGGGAGCAGAATTGGCCATGCTGTCTGTGTGGGAGGGATGGCATACTGTCTCTCTGCTCAGTCAGTCAGTCAGAGCGACACTAGCCAAAGGTGTGTCTGCGAGCTCATGTACGCAGAAGACGGAGGATAGAGCTTTCTTGAGTGCTGAACATAAGCAGCACATCGAAAAGCTGCAGTTAACGGGATTCATGTGTCTCGGAGGAAGTGAGTCACAAAATCCCTGCATGCTGCTCACGTGTCATTGTGTTTTAATTGTGTGTCAAGGTAAGTCCTGTTTCTAGCTCTCACTGGTGTGTTACCCGAATGTGTTCACCTGTTCTGTGTCTCGCCCTTGATTAGTTTGTCTATTTACACCCTGCTGTTTCCTTGTCCCATTGTGACGACTTGTATCATGTTTAGAGTCCAGTCTTCCAATTTATATTCTGCGTCTGCGTTTACACCTGTCAACCCCCTGTGTTATCTTCTATGCTTGATGTGATCTGCCTGTGTTTTGAGCCCCGTCATGGACGTTGACTATGATTTTTTTAATAATAAACACCGGTCTAATTTTAGGCGTTTGTGTTCTGCCTTCACTAATCACTGCGTTACACTTCACAACCCCAAGCATGTAGGTATTCAAGGCAAATACACTAGTCACCTTTGTAGTTTTGCTCAATCATGTAGGAGGTGGTGAGGGGCATCTGGGAGTTGGTGATGCTACTTGAGTGGTGCAGGGTAAAATAGTATTTAAAAGCTCATTTTCAATGGCTTCAAAGGCAACGTTTATTGGTGGCAAATACACACAACGCAACGGCATTCTAAAAGCTACTCCACCATCCAGCAAGTGAAGCACGAGGTGGTAGAGACATCGAAACACACACTCCTGCTTGCCTTGTACGCATCTCAAAACTAAAAGAACTGCGTAGAAACTAAAAAAAAGTGTAGACTTCTTTTTGCAGTAAAGAGACCGATCAGCGGCTGAAGAACTTCTAATTAGTGAATGTAGGCTGAAGTACTCGTCTATACTTTGCTATTGCAGTCTTCCTTTTCCTTTTCCAAAGATCTCAGAAACTTGGCTCATTTGCTGAGATAAACTGCACTCATGCTTTAAATGTGCCTAAATCATCCACCTTATCATGATTAATGTGACAGATTACAGTGCTGTGTAAACGATGTACAGCAGTCATCTTCCTGAAAAATGGAGAAATATCATTCTTCTTCTTTATCTCCGCATGTCTCTTTTGCTTTTTTATCACACATAAATAATTAAACCAGGCTATCATATTTCATAGCGTCTCTTTTTGATTGAGCATCCACAACAGGCAGGCTTCTGTTCGTACTGCAAAACCTCGCCTTTGTGGAACATAGTGATGCTTTATTGGAATTTAAGCCATGTAACGGTTATGTACGCGTCGTATCACGGGTAAATAAAAGCTAGCTAGATTATATGCACACAGTTTTGAATGCAGTCTGTTTCACATGTGCTGCCATGAAGTTAGACATTCCATCAAACAACCAAATGAAACAAAATACATGAAGCCCAGTGTAATATTACATATATTTTTTTCATTTTTAAATCACATGGAGGTGTGCTGTTACGGCAAAATAATCGGCGGTGAGGTGGTGTGTGAAGGGGAGTTACTGCTACCATCTAGAAGTTCCAAGAACAGCACATTTGACGTGTTATGCCTTTAATACCAGAGCAATTTGCTAATGATTACCTTTTTATTAATAATGAACATCACATCACTCTTTTTACTCCTTTATAGTTACACAGTTAATCTTGTGAAATATGAGACAAGTCATTTCCTGTTATCACTTACAACCAGTCGGTCCTTCACCAGCTGCTCTTTGCATCGGTCTCCCTCTTGAAGTTAAAAAGAACTTCCTCTGTCCTGAAGACTTTCCTGTGGTGGACAAACATACTGACTTTGCCATATCGTTTTGAAAAACTATTGCACGTTTTTCTTTGTTGAAACAACACATTCCTTAATCTGTTCATTAGTTCGTATACCATATAAGTCTCCGTGAGTGAGCTGTTACTAACGTATTAGAGCAAGCTTGTTTATATCAACCCGTGGTTTGCATTACTGTTATTACAATTAATCACCTTCTGACCAATCTGACTAGAGAATTCAACAGCTATGTGGTATAAGGAGTGTACATTCCCCCACCCTCACACACACGTTCCTACTCCACTGTTTATACTGGTAATGCGCCAACCATTACTGTGAGGTGTGTGTTCTAGGTTAGTGTTACTCTAGAACTGCAGCTGTTCAGACGGCTGACAGACAGACAATAGCTGGGCGCAGAGAAAGGGGGGGCAGCTGAGCGCTGGCATATGATTAAAGGGAGCTCGGCACACACACACACACACACACACACACACACACACACATGTATGCACATACATCGGAGCACTACTGCTATTCCTTTCACAGACGATGGCGACTCTTGGGATGGCTACAACCACAAAGCAGTCTTCTCTGTGTGAGGCTTTAAATTAAACCGAAGCGTAGCCGAATGAGCCTGGGTGTGTTTTGTTTGTGTAACAAAAGCCACTGTGGTGACAGTGTGGGTGTCTGTGTGTGTATGACTGAGGTGTGGGGGGCAAGGTGGAGATTAGAGGCTCAGGGTTCTGTGTAGATTTGTGGTGTGTGTAAATAGTATATACATGTTGTGTGTGTGTTTTGATGGTTTAAGAGTGGATTGAGAATGGAATAGGAGATTAAAGGTCAGTAGTCCATTATAGCTGTGCATGTATATGTGTGTCTGTGTGTGTGTGTGTGTGTGTGTGTGTTGGTCAGCATAAGGGTGAGCTTGTGGGATGTGGGTCAGCACAACTCAAACCAGCTGCAGCTCTAAGCTGGATTTACCCCCACAACCACACACACACACACACACACACACACACACACACACACACACACACACACAGTCTCTTTTTTGTGCCCATACTCAATCAAAAAAACCCACCATATAAAGGTCTCTCTCTTTTCAATTACACACACACTCACACACACACACGCATATAGAATAAACCTCTTTTTCTCACCACACACACGCACACATAGACACACACATACACACATACATGAATATAGAAAAAACCTCTATTTCTTACCACACACACACACACACACACACACACACACACACAAACACACACACACGTGTGCACACACACAAATATAGAATAAACCTCTATTTCTTACCACACACACACACACCCACACACACACACACACACACACACACACGCAAATATAAAATAAACCTCTTTTTCTGACCACACACACACACACACACAAACACACACACACACTCACACGTGCGCACACACACAAATATAGAATAAACCTCTATTTCTTACCACACACACACACACACACACACTCTTTTTTACAGACACGCCCCGCTTTGTGTCCTCCTCCCCCCACATCCTATTAAAAGCCCCCGTGTGATTTTTTTTCCTCCTTCCTTTCACACAACCAGAACATCCCATTTTTTTTTTTGTACTTTCTCATCTGTTCCTGAGATAAAACAGCCAGTTTTCCTCTGAGATTGCGCGGGAGTGATTTTATTTATTTATTTTTTTACGGACGCTCTAAAATCGTGAAAAATATTTAAACATCGTCGGGCTGTACGCTGTTACAAGCGCCATATCACATGACATGACATCATGTTACAGCTTATTAAATAACGACACGGATTGGACGGAACATATTTCTTTCATTTTATCGCAATTTGTAATCACTTGCTCAATAGACCAACTGATTATTTGTTTTATTGTTCGTTTTTTAGGGTTTCACATTACAAAAAAGAGAGGAAAGAGGTTTATTCTTTCAAAATTATTATGTGACAACGCTGTGAGGAATCACGCCGCCGTCATGTGACACTGGAACTATCGGAAAAACTCCTGACTCAGTTCCTGACTGAAAACCGGCAAGATCAAGTACTTATCACGGGCGGATATTTCGGAAACGATTTAAAAATAGGATTGCCAACTTTTCAATGAGCCTCTACTGGACAAGCCTAAACATACATTTAGGGTGAAAATGTTTCTTCCAGCTATCGGGGTTCTTCAAAACAAACTCGCAGTCTGAAATTTAATCAAATGCACATTCCTGTTTGATAATAACTTGAGCTTCTTCAGGTCTTCTTTCTCCTTTTGGGGACATTATGTGCTTCTTCTTTATTTTACTCAGCGCTACTTTGTGAATGGCTGTTGCTTTAAAAAAAAAGAAACAAATAATACTAAAGATACAATTGGCCTAAAATAGCCAGTGCAGGAGGGGAAGTAGGAAAACAACCTTGTTTTTTCCCGACAGTTCAGAAGAACATTGCAAATTAGAGTTAAATCCAGACGAGTGCTGTTCAAGTGACAACCGACGGCATGACAACCATAGTTTCCAACTTGTTATTGAACTTTACTCTTTAATCATGGCAGAGGAATTATTTCTGTTATGGATGATGGGTATTTCCTCTTCAACTTATTTCTAGACAACTTATTGCTCCATAGGCGCTACAGTAAGCATGTTTATTTTTACTCAATTACTCAATTTTTGCTTCTAGTTATCGTAGATTATATGGCCAAAAGTATGCGGACAACGGGCCATGACGCCCGCCCATATGTGGCTCTTACTCGGAATCTTTAAAGCAGACAATCGCATTGAATATCTCTTTTGACAAAATTCGTGTTCATTTTGCCAACGAAAAGTATTTTGTTTCATGACTAAATTATGACAACATAAATTTTAAAAATATTTGATAGTGAAAATTATGATGAAATCTCTGCTTATTATTCGTCAAAGACGAGACGAAATAGCTGGCTCCGTTTAGTCGGACAACCTAGCTTACTTCTCAAGGGAATTTTTACGGCCAGCAGAAATATCCTTCAGCAATATTTTTATATTAATAAATATATTAATAATATAGGGCGGCACGGTGGTGTGGTGGTTAGCACTGTCGCCTCACAGCAAGAAGGTCCTGGGTTCGATCCCCGGGTCACC
>JAQQZR010000039.1:3207151-3220824 GCA_030068235.1 Notoglanidium macrostoma | reverse complement strand
TGGGCAGGGGGGGCAAAAGCAGGAACAGCACCAAGGGCCACCAGCAGATGGCATGGAGGAGCAGCAGGGGAGCAGCAGCCGGCATGGCACCCCCTTACCTGTTAGAGAGAGAGACAGAGAGAGAATATGGCAAGGGAAAAAGAAGATCGGAAGGAATGAGGGTTTTTAAAAAAAAAAAAAAAAAAAAAGAGGAAGTGTTGCAGGAATGTGAGGAAGGCAAAAGAGAGGGCAGACGAAGGATTTTCATGAATTCAGAAAGAGCACAATAGAAACAGACCAAAGGAAGAACATGGCAGAAAAAAATAGTACATGAAAGGAAGGAAGTGAACAGGGGAAAGGGGAGAATGATGAGGGTGGAAAGTTTGGTACAGTATAAGAGAAAGGAAACACATGGAAGGATGATTGTAAGATAGTTGTAGAGGGATGCATTGAATAATAGAGAGAGAGAGAGAGAGAGAGAGAGAGAGAGAGAGAGAGAGAGAAAAGACAATAGTTAGGTTAACACAAACACACCAGAGAGAGAATGTTCAGCAATGCCTTAGTATACAACACAAAGCCTCGCTGCTTCAAACAGATTCTTCTGTTCTTCAAAGTCCTGTCACCTTCAGACGGCCAGCGGAGGACGCCCAGCTCCAACCTGGCATCTCTCTCAGCTAGCCTCAATCAAACTGCATGCTTTCAGACAGACAAACGCAAACGCAACTGCTGAGCTCGTTCACGAAGGGCACATGTGCAAACCATAAGCTACATCAGGTTTCATCTGAGACACAATCGTATACAGAAAGCAAAAGAGTGAGCGATGAAGGAACGGCCCATGTAGCTAGTTGGTGTTTCTTACATTTTTATGGATTTTTATCACCGGCCTTGGAGGTGAAAAGTAAAGACACCTAAAACAAACAAATCTCAAAAGCAGATTCCATTCTGGTTCTCCACCTATGAAAAATGTCAGGCGTGCTTGGGACTAACTTTGACTAATTTGGGTTAAAACCCAGAACATTATTTCATTTTGAAAGAGGAAAAAAAGGGTATCAAAGGAGAAAAAAAAAGAAGGAGAGAGAGCGAGAGAAGCATGGGAGGGGAAAGAAGTCATCTTTAATTCATTTGGCAGCAGCAGAAGTCTTGGGGGCCCGCTGCTGCTGCTGCTGCTGCTGCTGCTGTATGAAAGATGAGAGAGTGAAGTTAGTGGGGTCGATCAGTATGCACAGCGTTTTACCTCCTCATCTCCCCTCTTCAAAGCCTCAGCTCAGAGAAAGGCCTGTTTGACACGCTAGCCAGATTAGCCACTTCTTTTCAATTAGGCCTGGGCTTTGCGAGATCGTAGAGACACCTTGTTTATAAGTAGTGAAGGCGTAACATCGTCTTCCACACCACGCCTCAGCCTCCCGGTGGCAGACGCTCATGCTGGCCTGCATTAATGAACGCGATCAAAAGGCTGCAAAAAAGATATGCGCCAACCGGCATAAAAGGGAAAGACGGAAAAATCACGTCTGATTAATAAGTTGAAAATGACTTAAATAGCAAAAGAAGTACAAAAAGCTGATTAGCTCTACGATGGCAGTGACAAACCACGACTCGAGACCTAAAAACACAAGGCCATCACAGAGGCTCCACCCTGCCAAATAAATTAAGAACTGTTACGGAGGGTGAAAAAAGGGTGTGTCGCCTGCAACATCCTCCATGAAATCACAGCCAGGAGACGAAACAGACAACAAAACCAGAGGATGTCTCCTGGATCCCTACTGCCCGCATACGTGTGAGCGTGCGTGTGCGCCTTTCTAACCCGCGGAGGAAAGAGTAGCGAACAAAAGGCTGATAAAATAGAGTGCAGGGGGTCTCGCTCGCTGTCAAAACATCCAATTTCATGGCTCAAATTTGAAACGAGCGTTTTCTGCACGATCAGCGCTCGACAATATCGCTGTCTCTCGCTCTCTGTCTCTCTCTCTCTCTCTCCTCTACACTGTCTCGTTCTCTTCTTAAACGATAATAAGCGTTCCAGGGCGTACGAGAAGGAAAGAGAGGAAAACACACACATACAGACACACACGCACACTCAGCTGAGTGACAGAACTTCTTTGTGCGGTGGATTGAAAGAGAAGGGTGGGGGGGGTGTATTGGGAGACAAGCTCTTCCTTACTCTTTGGAATGAGCCGTGTTGTTTGACGGGAGGAAAGTAAATGGGGGTTGATTTTTGCTCAGCGGCGTTGTGATAACAGACTCGGTGAAGCTTGTTTGAGTCTGTTGAATGGCTGGATGCGTTCTCTGACACAGTGCGCGGTTAATGGAAGCGGCGGCGCTGAACGCTACTAAAGAATTTTTTAAGCCTTTTACAGGCTCAGATTCCAAATCTGACCTTTGACCCTGGCGACGCCTACACGTTCCCTAGAATCTCTCATTTTCTTTCTCTCTTCTGGTCAGTGGTGTGTTGCAGAGAGCTCATCGTTGGTGTGTTGCTTAGCTGGCTGGAGAAGGCTGTCAAAATTCCACCCATTTCCCCCAGAAACAGACATCCGGGCAATTATAATGGGGTGTGTGTGTGTGTGTGTGTGTGTGTGTGTGTGTGTGTGTGTGTGTGTGTGTGTGTGTGTGTGTGTGTGTGTGTCAGAGAGTGTGTAGTACACCATACAATGATAAACAGAAACACAGACACACATCAACCCACACATGCAGAGCCTTTCTCAGCTGCACAGAGTACTAACATTCTTGGCACCAGAAAACTCAACAGCACTGGCCAACAGTTCAGTACCAATGGTACCAGCTGCTCAAAACTGACACTAACAAGAACTAATGCAATTCTCAGGGTTAACGCTATTCACCTCTACATCCTGCAGCAAGCAATAGCAGATAAACACTGAATAAGAATTACAGCTACGTTTCAGTGGTTGTATTTTCTATGCATTGTATTTCTTTTAGCAAATTTCTTTTAAAGCACGAAGCAGCACAAATATTTTTGTTCATGTGAAGACGTAGATGTTTTATATAACTTCCTTGCTGTTTTTGTGTCGTTTCGTTTTTACAAAATCAAAACGATTTCTTTTGGAATAATTTACACGCCTCACTCTCGCAACTAGAAACTCCTCCTCTTAGTTTCACGGTAAGAACTGAAAAATACGGCAGGCGCTGAATAACGCGCTTCATGGTGAATAAATGACTGACAAGCGAAGACATTTAAGAGGTGAATTTCATCACTCATTTCATTGCGGCTAGATAACTGAAAGGCGAACGTTAGAACCATTTCTATGCTGAAATTAAAAACTGGCCTCGCTCAAGCCGTCTCTGAGCTTGGTGGAAAATTAACTAGATGTTTTATTGGTTCGTGTTTGGGTCTCTAACCCTATGTTTTTATTTATTTTTTTTTTTCTTCCATACAGACACCATTAATGGCAGCCTCAGTCATACAGACGCATGCACAAAGCTGAAGGACACTACACAAAGCCTGCACTTCACTTCTTGCCGGAAATAAAAAGCTGTGTCTCTGCACATGTCTCTCTTTCTCACTCTCTGTCTGCGTGTGCGTGTGTGTGTGTGTGTGTGTGTGTGTGTGTGTGTGTGTGTGTGTGTGTGTGTGTCGGGAGAGTGCTTTTGAGGGCACCGTGTTGAAATTGAAGAGCCATTTGAACCCCACCCATGTGGCTGGAATCGTACGTCAATAACAGCGCCTACTGTCAGCTGTCAAATACCGATCGGTGCACAAATACCAAAGTAGACACTCTAGACTAACAGACTAACTAACGCTCCACGGTTTCCTCCTGAATTGAAATGGGAATTTCTTTTTTTTTTTGTATTTACATAAATTCAATTTATAAAATCAAAAGATTTCAAACATGGAAGCTGTGGAAGCATTAAGGTGTATTAAATGCCAACGAATCTCACATTAGCCCTGAGGTTTTCCGGGTAATGCTCTTGGGGTAGAGGGCACGCGGTACTGGTGTACAAGTGTGTATCGCGCACGGGTGTGTGTGTGACGCAGCGGGGGATTTTCACCTGGTAATAAAACATGAAAAACTGCTGGAGAGGAAGACAAAGAATTTCATGTACTACACACACACATATACACAGCAGCAACTGCAACAGCAGCGGGAGGAACATCTCCGGGCAATGAATTCATTCCAGAGACAGCCAATGATGATTATAGGAAAGCGAGGAAGAGAAAGAGAGAGAGAGAGCGAGAGAGACAGAGAGAGAGAGAGACAGAAGAGGAAGGGGGGCAGACTGGGATTTACAAGTCTCTTTGATGCCAAACATGAGAGTGTCAGCATACCAAGTGTGTATGTGTGTGTATGTGTATGTGAGGGAGAGTGTATGCTTGGGGTGTGCTTGGGGTTTAATCACCACCTCAACGTGATGGAGAGAGCTCATTACCATACTCAACACGGAGTGGGTGAAATGGTGGAGAAACCGAGACTCGGGAAAGTACAGAACTAGTATAAAACTAAATAAAAAAATTTAAAAAAAGGGGAGGTCCCTGGTTACAAGCAGGAATCAAAGCAGAGGTAGAAAAATAGCGAGATTTGCAATGTAACCTCATAAATATTTTATCAGCATGAAACGGTACAGTACGTGCAGTTTTCCTAATGCATCACAGGAGGAAGTGTCTCTGTCTCTGCTTCCCCCCTTATTTACTCCCCGCCGTCTCCCAACTCCAAACTCCACCGTTATCTTTTCCTGACTGCTGCAATCTCTCCTTTGTTCATTTTGTCCTCATCCTTCCTGCGCGAATATTTCTCGCAACATTTGATATCGCCGAGGCCCCGGGTTCGAGCCGTGTGTGTGTGTGCGCGAGACAGAGTGTGTGCGAAGTGAACGCTGTTCAGCTGAGTGCGTTTCTGCTCCTGCAGAAATTTCCAACGGAAGAGGAAGGGGAGAGAAAAAAAAATCGCTGCGGTTCAAGGCTGTCGACCAATCACAGTGCGCTCTGGCTAATTATCACCTCTCAGAATAAACAAATATGATGATGACATCTCGTTTTGATGCTAATGACCCTTAATGGGCACTCGGGGAGCGGGGATGGCGTTCTAATAACTCCCTGCGATAAGAAAAAGATTGTAGTTGAGCTGTCGGGTGAGAAAAAGGAAGACTTAACATTTACCGCCAATAAGGCAGCGCACTTAATCTTGATTAGGTGCAGAATGTCAGGCCCTGAATGTGAGCTGTTACACTGAAGAGAAAAAAAAAAAAAAAAAACACAAGATCTGAAGATCTGGAGACATCCTTCCATATGATTATGATTATTAGATATCACCTCCGCTCTGGTTTTCACACCAACACACTTCCTCTCACTTCCCGCACACACACACACACATGTGCAGCACACAGCACATCAGCTTTCATCACCTCCTTGTCAAGCATCTGTGCATCGTGCTACAACGTTAATTATTTGACAGAGCCTGATAAACAGAGCACTCTACAGCAAAGCCAGAAGAGGTTTATTAGTTCCTACTTACACGGCAAACACGCGGTTATCTACACAAACTATTCCTCTGGGTATCGATGTCATCCAGAAATATTGGCTTGGACTTGAAACGCTTTTCAATCCAGTTCACTGAACGTTTTCAGTAACCGCCGTGAATGCATCTGAGGTGTGAATGTGTGTTTGTTGAAGTTGTCAGATCCAATTTACCGTTAAAAGAACAAATGTGTTTAGTGCCATTAAGGATCATTTTTAGTGAACTGGAGGAGATTATATATTATAAATGATATAGATTGGAGTGTGTGTGGGGGCTCATTTAAATATCGCTCTATAAGTAAATAATAGCGTCTTAAGTTGTTTCCTGATTATTTTTCACTTAAGTGTGACATAGATAAATAATCCATGACAAGTCGGTGTGACGCTTCCACCCTCACGTGGCTTGTTTTCCAATAACAGCACATCCCGAAGTGTTTTCATTCCTCTGATGTCACGGCGATTTGCTTAGAATTGCTATTTCTAATGTATTAAAGAGCAACATATCAAGCTTTGTCATCATTTATAGCAGGGGTCATCCCAAAAACCTGCACCCACTCCGGCTCGGGTTCCCCACCCCTGATTTATACTTCCAGTAAACGTTATGAAACAGCTGCAAAACAAGTTAGTTCCTGTTTCACTTGAATTATAGCAGCTATAAACAGTCGCTCCCTTACCAGCCTTTCTTTTTATCTCTCTCTTGAATTTTTGTATATTTTGTATAAAAAAAAAAAAAAAACCCCACAGCTTGTCAGTGTTATTGGGAAAGCGGAAAGTGTAAAGTCTCGAAGACTTTCCTGTGGTGGACAACTTACTGACCGTTACAAAGCGCTGTCATCGGAGACGCCTTCAATAATAAAGGTTCCATATCAATGATTATACAATTTTCACTGTTAAATAACAAAACATTTCTGCTTATTAATAGTCTCAGATTAGACAGACCGTTCGCCATACAAGTCCGCGCGTGAGCCGTTACTGCAGAAACGATAAGCTTTAACATAAACGTTTATAATATAATTACAGCTGGAAGTTGCTGTTATAGAAAATGAATGAACACCTCCTGACCAATCAGATTGAAGAAGTCAACACTGCTATTCTATAAGTGGAATCAAACCACTTTGGGCAAAAGGGGACTGGGGGAAATGAAAACCCAGTGTTGTAGGGCTCTACATAGAGCATGTAAGGATTCCCCGGAGGAACCACACCACTCTAAGTGCTGGACACGCTGTAATAGCTATGTCATAAATGTTTTAATCACAGAGCCAAACAACCAAGACAAACATTTCCCAAAAATCCATAATCCACATAATGCACAATGTGATTTTAAGCTCTCTAGAAGGTTCCCCGCTTTGCATTTGGCTCTCGGCTCATCCTACGGCTGAAATGAGGCTGATGGTGTTTGTTGGGAACAGAGGCCTGGGCTTTAGAAAGCATCCAAAACAGCCATAATTAGTTTGTTATTGTGAATGTCTGGTAGGCATTGTTCACTAATCCATGTAATGGATGTTTTTAATGTCAGAAAACAAGCAAAACAGCTGTGTGGTTTTTTGTTCTTGCCGCACGCCTCAGACTTGCGGTTCCGAATGGGTTTGATGTGGCGCTCGGGGTTGAACGTTTCCAGACGCGTTTACGAGTTTCACACTTTATGAGGAACGAGTTCACTTTGAAGAGATTTTTTATTTCAAATTAGCAATAGGAAAGAGTGACAGTGGAGGCTATTTGTGGGTCTGGGGTTTGTGTGACAAGCAGATTAGCAGAACAACACGTGCTGAACGCTAGGTGAAAACCCCAGCGCTCCTGAGAACGGGGGTGGCGTTTAAGATGGCAAACAATGGAGTGATAACAAGACAGTGTGCATGCATCGCGTGTGTGTATGTGTTTGCGGCTGTGCTGTGTATAATTGCGTGGGCGAGAGTGAAGGGAATATCTGTGTGTGATGTGTGGGCGGGGGTAAGAGAGACAATCGGGCATCGGTGGTGCATGAGAGAGAAAAGAGTAACGGGGAGAATTAGTGAGTGAGCATGTGTGCGTGCGCACATGCGCGCGCACGTGTGTGTGTGTGTGTGTGGATTCAGATTCCACTTCTGGCAGCTCTGACCGCGGCAAACTGCTACTCTGTCAGGGCAGCCACACCTCCCTAGAGACTAATACAATAACCAGCAGAAATAACCAAGCGAACCCTCGGGGCAGGAGCTTGAACAAATGCATGATTAAATATCCACTAATACTCTGATTAGTATCTAACGCTTTCGCTTTATTCCTGTTTGTATCTTCTTATTTAGTCCATGCAAAATGACAGTCCGAGCTCCATCTAAAAATGCTTGCTTGAAACATTCAACTTTGTCATAAATGATGCATCATGCTCGTGGAGTGACAAAATGTCATCAGGGAGGTAAAACATTAATAGTGACGAATAAAGAAATAAAGCCGAGATAGAAAGAGGGAACGCTTCTAACAAAGGAAAAAACAAACAATAGTGAATTATGCATGCTTACAGAGCGACTGAATCGGGAAACGTTACTAAAAAGTGAAAACTACTGAAGAAATCGGCTTGTGCTCAATATGAGATATGAGAGACAAAGCATCTAACAAAGACAGAACACCAAGGCTGTAGTAGAAAGCTACTATCTAACATCCACTATCTGCTATCCCTCACAGAGCATACATTTAACTAGAAGTAAAGTGAATAAAACCAAACAATATGTAAAACAATACAGAAATGAAGTCACACATTGGGTTATAAATGATGAGAGAACACCTCTGACAAAGAGGAGACACAAAGCATCAGCGTACTCTATGAGCCTTAACAAAGATGTGAATTAAGCAAGTTTTGCCAAAATGAAATTCTACCTAAAAATCACAGGAGGTGAAACATCTCCTAACAAAGGGGAAAACAAACCGCCCATTAGCTTGCTAAAGTGGTTGAACGTCTTAGTTCGTGGAGAGGCTCTTGAATTAGTTGACAGCTCTTCTACCTTTTCACACTTTCTCAAGTGGAAAACATGCACGCGCGCACACACGCACGCACACGCGCGCACACACACTCGTTCATCTTGCTTTGCTTGTGCGGACCTTCCACTGACAACTAATTAATACCGTGCCTTCACCTCAATCTAACCCTAATCCTAATCCCAAAGGGTGCCTTTTGGGTATTTTAGATGTTGTTGTTTTTTCTGTTGCATTTTATTGAATATTTATTACATTGTACAAAATTATAACGTCTTCTTCGGTAGAGATTAGCTAAGTGTCAGTGTCTTAACCGTGTGAGACACAAAAACACGCACGCGCGAGCGCGCGCGCGGCGCACGAGCTCGCACGCACAGACACGCGCGCACAGCAGTGCGGCTGCTGCTGATGAGCTCGCGCTCGGCTTAAAATGGGAATGAGCCGAAAATAATCAATGTCTCTTCCTTAAGCGGTCCTTTCTTTCAGGCTGTTTTAAAGGGAATTTTAGTAGCTGCCACACCTGAACGGCTCTGAATAGGCGGCAAGCAGCCGGAAAAGCATTTAATAACACACAAAACTAACAAACCTCCATTCAGAGGGGAAAAAAAAGACAAGACAAAAGAGGAAAGCCGCAAAGGAATGAAGGGTCATGTTGTACTTACTTCAGGTTTAAGAGAACGTAAACACTGTAACTAATGGCAACAAGATGACCAAAAGATACTCTCAACTCATTCACAGCCGCCCTTTAAAACTTCCTCACACGTCTCTAAGCATTTTTTCAATCTTGTCACGTATTTAAACAACACAAACATGGCCATTTTATTAAACAGTTTACAAACTAGCTAATAACCGCTAATAACGGTCGACAACATTTAAAACAGAAGTCCAGCTGCGCATAGTGCTACTTACTTTATTTCTTCAGCACCGCCGAGTTTGCATTCCCTTCACCCGTGAAGGACGGAGAGTGTCGTCTTTGTTGTTTTTTTAATTAAATTCTTATTTTCAAAACTCCAAAACGTTTGAGAGAAAACTCCCAACTCGTACACGGCGCAGAAATCCCATCGCGTGCGCTTGGGCTCGTGCGTTTAAACAGCAGTTGAGATTAGAGCGAGAAGGGCTGCGCGAGGAGAGGAGAGCTGAGCCGAGCCGAGCCGAGCCTCGTGCGTCTGGGCGGAGCTATCGAAAGCAAAGGGGGCGGGATATGCAAATTAACACTCAATCGTCCTTATCTCAAACATGTGTATTTAAAGACGAAGGCCACGCCCACTATTCTCCAGGGAGAGTTCCTGACTTTCATTACTGCCACAATTCTCTGGATTTTTATGGCAAACTGTCAACTGATTGTGTGTGTGCGCGCGCGCGCGTGTGTGAGTGTGTGTGTCTGAGTGTATGTGTGTCTGTGTGTGTGATTTAAAAGGCTCATGCTTATCATTGCCCCTTAATTTTTTTTTTAACCATTGTTTGATTTAATTAATTCTTTCCTGTTGTTTCAAATTTCCAGCATCAGGGCTGTATCCAGGATCACAATTTTAGTGATATCTTTATTTTTAATCAGGATCTCAGTGAAAATTTAATTGTACTGAGTTAATAAATAAAATATTAAGAGTTTTCATATTGAATTTGACAACTGGAGATACTTGAAACCTACGTAAAAGGTATAAATAAATACATAAATAAATAAATAAATAAATCATAAGAGACTACTCACATCCGGACCTCAGTGTCAGCAGAGCTAGTTATAGTCGCGAGTGGCGTGTTGAATTTGAAGATAATATCATAGCAAGAATAGTGAGGTAAAAATATCAATTTAAATGTGATCAGTGTGCATATTGAAAGTCAGCAGGGTGACATGATGCAGAATACAAAATGAAAAGCTTTTTAGACATGATGTGGGTGGCTTCACCTAATCGCACTTAGGACAAGGTTATCTTTGCTTATTCAATATTTATAAAATACTGAATTTTATTACACTATTTGGTTGTGGTTACTTTACTTATAATGAATAGCCACACAAAGATGACATAAGACAATGACGACATAATCACTTGCACGTAGCGGTCAAAATCATAATGATACAAAGGTAGGTGATGTTTCTTTCGCCCTGTGTTGTCCATGTAGTCACACCCTTGCCCCTTTTTCTTTCTTTCTTTTTTTAACTTCTTCTCATTTTTGTTATATGAAATCTGCTACATAAAGCCAGCTGGCTTACAAGGATTTGGTAAACAGAGCAAAAAAAAAACCATCCACACTGTGTTCAATGTTAAGGTCAATAACCTACAGCAGATTCTGTTCATCTATCCCACTGAGGATTGTTGCCAGGGTTACTTAGGAGACAGGCCACACCCCCCATTAAAAAACAACTGTATTAGTGTGCCTTTGAAGTAATTACTCATAGGTATAATAATAATAATAATAATAATAATAATAATAATAATAATAAAAACAATAGCTTTGTAGTAATATAACAATAATATTAATGTAACATTAATTATGTGAATGTGCAAGTCCCATGTTTACCATTGAACTGTAGGACACATACAGATTACCCATTTATCAACATCACAGTGGTCTAATATAGCAATATTTTATTTTCCTTATCTCAGGTGTGAATGTAAAACCAGGCATGTGCTTACATTCGCGCCTCCGCCCGTGAGGCGCAGCTCGAGGAGGCAGATGGTTTCTTGGCACATTACTTGCCTTCGTTAAACCAGGGTTTGACATTAGACATGAAACAGCGTTGAACCCGAAATGTGTCGGATTTAATAGATTATTGCGCATCCCTTTGGACCTTGCCTGTCTAATGGAACCCAGCTGTGATGATTTTCCCACGAAGTCAGATTATCAGAAACAATCGGGTAAAAAAAGAAAGAAAACGGTTAAAAATACACCAAAATATGGATTTCCATTAAAAGGTATTTAATTGGAAAAAAAGGGAATGGATCCAAACTGAAGAAGTCATATTAACCTGTCAATGTCTGTGCGTGTGTGTGTGTGTGTGTGTGTGTGTGTGTGTGTGTGTGTGTGTGTGTGTGTGTGTAAAAGAATCAGACAGAGATAGACAGTAAGTGAGGACGGGGGAGTAGATTATATGTAAAGGTGAGACAGTTGAACATATAGAGACACAGAGAGAGAGAGAGAGAGAGAGAGAAAGCGACTGACAAGGGCAGTGGACTGGACGGCTCCCTGATGGGAGACGGAGGACGAGCTCAGCTGGGAGTGTTTGGCCAGCAGTGAAGAGCCTCATCAAACTGCTCATAAAATATTAATCACATTCACAAAGAGCCTCCATCACACACTCCAGACAGACGAGGAAGAGGAGGAGGATGAAGAAGGAGAAAGAGAAAGAGAGAGAGAGAGAGATTATAGGAAAAAGTGGCAGAGAGACATATGTAAAGTAATGTAGGGGGTAGAGACAGGTGGACGGATTGGGGAAAAAAAGGATTAATGAGAGAAAGTAAGGGAAGGTGAGAGAAAGTGACTAAGAGATGAGAAGGAGAAATAAAAGGAATAGAGGAAGATGATAGAAGAAATCAAGTAAATGGACAAAAGAAAGATGGGGAGGAGATGGAGAGAAGAAAGAGAGATGGCAAAGAAATGGAGATCAAGGAAGAGATGGAACGTGAGGTAGAAAAGGTGATAAGAGAAACAGAGGGTAACAATAGGGGAAGAGAAAGGGCTAAGAGAAAGGTAAGCTGGAGGAAAAGAGAAAGGGAGTAGAAGAAGAGATGGAGGAATGAAAGAGGAAAGGAAAGGGAAGACAGACGAAGAGTGGGATGGGAAGGGGAAGGAGAAAGAAAGATGAATGGAAAAAAGAGGAATAAAAAAAAGGTGATGGAGTGAGAAAGAGAGAGAGAGAGAAATGGAAGAAAAGATGGAGAGAGAAAGCCAAAAGCAGATGAAGGGTTGAAGTAGAGAGCGAGAGTGAGGGATGGAAGAAAAGTATTTAAAGCAGAAGAAGGGGTGATGGAGGGGAAAAAAAGGAGATGGAGGAAGAGGGCCTAAAGCAGAAGCAGGTGTGCTGGAGAAAGAGAGATAGAGAAGGAGGATGACAACCAAAAGCAAAAGAAGGGGAGATGGAGAAAGAGAAAGGGAAAGACAAAATGATGGAGGAAGAAAACCTAAAAGCAGATGATGAAAGGGTGAAGAAGGGTGAGATAAAGCAAAAGAGATAAACGGAGAGAGTAAAAAGCAGAAGGAATGACGGAGAAAAAGAGAGAGGAAATAGAGGAGGTGTGCTGGAGACAGATTGAATGTGAGGAGGAGAGGTAATGAATGGCCGGACGGGTGGAGGAGTGGAGGAGGGGTGTGTGTGTGTGTGTGCGTGTGTGTGTGTGCGTGTGTGTGTGTAAAGGGGGGTTGTTGGGTGTAGGGGTCACATGCTGTAATTGGGGGGAAATGTGTGTGACGCTGGGAGGAAACCATTATTGGCAGGTGGAACAAAAATGTACGCATCTCTGAAATAATGAAGAGGCGAGAGAGAGAGAGAGAGAGAGAGAGAAAGAAAGAGAGAGAGAGAGAGAGAGAGAGAGAGAGAGAGAGAGAGAAAGAAAGAGAGAGAGAGAGAGAGAGAGAGAGAACAAGGACACAGAAGCCACAGAGCTACAGGAAATAACACCGGCTTGTTCTCAATTAATAGCAATTGCCTTTCACTAAAATGGTGTCTTTTTTAAAATACAGCAATTAGGAGTCAGGAATAGCAGCAGTGTGTGTGTGTGTGTGTGTGTGTGTGTGTGTGTGGTGAACACTTGCAGGATTGGCAGAGAGACCCGTGGACCAGCAGTTGTGTATGTGTGTATATGTGTGTGTGTGTGTGTGTGTGTGTGTGTGTTTGTGTGTGAAGCCAGCGCAAAATCGAACAATGGAGGATTTGTTAGGAGGTACTCTGCTCCCTTACACACATACACACACACGCAAACATGCCAAGGACACACTCATAAGAGTAAATATGCACACACACACGCACACACACACAGACACCACAAAGCACATATGCAAACAGACACCATACACACACACACACACACAGAGAAGCATATTCACATTCATTCTTCCATCTGTGCAGCCATTCATTTATTTGCTCTATTGATCCATCCATCCAACCACTTGTACATCCATCCACCTGTACATCCATCCATCCAAGCACACATGCGTCTATCCAGCCATGCATCCATCTATCCATCCATCCAACCACTTGTACATTCATCCACCTATACATCCATCCATCCAACCACACATGCGTCTATCCAGCCATGCATCCATCTATCCATCCATCCAACCACTTGTACAT
>JAQQZR010000039.1:3162716-3188107 GCA_030068235.1 Notoglanidium macrostoma | reverse complement strand
GATTAGGTCAACTGGCTACTCTAAATTGCCCATAGGTGTGAATGCGAGCGTGTGTGGCTGTTTATCTGTGTTGGCCCGGCGACCTGCCCAGGGTGTACCCCGCCTTAATCACGGTTTCTCTTAATTCGCCACTAACTTTTGAGAATTTAGCTAGCTAGCTAGCATAAAAGACATGCTCTATAGCTTAAAGCAGGGGTTCTCAAACTTTTTTTTTCCAGACAAAGACCACTTTCACTGTGAATAAAATTCCAAGAACCCCTCAAAAAGAACATAATTCATCTATTCGAGCACTAGAGTAATTATTTAAACGTGTACAATAATATATTCACTATGTATTAGAGCCATAGAGCTTTTAATTCCTGAACATTCCACTCACTGACAATAAACATTGTCTTTAAACTGAATTAATATTATTTATAGGCTATTTGTCTTCGAGTTATTGAGGTTTGGATCGAAGCCTTTTAAATCAATTCACCAGCCAAATAGGCTAGTAACTATAAAAAAAACATATAATAAATGCAATAACTTTGATAACCATGAGCTTAAAGTATCCAGTAATCTCAGTGCTGTACTCTAATAATTAGCAAATCTGACGTGAGAGGTTTTCTTTCAGAATATCTTATAACTTACGATTTCTTTTGAAGACGTACCTTTTGAGACGTAAGTCTCGGGAAAAAAATGTGGTAAGAAACACATACACATATATATCAGTGTACATGTAACATATATTCATACATATATGATATATACATACATATATATCAGAATCCACCATCTAACCCCGAGTTAACTATTTTGAAAGCTCAAGTTTTGGAGTTTGGGAATTCTTTAAACACAGAAGTTGGGAACGATGAACGAGGCAGAAATAGTGTTTATGAGGTGTGTGTGATTCAGAGGTACAGTAATCGCCAGGAACTCATTAACCATAAACAGCTGACTGTGCACTATGAGATCCTCAGGGGTAGGAGGAGATCTGTCTCTGCCTTTCACCCTCTCTCTCTCTCTTCCTGTGTCTCTCTTTTAATTTTTCTTCTCATGCTGGAAGAAGCTCAAACACCAAACGCCAGTTACATCCCTACAGATCTTCAAACTGACAGTAAACAAACACAAGAAAGTGCAGACACTTGCGTTTTTCCGCTCTAAACAGCAAGGCTGTGCTAATCCTGTCCTGGAGCAGGTGTAGGCAAACGAGTGTTACAAATCCAGCCCATTCCCCACCCCTCCTTCTTCTCCTCACCCTTTTGACCCCTCGCTTTCTCTGTGTGAACTACCATCCCCCCTTTGAGCTTTTAATCATTCCCTGAACACACACACACACACACACACACAGGTACATATAAACACAAAAGTGCACTTGGAGCCACGTTTCCTGTCTGTTACTTCCTGAAGTGGTGTGAGTTTGATAGTGCCTTTATAGAGACATGCAAAACACTGAGCCATGCTAGAGCATGCAAACAAGGACAGGAAGTGAGGACGGGGCGGTACAGGTCTGACCAGTTGTCTGTTTGTATAAACGAGCCCTGTGTGTGTGTGTGTGTGTGTGTGTGTGCGTCTGAGCCTGAGCATTTCAAAGCCTTTGTAAACAGGAACACGTATATACGAGTGTGCTTGTTCAAAAGATGCTATAGTTGTTGCACAAACATACCACGCTGACAGCTGGAAAGTCGCCCACTAGCAAATAAGATAAACGGCCAGGAGCAATCATAAGCAGGGCTCGTTTTTAATTCAATTTCAAAAAGTCTATTTCTTTGTCCTCGCGCCTGATGATCGCCTGATAACCCTAAACACGACATATCAGTGATTTACCATGCGCCAACAGATGTCTCCTTTGTGTGCGTGTTAAATGTGCGAGTGTGTGTAGCCGGCGTGCTTGGGGGTTGGTAGGTGGGTTGTTGGGTGTGTATGTGTGAGCATATGAGCTGGTGTTTTGGTTGATCCCTTTGAAGTAAAATCCCATGGTAATCCAGATTGAGGAATAAGCACTGGCGATGTTTACCACTTAAAGGTTTTAGTGTAACTGAAAACTGACTCAGTGAGAACAACAGTAAAACCAGACACTGGGTGGTGGGTGCGACACCATTCATGTTTAACCATTAGACTTGGTGATGAGTCTAAGGACCTTTTTCCACTGCGTAAGTTACTGGAACTCAGAAACACAGGTTCCAATTGTTGACCAAGGTTGTTTACTAACACTAACGAACTGTACATATAAAGGCGGTTAAAAGAGGAGTGAAAAGGACAGTTTATTTTTAATCCCATTGCCACCTGCTCCCGAATTTCTGACCAATCCCCATCTCTCCTGTAGACTCTCTGACTAATTCCTCCCATCCCACAGTTATTATTATTATTATTATTATTTGTGAAAACAATTGAACAATTTCAACCAATGTGACCCTGAACAGGATAAAATGTTTACTTACGATGAATGAATGAAAGCAGTAAATGCATCACACAGCGCCGCGCAGGCACCATAAATGATCTCATGTTAATTAAAAAGGCTTTTCTTTGTCCTGCGAGCTTCATATCTGACCACACCCTGGAACATAAAAACCACCTGCCTTTGCAACTTTTTTATCGAGTTCCACTGGACACCAGTCCCAATTCGCACCCCTAGCTATTACTCCTGTTCCTGGCTAATTGGTTATTCATGCTGCGTTACACAAAAAATACTCGCAACAGTCTGACATATTCGTCCTACATATTTCCCACAATAACAAAATAGTGCTGTTTACTTCGGAAACCTGCAAAAACTTCAGTTACGTTTCAATTCCATAAACCATACCAGCAATAATTCATTACAATTACAGCACAATGAGGAGAAATACTTTGTTCATGATTATGTGATGCGATTAAAGTGATAACATTTTTATGTCATTTCCGTTTTACTATTTCGTAAATCAGCAATCGGTTATGAACGAATGTTGTTTGTGTTAAAAACTTTTTTAAAAGTATGATTATTGAGTCGACTGAGAAAAAAAATACTGTATAATCTGACATTCCTGAGCTGTTGTGAGTCACTCTGACAATTCTGGAAAAGATATTCTCAGTCAGGACTGCGTCAGGGGTGTCAGGGTAGGAACTGGTGGTAAATTTGTATACATGAGTCACACACCAGACGTCACGTTTAACATCGACATGGCCACTTCAAGCACGAAAGGCCTACAAAGTGACTGGAAAATCTCCAGCCAATCAGGAGACAGAGAGAGACAGAGAGAGAGGAAAACAGATTCAGGAGTGATGGCATTTTAATTTGTTCAACCCATGTTACAAAGTTTTTCCGTAAGAACTTGCAATAGCATTTTTCTACCAATGTAATTGCAAAATCTTACATCCTTTAACTTTAAATATTTACAATTTAGTCATGGCTTTTCTCATTTCAAAGTTCTTTGTCAATAAGGCTTTTCGTCAGAAATTTGACTGCAGTTAATCTAACAACTGATCAGTCAAATCCATGTTGAAATGTTAATCCATGATAAATGCAATAATGACTTCACTATGCGGTAATGACAATGCAGTGGCTTATAATGTAAAACCCATTTCCACCAACACGAACCAGGTGCTAGTTCTGCGCTGGTTATAGTGCTGGTTTAGAGTTGGTTCAACTTTGGAACCTTCTAAGAACCAGTTTGCTTTTCCACAGGCTAGAGCGCCACCACAGAGAAACGTCATTACGCCACTGTGTACGCCTCTGCTTTCCCAGCAATGCTAGCGCCAAGCACAAGAACTGCTCCTGCTTTGGGAGCTTACACTGGCCTTCAAAACACGACTGGTCCAACGGATTTGTGGACAGTTCTATTTGGTCTCGTTGGTCATGATAGTCCCAGCCCAAGACCGTGACATAAGGCCGTTCTTGGTTCTAGACCAGCAAAGTGTTAGTGCCACTCTCGAGCCACTTTTCCTGGCCCAGAGCCGGTTCTTTGGCTGTATAAATGTAAAGAACTTGCTCGAGATTAGGTCCTCAACTGCCTTGGTGGAAAAAGCGTATGCGAGTGTTAAAGTTGAGAACCTCAAGCTCCTGTTGGGCCTGTTTTGGTTTTGTAAATACGTACAGTTGGTTCTGAAAGCACATGTATAATAATGTAATAATTGGTGATTTGAAGTGTCTGTATGTACATTCCTTTCACCAGACCTTCTCTGCTTCTTACGTAACGTGGTTGGTCCTGATCTAGTTTGCATACACATAGGTTTGTCTCGGTAATCACGTGTCAGATGTCTTTCCCCCACAGTGCTCTTATCTTAAAAGTATCCATTCCTAATTAAATGATCTCTTCAAGTAACTTGTGAGTAAAAGCGTGCTAGCTTCATTTTCGTCTCATTACAAAATAAGATTATTCCGTCACCACCCGGAGCGGGTTATCAAGTGGGCAAAATGTCTGTTTTTTTTTTAATCAGCATCAGTACGTTAGTACGTGTACGGTTAGTCAATCCCAATTCGACGCCGTGTTTATTTCTGCTTGCGTAGCGGAGCAGGCTTCAAGTCTTGGACATTGAAATGTCAATCAAACGGACTCATTAGAGAGCTCTTTAATGAGAAACGCCCACCCACAGAGTTCAGCCAGATCAGCAAGGAGAGCTAGCGCTTGAGTGGAGTTTGATCACATTTCTAGCTTGTTATTTTCATTCAACCTTTGACGATCAAGTTTTGGTATCATTAACTGAATCTTGAACATCTGCATTAATTAATATTTATTCCAGCCATGACTAAAAATAATTGATGTTGGAGTGTCGGTTTCAACATTCACACCCAGAGTTCGCTACATTATGCACATTTAATTATGTACTTCTTATCATAGATTATTTAATAAAAGTCTATTTTTAAGGAAACTTAAACGCTATAAAACGCTAATAAAGCGAGTATTAATTACTTTGACATTACTCCTAGCCTATTCATGGTTAATTATTATTAAATAATGCTGTAAATTAGGGTAAGAGGAATTTAATGATTTACATCCACCACCAAGAATGGATTAATCAAGGCATTTGTTCGTACTAGTCATCGTAGACCTATTTCTTTTTTCAAATAACATGTAAATCATACACTGAAGGGCATCATTACCAGAATTAAAGACTAAATTTAAACGATTCTTTTATGACATAAAAAAAAATGTAATCTCTACACTTTAGCAGACCTAATATCTACAATACGCAAACCCGCCATGCACACGTTAGTCCAATTACCTGATCATGTGGGACTGGTAATAACAGGTAATTGGTCACAATCAGCATGCATTATAAGCTAATGATGCATTACTGACAAGGGGAAAAAAACTTCACACTTTCACAGCCTCGTACGGTATTGATTAGAGCGAACAATAGCGTGGCAGGGAGCCTCGGCCATCGCTGCAGGCGAAGAGGGGAGGGGACGAGGTCTTGGGGTAATACGGTGCAAACAAAAGGATTTCACACCTTCCTCTGGCCCTCCACATGGGGGTTAAGGGGGAAATGAGACGGAGGCAGGCGTTTGTCTGTCTGTCTGCGGCGTAAATTAACTGTGGCGTGTGGCACGGGGGAGATTCCAGCACTAGCGTGAGTCCAGAATTCGGCATGGCTCATTAGGGATGATCATAATATACTTAATAACACACTTTTCTTAGATATAGGTATAGTTGGTCCGTTTTCATACAGCTTCACTGCTAATCACTCGAGCACCTGTTTTAACACATGTTGGTGCAGCTGGCAGGTGACCAAATTCAGAAGAAAAATAGATATATACACACGTGTGTGTGTGAATCAGAGAAAACCTGTCAGATGACTGAATCAGGTTTTAGCCAAAATAGTTCTTTTTTCTGCCTCGGACTCCACAACAATATTTTACTGAAACAACATGGAAATGTTTTTATTTAGGTTTTAATCTTAACAAATGTCCTTCTTAAAGACGTCTAAAGCCTCTAAAACATCCATAATATTTATCTCCTCAATATAGCAAACTGTACTGTCAATGTTACAGATTTAACAAGCGAATATATCTGTATGTTGCTTAATCTGAAGCAAACACTTGCAAATGGAGGTAGTTTTAGGTTTAAGCTGACTTCAGCCTTCACAAATGTTCATAAATGTTTATTAAGAACAGGCCTACTTGTGATTCACTTTTTTCATTTTTAATAAAAGGAATGTTTTAGTTAATAGGCTATTATATTTCACTTCAACCTTTACAAATGTTTGTATATAATCATTGTTGGTTGTCTTAAAAAATAAAAAATAAAAAGTATTTTTTAATTTACCAGAAGGAATATTTAATAATGATAAATTATAAATATTTGCAAAAGAATAGGGATTCTTTGGTAATAAAATTGTCTTCGAATTTTGTTTTTCAATAATATTGTAGCAAAATGAAATCGCGAAACCCAATATCGTGAATCAAATGGAATCTTTACATGCCTACTAGCTAAACATCATTTTGGCAATGTAAGCAACTAGCTAGGCGCATGTAATAGTAATTATTTTAGCTAGCTTTTTACCTAGAATTCTCATTTTGCTCAGATTGCCTTGATACCTTGGTCTTTTAAAGTATATACAGAGTAGAAAAGTCAAAAGTGTTCGGTTTAGGCCTATGTGATGTAACAATAGTTGATCTAATTGATCTTATAGAAGCATAACATAAACCAGGAGAGTCCTGTGCATTTTGAAGTATCACTTGGATTTAGTTTTTCTTGTCAGCTCATTTTGAAGTCTTTGTGGAAACATGTTTTTTTTGCAAACATAATGCTTTTATGACCGTTTGACTGCTAAGGCTACACCCAAGCAGGCAATCCCTGACGCCGGTTCAAGGGGTGTGTTACTCTTTGCCTGTATCCTTTGTTAAAAACCCCTAAATCAACAAAACAGCATTCCTCTTGATTACTCAACGCACCCGATTACTGTTAATAATGTGTAATCATATTAATATTTAATTAGATAAAATCATTTGTAATTTAGGAATTGGTGGTTCTCGTCATTTCTCAGTATTTCACTTTTTTTGCGGCAAGTTTTTTGGAAACTCGTTCTTGCATCACTTGTTTCACCGTCCGCTCCTTAAACATCTCAGCGCTTCAACTGGATTCGGCTTGACTTGTAAGTCACTGTGGATATAAATGTTAAAGAACCTCATCAATAATTTTAGAAAGAAAAGGAAAGAAAAACCTCACTGCTGGTTGTTAGGAATTCAACAAGACACCAAGAAACACCTTGAATAATTCACAGCTCCGCAATACGATAAAGAATTTTAAATGAGAATTATGGGTGTTAACAACGCGTGTGTATTATATACGGGATAAATAGAATGTTGGGTCTCCAGAGCAGGTGGACGAGAGTTAAAGCAAAGGGATTATTAAGGAGCAACACACTAATGAGGGCTGTTGAAATCCACTAATCCACAAACTAGTGAAGAGAGAGACAGAGGGAGGAGTAATGACGGAGAACGAGAGATGGCATGGGAGGGAAAGGGGAGAGGAGTTTATTACTAAGAAAACGATGAGCCTAAAGCTGAAACAGGAAGAGGAAATTAAGCTAATGGCTTGCATCTAAAGACTGATTTTTCCTGACTCAAATAAGGACTGATGACGACAAATAATATAAAGACAAGCAGATCAGTTTATCAGCAGCGCAGATGATTGAAGAGGAAACGCAACACAGAGGTGACGCTGATCATCCATCCCGACAAACCACTTCCTTAATGAGTGCGCACGTGAACGCACAAAACAAGGAAAATGGAAGTGATATTAAAAAAAAAAAATAAAGAAGTGGCATTACTCCTGCTTATCTGAAACTGAACTGCAGCTCTGCTTGTCCTGTGCTGTTTTCTTACACTTGGCAACGTGATGAGGACCAACCACTGAGCTTGAGAAAATGAGCCAAACGGCTGCAAGACAGCCCCGACTCTGCTGGTACACATCTGCTCCGGGGGACTCCAGTGACACGGGGATGTCTGGACCACTGCTTATTAAGTGGCCAATTGTACAAACACAGGTTTGGACTCCGTTGCAGGAACCAGTATAAGGTTTCATCATCCTCACCTCGGTTCAACGTAGGAATAAGGATTTTTGAAACCACTTGAGGCTGTTGAGACAGAGTGTTGTGATGCGGCCCAATACGGAGCGGAAGTGCCTGTCAACACCCTGAAGTTGATTATTTTCCTATAGCACCATTTTCCCTTTACCACCACCATTCTGAATTACATTTGTACAGCAATAGCCTAAAAGCTGAAGAAAAATAACTGCAATTCACTATATGATATTAACAGCTGGTTAAGTAATTAGTCATTTCTGTTCTCCTGCCAAGACACTTGTAGCCACTTGTAGGTGAAAATCTGTCCTGATAAACACACTCTTGTTCATGTTTAATGCGTCACTGGTGAATTTGGAGCGAGACGACACGCGCAGCCATGACTCACTCACCCACTTACATATTTCATACATTTAGTCATCATTTGTTTAGAAATAAGGAATTTAATATTCAGTGCAAAGTATTCGTTTGTCAAACACTCGCTACACTACACTACAATGTTTGGGACATTGTTTCTCCCTTTTTCTCCCTGAGCTTCGGGAGTGTATCCGATGTCATGTGGTACGAAGTCGGTTTTGATTGGTCACAGTGAATAACCTCATGAATAATTAATATGCTTCGATTTTCTGAACACAAATGCTGCAGATTTGACACGATAAACAATTTCGACTGTTTTTGGTGAGCCAGTTTGTCGCCCAGCTAAGATAATCTTTTCTCTGTAGGACTGAATAGCCTATGCTAACTTTAACGCATTACAAGCTAGCGTAGTTTTTTGGTCCAGGTATTCCTTTAAGCCCTTGCACTTCCCCGTTTCTGTTCTCTGTCATGACGCTGTTATTTCAGCACGTGCTGCTCCATGACTTCTCAGGATTCTTCACATTTTCTGTTTACAGAAGACTTCTGAGAAATATTACATATTCTTATCACACACAACATATTTGAAATCGACATGCAGTCGTCTTTGATTAGTTTATCGGCTAGTACAAAAGAAAAGCGTGCATGATAACGCTCCGAAGGTCTCATATTTTTTTAAACATTCCTAGTTGTCCTTCAAATGCTAAAGAAGATGGACATGTGCTCTGTAAACCACTCTGAAAGTTTCCCAGACTCCACCTTAATTCGTGAAATTACACTTTCTCAGAAGGCAGCGATGAATTCCACCTGCAAGTCTGCGCCCAATATGTCTCTCAACGAGGCTTTAAAGATTACCCATGAGGCTTTGATGCTGGCTAATCTTTCCATGAGAAATATTCATGCCTGTGGATGAACGGTCAAACTATGGTAAGCCGATTGGTTCATTCAATGTAAGTGGACTATTTATTTATTTCTTCATTGATTATGGCAGGACTAAAAAAATGTACACATGAATAGATCTTTTCTAAGATAGAAACTTTATATTATCTTGTCTTTCACGCTTGTAACCTGTTGCCCCATAAGCATTGTGTTCATACATGCGTGTGATAAACAGGCTTTGTGAGCAACGGAATACATGGAATGGCGTTACGTAAGTAGGACACAAAAAAATGTGACTGTCTTCCGTTATAATTACAGAAAAAAAAAGAAGCTGTAATCAGATTACCGATACTTTTAGTAAAAACAGGAATTATTTACAGGATTCGAATTTTAAACTGCGTAAGAAAACAACAAAATCAATAAAGATTTATAATAAAAAATAATTGGCAAGAATTTCATTATTAGTTATGAAACATGCTGCGTGCGTGCTACGTCACTTCATAAAAACACATCTGAGTGAAATAATGGAGCAGAAACATCACCAGGACTTTCTCTACGGCATGAAACTCTTTACAGTACACTACCCTGCCGGCCTCATGACATAACTTGTGTTTCAACGTGAGTAACATTGTCATTCGTTTGTGGGAACGTGAGGAGAAGGAGTTGTTCCTGGTTGAATTTTCCAGCTTTGTTAGGTTTTGTTAAGCAGCAAGTAGCGAAGCTATTTGAATCCATTAGCTTAAAAAGATAAACTAGCCTATTTTTCCGACCCTGTTTTCGGTTCACTAGTCGATCCCAAAAAGAATTGATTCACTAATTTTGAGCACTGAAAACTAAGAGTCAAATGCAAATCTTGTAGCACCTGATAATATTCTCAGGCTGTGACAGATTATCCGATAAATGTCACCAATGTTGTAATCGGCGAACTGCTATTTAGTTAAGCCTAGCTAAGACAAGATCTGTATTAGTGCTGATTAAAATGCCTCAAGTAAATATTATAAATTACTACCTTTTGAATATATATATATATATATATATATAAAATCAATAAAACCACTTGATTAATCGGTGAAAGATTATTCGGTTAACACCTTAAAATCAAATAAATAAAAATCTAATTAAAACAAATATAAAAAATAATAAAAAATAAGCAAAATCATTGGTAGTTGCCACCCTAAATAAGAATGATATACTACATGCACATGTGCACACAACATTTCACAAGGTTCACAAATCAGAGCTAATCTTACAGTCACCAATTCATTATCATGTCCTCTGGTGAATAAATGTGTTCACTGAGAGGACATTCCACCACTATTTGGTCTTTAAATCAGAAAAGAGGAACAACATCACAGTACAGTGTAAATTCTGCCTTCCTTCCTGTTGTCATCCACATATTTGGTATTGCGGTAATCCAAAAGTAACAGAAAATAATCTGATACATTACTTTCATTTTGTGGTAATTAGATTACGTTACTGTCTACATTATTTCGCAGGTAAGTAGTCACTGTATCGGAATACATTTTTAAAGTAACCCGTCCAACCGTGGTGATGAACCACCCACACACACGTTCTCACAGACACATAAACACAACACATGTCTGAGGTTTCGACGACTGTGACATTTGACTGCTCTCTCTTCCAAACATAGCAAGATTCACAGATGCCGATATTTTTCTGAACTCTCTGCATTTATTTCCCAGTAACTCATGTCCTGTGATGCGGTTAGTTTATAAAGAGTACATAGTGAAGAATAATGTTCACCTTACATTACAAATTACACCGGTGAATAAAAAGCTTACTTAAAAAATATAAAAGGCAAAATTGACGAGCATCTTTAATTCATTTCCACTGACTGAAAACGGATCGAAATCTGACAAGAGCAAAGTCACCGGATGAAAACAGCTTCTGAATTAGAAATGTGCAGGCTTTCGTTTGCTCTAGTCCACCAGGAACATTGCCGGGAAATGACTAGGTGTAATTTTCTTATCTATTAACTCTCAGAGAACATATACGGATGACGTGAACGGGCTTATTCAAACATATAAAGCATTACAAAATGTGTTAACAGGCTTTTAGACATATGCGTCAAAGTGACACAGAAATTGTCTAATTGGGTCAAAAAGGCCAAGTCAAATCTAAGTGCGTTAAAGCATGATACATGATTTCAGGTTGTCTGGTTTAACGTGTGCGCAGGGCTAAGACCTCGCTCTCGCTGAAGGAAAGCTACATAATAAGGCTCATTTCTTGGCATTATTTGCTGTGAATATAGAGCTTAGTTGTTCAGCCCACGCCACTGACCCATTCATGACATGTCATCAGCGGAGAATGAGAAGGTAGAAAAAAAGCCTTAGGAGAAACTAGAAGTAGACATATTAAGCAAATTGTTATGGTTGAGTAATGTATTATACTGTATCACATGGTCTCATCAATGACACAAAAAGAATGATGCGGAGCAAATTATCACACACACACGCGCGCACACACACACACACGCACACTTAAAGGCCAATAGGTGGTTGCATTCAGAATTTTATTTCCTTTTAAGTGTTTCAAGCAGGTAATGCTCTACCCGCGGCCGAGCCGTGCGTCCACCGAGTGCCACACATGACAAGCAGAAAAGTTTTGTTCTAACCAAAATATAATTAAATTTGCAGATCTGTCATCTGTCCTTCTGTGTCATTTGTACTTTGACTTGATAATGTGCGCTTGCTACTTCTGATTAGAAAAAAGGCTGATAGGGAAAATAATCCACCTTGTTCATGTTCTGCACTTCACATACGCCTTGTCTATCACTGCTGAAGACGTCTTACGTATGGGTCTGAAAAATACCATCCCAAATGGAGATCAGCTCCCGTGTGAGTAATTACCGAGCACACTGATTGCCACAGACTGGGCTGGAAAGAAATCAGCCCCAGCCTTACTTCTTCACTTCATACCATTCTGTTCATTTTTCTACAACCGCTGGTGGTCGCCAGCTCACACTTCCCAGACGCCTCGGTTCCAAGTAGCGAGTTGGCGCTTTTTGATGCCGCTGATATTCCAATGTGCTACATTTGAAAAACAATCTGCAACAATGCAACGGCATAGCTCTTGGGTGTCTTGTAGACAGGAAAGAAAATGAAGGTAAGAAAATACCAGGTGTATTGTGTTCAAAACTTCCACGTATGACACGTGGATGAAGAAAATGTTCGAGATGGGTTTCGAAGGGATCACTCACAGTGAATTTGTGGAGGTGAGTAGGTAAAGGTATCTTTATGTCTATATATAGCCCATTTATAACAGCTGGCCATGGTGTTACTTATCTATTACTATCTATCTATAATAAAATAGTTTAAGTGTATCATAAGAATGTGTTCTAACACTCAACTACAATGCATAAATTATGTATACATTTCCTAATAATTAATACTAGTAATATAGATTTTTTTATCCCTGCCATTTAACATCAAAGCCAGCTGTCGCTGAGAGATTTACTTACTTACACCAGGCAACTTTTCAAATGATTTCACTGTCGCAGACAACTTTTCAATGTCGGAATAAAGTCATGAGAGTCTTGCTGAAGTTTTAGCGCGCTCCTGTCATCTCGATCGTTCGGTGTATGGCGGTCAGAAGGATAGCCGTCTTAGCTCAATCTGTTTCTTGTCTTCACGTTCCGATAAAATCAACCGGGTTTAATGTTATCATACGTCTTTAGTCTTGGCTCATGCAAATAGTGACGTCGATGTTGTCAACAACCAATAGGTGAGCTCTCTAACTCACCAAACAGGAGGTAGCAAAAGAGTGAAATCGTGACCCTGCGCGATCCCAGTCTTCGCAAAATCACAATCTGTAACTGGTAACCTTGTGACTAATGACGTGTTAACGTAAGACGTGAGAATGTGTCAGACTTTAGCCTTTTAAAAGTCTTTTCAGACTCTTTTGAAAGTCTTTCAATGTTTGCTTAGCATTAGGTATAGGAAAGAAAAAAAAACAAACCCACATGATTTATGGCACTTTTGCCACCATTGGCCTCCCATAGGAACCTCCTAAAGAACTAACCAGTATGTGAGGGGAATAAAGGGAGCTGCTGCATCACAAAGCACAAGAATAAAGCAGTTTATAAAGTGGCACCACTGATGTTATAGAATAAACATCTAAATATTTTTTTCATGTCAAAGTGATGTGTTTTTACTCTCACTTCCATGCAAAATTCTCAGTGCAATACAAATAACCAATAAAGTTATATACATTAAACCTAATCAGTCTGATCATCTTAATGTAACTCTCTGTATAGGATAAACTGTACTTTGCAGCTGTCTGATGAGTTTCAGATGAAGTGCCGGGTTAAACGCTCTCCTGGAGCCGGGAGTGCTGCTGAGATCATCTCCTACCTTCCGCACTTCTTGCACAGGATCCGGCTGGTGTTCTGCCCAGCGCTCGCGCTTTGCTCGCTTTTTTATTCGTCAGCGCAGCCCGGTACGGTCCAGGTTCCCTGTTCCCCGCCCCCGAAATCCCGCAGACGCCAAAAAACTTCCCCGAACCACAGCGGATAAGGACTGCAAAACACCCACAATGCAACACGTGGATATGGGGAGGAAAAAGTGCTCGAGCGCTCCGCAGGAATCACGCGCGCAGTAGCCGGCGGAAGTGCGGCGCGCGACTCCAGCGGCACCACGCGGTCCTGGATATACCAATTTATTAGGTTATCTCAGCGATATTATCACATCATCAAGAGTTTAATGATGTGTGATAGTGTCTGGAGAGAGAGAGAGAGAGAGGGAGAAAGGGAAAGATGTATAAGAGAAAGACAGATGATAGGAAAGATGGACAGATAAGAAAGAGATATGAAAACGAGAATCAAAATTAAATTTAATTTAATGAGACATCAGTGAAAGAAAGAAGGAGGATGTAAAAGAGAACGATAGATGATGGATGAAAGAGAGAGAAAGTGATAAAAGAAAATGTGAGAGATGAGAAACAACGGGAAGAGAGAGGGATGCGGTCATCCCTTTTTCCTTTCATAAGCAAAACCTTTTGATTCTCTCTTTCATATCTCCTTCTTATCTCTCAAAATGGAGCGAGATGGAAAAAAGAGAACCCAAGCCAACCTGCTCCACCCCGACCAAGCCCGATCTACACTAACCTGAGCTACCCCAAGAGGACCCAATCGACCCTAACCCAATCTAACGTACTGACCCAACCCAAAATACCCTAACCCGAATTAACCAAACCAACCTTACCAAACCCAGTCTAAAATAACCCAATCAAATTTTAATCTAGTCTAACCCAACCCAATCTAACCTATCCCAATCGGATTTAACCACGATGTGCCCCACCCCAGCATAGCCCAAACTATCTAACCCTGTCTAATCTAACCCAACCTAAGATAAATTCCCCACCCCAACCTAATCCACCCTAACCCAATCTACCTTAACTTAACCCAACCTAAAAACCCCACCTCAATCTAACCCAACCCAACATAAGTACCCCACCCCAACCTAACCCAATCTAACATAAACCAACTCAAACTAAATAACCAAACCAGGTGACATATCCCAAACTAACCTAACTCCACCTAACCTTACCCAACCTAATCTATTCCATACCTAACACAACTTAATCTAGTCATGGTTAAAGAGTATAGTGCACTAAAAGGGATCAGTCCCTAACCTAAAACTCTACCCAGCTCAGCCTAAACCTAACCCAAACCAAGCTAAAGTGGCCTGAACATAACCTACAAAATCAAACCAAAATAAATAAATAAACATGTAAATAAATCTGAGGAATAAGTAAGTATATATCACTACCAGGACATAATTGGATGTCTTTGAAGGGAGGAAATGAAGAGAGACTGTATTGTTTGTGTTTGAAAACAGCTACATTCCGCTAACTTCAAAACCAAGATCACTGATTATACCTTTAATTAGACTTTGTGGAAAATAGTCAATTCCGTTTGATCGCCCCTGATCTAATCAGAGCTGTGTTCGCGTCTCTTCCCTCACATCTTTCCACTGATAGATGCTGTAACCTATTATCAACAATGAAAAATAAGCCCTCTTCATTTTGACCATAAAAGGAAATGTTTGGTCTGATAGTGTAACACTAACTCCGCCGTGGTTGCTACGGACCGCTAGTGCTGCCATTAGTTAAAGAGCCTGTTAGCGTTTATGTCGTTATGAACCATTTTACTGAGCAGAATATTGTAAACCGTAATAAAAGCCTTCTAAATATAAGAGCCAGCTGGCCTGCTTTGAGTACGGCTGTCCGTTCTGTGATAATCAACATACTGTACATGTTCATTCTTCATCTTTCATTATCATATCATGTAAATATTCCATATATATATATATATAGCCTCATTTTTCTCTGCATTTTATCTCATCCTGTTCACGTTTATTGTGTAAAAATTAGAATTGTATTAAACCCAGCAATAAAACTTGCAGTGTGTTCACTCTGCACACCACAAAACTATTGTAATAATATAACCACCAGGATGAATTATTCATGAATGTTCTACACACCAGAAATCAAATCAAGCCTTTTATCAGAATACCAGCGCCAGTGGAGGGAAAAAAGGACAAACATCTCGGACAAACGAGTGAGAAGAGTGTGGCTTTCTAAACAACGTGATTTATTAGATTCTATGAACGTAGGAAAATAATCTACAGTCATGCAGGCAAATGTGCAAATTAAATCTCTATCACTGACAGCAATATTACAGAGTCGAAGTATATCCAAAGTTAACGTTTGTAAAAACCAAGTGCAGTAAAAATGTTAGTTTTGAAAGAGACATAAACACGTGCTCTGCTCGGAAAACTCATCTGATTATACTGTATCGTCGATAGTCATGATACAAAGCCATCTGTGCAAAATGTGACTTAATTTATCACGTTTTGGGTAAACACCATGAATGAAAATGTTATAAATATAGTGGGCACATTTAAACAGCGAGCTTTTTTTTTTTAAAGCAGCGACTAATATTTGGCCACATCAGTCAAATGATTGAGTCCATAATCAGCAAAAATAAGGTTTGGAATTGTTTTTGAGAAAGAAACGGAGACGTGAAATCGAAAGGACACTTTCAGAATATAGAAAAGGAGGTAATCTAATAAAATAGCGTTGTAACAAACCTTTTTTCCGTATTAAACTGTTGAAATATTTCTGCTATATAAGACAGCATTGCCGGCTCAAAGTGGCATGTACTCTATATATTTAATCGTGTGCAAAAACAGACTTCACGTTTTTGCATCATTATGATTAAACGAATGCCTTTAAAGTGGAAAAGGCCTTCTAAATCTAACGAAGTCTAGAGACTGGTAATAAAAGTGACTCGAGATGCATCTACAGTGATGGATTAAGTTAATTCGCTACAGACTGCTACAGCAAAGATAAAACAAGGGAGGATAGCGTGACTTCCTCGCAGGCAGCTCTCGCCGATTGAACCGTAGTGACTGCGGAGGTGGACGTGACCGTTTATCGTAGGGTCACTGGGTCACCGTTTATCGTAGGGTCACTGCTCCACGCCTCATTGTCATTCACAAAACCATTCATAGCAGGGTTGGGAAGAATGACCACATAACATCAATATCATGACACACAGGTTATCGGTACATTTATAACGCCGACTGATTGTTAGTCACAAAAACAGACAGCTAGCTGGACGTTAAACCCTAGTTATACCACAGCGCTGTCGAATTCTCAATCCTGATTGTCCAGAAGATTTCGATTCATTTTCTTTTTCAGCTGCTCTAACAGTCCCGCCAGCTGTAAGACAAATCACAGGTTTACATTAACCATTAAACGATTATCGCTTCTATAGTAACAGCGACTCTCCGCATAATCTAAGTGCAATTTTATTAGCCATGTTGCTCGTTGATAAATTCCAAACTGTAACTGTTAACTGCGGTTTAAGAGGAATAAAACACTGTGGCACATGCTGTTAGAGGAAAATAATCGACTTCAGGGTGGTAACGTCACATCATTCGTCTTCCTGTAGCAGCACGTCCGTTCACATTTCATTCCTCGCTCATAACATTCGTGTTCGCTCTGAATAACTGAAACGATACGTTTTGAAAAAAATATATCAGCATTGCGAGACTGTTATTAAAACCAACAATACAACACAACTACAGTCAGTGGTCTGACAGCAGCCCTTTCCCGAATGCCTCCCTTCTCCCCTTACTCCCTACTTCATCACACTCACACTCACACTCACACTCACACACACACACACACACACACACACACACACACACACACACACACACACCTAAGGTGTCAGGGAGTTTGTGCAAATTCTGTAGAGAATTGGAATAACATGGGATTGAGCCACTTTCATCATCTGCTGCACCTGCAAGAACTGGCACTGGAACTGCTTTTCCCCACCTCTAACACACACACACACACACACACACGCACGCACGCACACACGCACAAACATGCATGCAGGAGAAAACGCGATTAAGGAAAGCCCCTAAAGACCACATCAGAGCTAATAATTTTGATCTGAGATTCACCCTTGTACATAGATCCACACACTCGCACAGACACACACACACACACACTCACACGCACAGACATGCTCGCGCAAACAGCTGGCTTTGAAATCATCTCCGTCTCCTGGCATCAAATCACTCCATAAGGCCTCGTGCCTGTTCACCAGGGAGCGCGTCTCTCTCCTCCCTCTCCTCCTGCTGCTTCCTCTCTCTCTCCTCCTCCCCCTGTCGCTCCCCCTCCATCTCCGTGGGGCTCAGCAGGCTGCTGTTTTCACCCAGAATGCCGCACAGTTCAGACAGACGTTGCTGCATCTTAGGGATCCCTGAGAGCTGTGTCTCCAGCTTCAGCTTCTCGTCCTGCAGCGAGAGCCGCGTGGACGCGTCCAGCTTTTCGAAGCGCCAGCCGCCCTCGCCATCAAACTGCAGCAGGTGGGTGTGGTACTTCCTGTGGTCAGAAGTGAGGCGAACCATATGGCATAATTAACATGGGCCATTAATCATAATAATAGAAATAGTAATAATTAGAGGATCTGAAATCTCATTAATTTCGTTCTTAAATGCCTTCTATTTTCTAAAGGAGGCGTGGCATGAGTGTACCACACAACTGTGCCTGTCAGTCCTAATGAAAGAGGCGTGGCCTCCGTTCCTGTCAGTCCTAATGAATAAGCATGATCTCTGTGTCTCAAAGAAGGACGTGTGCCCTATGTACAGTTGAGGCCAAAATTATTAGCCCCCCAGGAATTATGGAACATTTTTCTAAACTCCCTCCCAATGTTCGCAGCATTGATGAAGCTTGATATAATCAGACATTCACCTGTGCTATTCAGTAGCTTTTGGTACATTTTTAAATATAAAATACATTTTTAGACTTGCTTTATATCAAATACAGTAAAAAATGGGGTGGTCAAAAATATGAATGTGAATGTTTGCTTTATTTCTTCAGCACCGTTATTCTTTGCTTATGTTTGGCGAAGAAAGGGAGAGGCCTTCAACCCTAGGAACACAGTTCCCGCAGTTAAACATGGTGGTGGGAGCATCACGCAGTGGGGCTGTTTCGCAGCCGCAGGCACAGGGAGCCTTGTTCGGGTGCATGGCATCATGAAAAAAGAAAATTATGTTGACATTTTGAGGGCGAATATGCAGAAATCTGCTCGTAGCCTAGGCTTAGGTCGTCGCTGGCTCTTCCAACAAGACAATGACCCAAAGCATACATGGAAATTAGTCCAACGGTTCCTCAAGGATACCAAAACCAAGATCCTGGAGTGGCTCACACAGAGCCCAGACCTCAATCCTATTGAGAATCTGCGGCGGGTGCTCAAAGTGAACGTCCGTGCTCGGAAACCGTGCAACTTGGACCAGCTAGAACAATTTGCAATGGAAGAATGGGCCGAAATCCCTCAAGAGACCTGCGCCAACCTAGTAAAGAACTACTCTAAGACATTGTTGTCAGTTGTGGCTCAGAAAGGGTACACTATTGACTATTAATGGCCAGGGGGCTAATAATTTTGGATGTCTCATTTTTGCCCTTCCTTGTTTCAACTCGGTGTATCAATAAAGATATCCTGATTAAACTTAGTGGACACTGTTTTCTATACTATGTTTGTTTCCAAAATAACCAACACTTGTTGTTAATGGTCATTTTCATGGAGGAATCAAGAGTGTTGTCTAATTTCATAAGGGGGGCTAATAATTTTGGCCTCAACTGTATGTCAGTACCAGTGAAGGAGGCTGCAGTCTGAGAGAGTGTGCTGCATTCGAATACTCATACTGCCGTGCTATGTAGTACGCGAAAACCAGTACGCCGGTAGGGTGTCTGAATACTCAGTAGGTATTTAATAGTAGTCTAACAGTAGCTGGATCATGTACTACATTCGTAGTATGCAAAGGTACCACACTACATTGAACTACGCTATCCCATAATTCAGCCTCTGAATAAGCAAAGAAGTCTTATATGCAGCACCATGGAAACGTTGTCTTGTTTTACTATGTACCGTGCCACTCGAACATGGTTCAAGTTCTTTAATATCAAAACATGTGAATCGCATTTAAACCACTGTAAATCATACTGCTGGCTGCGTTAAATATATCTTTCATACTTAGTGCAACTACTAATATATAAGGAACATCTGTCAGTTCCTACATGTGGTGGCGACAGGCTTTATTAACGAGAATATTCCTCTTTTTTCTATAATCATCATGCCTGTTTATTTCTTAATTTAGATCAAACCGATCTGCTCGAATCCTATTCCAGAAGTGCAGACTACTCCGGCTCTACTCCTCAGTTCTCCTCGACCAGCTGTGCAGGAGCGTGCTGGTTAGAAAGATGACATAAAGACCCACCACAGAGACGGACGGTGTGTGATTGAGAGAAGTGCAATCCCAGCATCCTTAGCGGCTTCAAAGATTTTGCCCTCCACGTCAATGCTAACGGCACTGGTGCACTCGTCCAGGAGAGCGTATTTGGGCCTGGAGGAAACCAGTGACAGATCAGTCAACATACAGCACAGGGCAGCAGGCAGAGCTGTCAATCAAGGTCAACGTTACAAGCATGAAAAGAATCTTAAAAACATCTGCTGAAACGGAACATTCCCCCCCCCGGTCATCCTTGTATTTGTATGTCGGGAAAAGTTTCCCAGAATTTTGAACGCCAAGGACACCCAAGACTAGATCTTCCTATATTGAAAAGTAATTTGACTTCCTATATTCTGAAACGTGTCAAAAGAGAAAGGCGCTCTTTTAGCCAGACAAGTGGGCGAAAAGCGGCAAGTTGATCTCTCTTTGAAATATATAAGTGCACTTTGGGGTGTTTCGAATAAGCCATTAAATGTCTCACTTGTGGTAGAACATCCTGGCCATGCCCATTCGCTGCTTCTCTCCTCCAGACAGAACATCCTTCCAATCACTTTCTGCATCCCATCCTGCCAAAACACCATATATCAACAACCTCAGTCGAGCCACAGGGCTTTTGGTATTACTAATTACTTCTATACACTTTCAACAGCTAAAGTACAATAAGCAAAATTGAGATTTAATAGCACCAACTGCTGCCCTGCCGTTACTGTACCCTGTAGTTGAGTTAGTGCTGGGCTTCCTCTCACAAATTCAATTCAGAGGCTTGCGAAAATCTATTCTAAAGTCATGGTCACCTTATCAAGCTGAGAAATGCTAAAATGTACTGTGCCTATGCAGGACTTGGAGCACAAACACCCCCAGTAAAACTCGGCAGTGTTTATTGGTAAAGGTGTGTGCTCACCTCCCTCTCGCTCGAGGATATAGAGGAGGTTGACGGTGCGCAGGATTCCCTCCAGCTGCTGATCAGTGAAGCCTCGCTCCTGCATCTCCTGAGCCGTGTCGGGGTAAATCACCTGATCCCGCAGAGTGCCCACGGACATATACGGCCTGTGTAAACACACACACACACACACACACACACAGCCTTTATAAAACGGGCGGGGAGAAAGAGTAAAATGAAATGTATGTTTCACCAGAAATCCTCTCATGGAAATGAAAGTTGGCAGCCACATCAAAAACATAGCAATCTTCTTTAGAATTGCCCTTGCTGGGTAATGACGTATAACAACACAAAAGCGCTTGTGCAAAAGGTCAGACCCAAACAGTTCCCCTGTAAACTGTTTCCCCTTCACGAGCAAATGTACACAGTTTTTCCTTGCTTGGTGTGCAAAGTTTTGCTTCATCGGTTTTTTGCATTTACATTTGCAAAATGTTCATTTATGTTTTGGATTGTAATGCACACAAATTAAGAGCTGTCGATCGCTCGATGCTGATTGGTCAGAATGTCTCGTCTATATAATTTCCTTTATACCGGTAGTTCAAAATCGCAGATTTATATTAATGCGCTTGTGATACTTTATCATATCTGTAGTTTAGAACTTAACTAAACAATATGGTGAGGTTTTCTGCAACAGTATGTTTATTTAGCCTTTGGGAAGGACTCTCCAGTGTCGGCATTGAAGCTGCAACTTGAAGTTTTCCGACAAGGCAAAGAAATAATCTTCAGGACAGAGTATGGTCCACTTTGCTGTTTCTCTGTAATGACGTTCTGAGTTTGTCGTCTTATTAAATTCAAGCCAGTATCAAAGAGAGACTATTATAGGAAGGACAGTGAAAAGCTTCTGCGATGTAAGTAATTACAGAGTCGGACTTGCTTCACAGCATGTACTTAAATGCAACTATAACTGGATAAAAAGTACGACGTCTCATTCAGAATTGCAACTGTTGACAAGATCTAAGAGGAATAAAGCACTTGCTGTTACAGAAAAATAATCAACGACAGCGTGGCAACAGTCACCGATCATTACTTTCTATTTATTTTAATCTGTGATCTGTTTCACCTAATGTTGTACGTTATTAAAAGCGTTCCACATACAGTATAACGCTCTTCCCTCTTTTGTAGGGAAATTGTACTTTCCTCTTCAACAGCCTCCGCATGTGTTGAGATCACTGTTAAGCTATAATGAGCCTAAACATCTCTTGGACATAATTGATGTTAGAAACAAGTGTATTATTGCATGGCCACGTTCGCTTGCTGCCGCTGCGGGTGTAATCTCTTTCACTTGTGCAATGAGGCAGTCACGTCAAACAGTCGCTCTGCAGGGCCATCTGGACCCACTGCTCGCAGAACCTGCTCCACTTCATCACCACCTTCATCACTACTAATTAGCTTAGCAGGGCATGAAATGAGAATGAACACACACATATACACTTCCATAACTTCTAAACAGTTGGGGGTCATTCTAATGGGTAAATTAAGAAAAAGGCAGCACCCTGTGATGTGTGACCAGCCTGTAGTCTACAGCTCCCGTCCCTGACGGAGGACGATAAACTGTCGCGTTCAAGCGCGTTGTTTTCTCTACTCGTGTCCATACATTTACAATAAATTAACTAAGAACGTCAACAATGACTATACATACTATTACTACTGTAAATACGTTTGCTAGAATACGTTGTACCTCTGTGGGATGTAGAACATGTGCTGCGGCGAAGGTTTGCACAGGACGCCGCTGTAAACAGGCCACAGGCCGCTCAGGATCCGGAACAGAGAGCTCTTCCCACAACCGTTCGGGCCCGTGATTAAGAGATGCATTCCTTCGTCCACCTTAGCGCACATGCATAGCGGAACGACAGAAAACACAGTTTATTATCTGCATTACCTGTTAAAGCTAGTCAGCTAATGTGTGACTGTGCGTATGTCTATTTACGCTTGTTTTACATTTCCACGTACTAAAAACGACTCAAAACGTGCTTACGATAAACAGCATACAATGAAAATTCAAAACCGTTGAACTGCAGAAATCCATACATCAAAATCCAGTGGAAAGCCTTCCAAGAAGAGTGTGAGTTATTATAACAGCAACATTACATTATGACACTACTGTACACGTTATATATATATATATCCCTTTCAAATGATGCCCAGCTTTGAATTTCCTCAAAATTCTCCAGAGTTCCACATAGCTCTATTTCGAGACTGAGCAGACCTGTCTAAGTGGTTGGCACACATTGGAATTACAGGTACATGTGAGTGATTGCTTGATTTGCTAGAAGAAATTATATCAATTGTGCCCCTCCTTTTAATTCCGTGGTAGAGTCGCTATCTGTCAGGCTGAAACGGCTGCCACGGTTCAACGCACTCTTTAATGATATCACTGTCTTTTCCCACAAATTTCTCCCCGTGTCTATAAAAAGGGGAGGCGTGGTGCTGTCTCACAAGGCATTGTGGGTAACAGCTTTGAGTCACGCGGGTGGCAGATGACTGCTGCATGAAAGCCACGAAGGGTTATTAGCGATGCGATCTCCTTAACGCTTCAGCGGAACAGCGTGTCATCACAGGAAGGCCTGTCTCCGTGAGTCGAGAGGGATGGCGGTGTTTGGGAATAATCAACACATTGTTCCTGGCAAACAGGCAACGAGCCAGAAGGCATCAGGCATTGGAGTGCAAAGCCTGCTTCCCAGAAGTTAACAGGAAACATGATTATTCACAAGCGGGTCTGGTGTAGCCTGCCTGACATCATTAAGAAAACGGGACTCCGCGGAACGCGCAACCGACATCATCCTGAACACACTTTCGCATACGTAAAACACTTAAAGCACACTTGAAGAATTTTTACAATTACGGTTCACAGATCACTAACAGAGCTGGGTCTGATTATCATGTTGCTTCCCAGGATTCCACAGCCATTTAACATTTCTGTACTGCTTCCTGTTCCACCGCAGTGCTTCGGATAATTATAAATCATCATCCCTTCAGGTGCGTTATACCACAAAGCTGCTGAACTCTCTATTCTGATTGGTCAGTACGTACTGCTCGGACATTAGTTGCTGCAGTCGCTGATTATTTTCTGTCTAACAGGGCTAACTGTGAAATATCTGGCCTTAAATAAACTTCTCTCGTAGTGCGTTAATCAGATGTCGCTTGTCGTTCTTGACTTACCGTCATCGCTCCGTGGATAGTGCTGCCGACTGTCGACAGAACACCTGAATAAAATGCTTCACATTTTTTCCTGAACGTGCACTAAAACATGGAGATGTTGAAGTAAATGCAGAAAATCTAAAGCCCATGAAATGATCAGCAGCTGCAGACGAGACGCTCTGATGAACTGTTTCATGATGTTTTAGTTCAGATGACGCGCTACTCCGCCACGGGCAAATCTCAGACTTTACTGTCTGAAATTCAGCTCATCTAGAAATTTTTACACCCTCCTGAAACACTGAAAAGGTTCTTCAGGAAAAGTATGCAGGGCATGTGTTCAAATAACTTTTTGTCATGTCAGCATGTTAAACCTAGGCTTGAAGAACTCACATAACAGGTTCAGATATGTTCCTAACTGAATGACCTATAATCTCTTGTGGTTGTGTTATTCTGCGGCTGTGCATTGCACATAACTGGTTAAAGCCTCAGGTAAACTAGGCCAAACCACAGGCACGAAGAGAAAAGAAGATAACTTCACTAAACAATATTATATAAACGTCCTGTCACACAAACTATTAAAATAACTGGAAACAGATTTACCTTTTACCTACAATTTCTAAGTAATCTTTTACCTATTTAAAATCTTTTTTAACTAACTTTAAAGTTTTCATGAAATTCTATATTCCTTCGTTACACGTGTCATGCGTGCGCTGGGTATAAAAAGTGTATACTAGAATAGCATGTTTTTGTGAAATGAAAAACAGATAAATCACGTCCGAACGTCTTCCACCCTCAATTACAACGTACGAAAATTGAAAGTGAAAATCGCTCAGAAACCTTTTAGGGGAAAATTGAAAAACAGTTACAATGACCTGGGTGCATAAGTTTGCACGCCCTTTTATAATTTTGGATGTTCCGAATGAACGTTCAATCTAACGCTCAAAGGTATTTATTGTACAGCGGTCACTAATGAAATTTACCCCAAATAAAGATCAGTAGGATTTTCTTAACATCTTCTTGGTCTCATCAGCCTGGTGAAGCCATGGTCGTCTCAGAGCTTACAAAGCCTGTATGGTATCTCACTTGTTGAAAGGTAACAATCAGGAGAGGGGTATAAAAATAATTTCCGGTACATTAGATGTACCAAGGAACACCGTGAAGGCCATCGTCTACAAGTGGGGAACATGGAGCACCACAGTGACATCGCCAAGAACAGGATGTCCCTCCAAGATTTTACAAAAGAACAAGACAAAAACTTACCAGGGAGGCTG
>JAQQZR010000039.1:3145313-3155874 GCA_030068235.1 Notoglanidium macrostoma | reverse complement strand
TAGCCTGAGCCCAGACCTGAATCTAACTAAAAATCTGTGCGCAGGAAATGACCTCACAATTTGACGGCGCCAGACTGCTTTAGGAAGAAAGAGTGGGAGGAACGTTGCTAAGCCAAGATGCGCCTTGCTGATAGACTCTTTTATACATTGTGATTCACATTGAGGGTGTGAAAAGTTCTGACGTGATTTATCATAGTTTCATTGTTTTTATTTCATAAAGACCTGCCATTTTAAACGGGGTGTCGATTTTTATATCCACTGTACGGAGAAATCTGCAGCACGTTGTTACCCAGACTCATTTTATACAATGAAGGTTTAAAAATCATTTAGTATCAATAATATACATCCAGAAAAATCAGACCTGGTTCTAGTCAAGTGTGTAAAAGCAAATGAGTGTGTTCAGATGTTTACCCTGATGTTGAGGCTGGACACGACCACATCGCCTGTGGGTGTTATAATAGGCAGGTTCTCACACTTGATGCCTTGCTCCACGTCAATCACTTGGCCTGCACGTATAAACACACACACACACACACACACAGAGCTAAACATTAACATACCTATATTAACATGCCACACCTATATCTTACATTCAGTATTAAACAGGAAATACTTTGAAAATTAAAACATCATTTTGTGTGGTTTATTTATTTATTTATTTATTTATTTTATGGGAAGCAGCCAAGTATCTGTAAAACAAATCTACTTGTATTTGTGTCATGGGGATACATGGAGTCCTGGGGGTACATAGAGGACACATGGGGATATTTGGAGTCCTGCCAAACAGCTAAATGTGTACACACAGGCAGAAAGCGCTGTTCTATGGACTCATCCGGCCTGTTCCGCTGCATGCTACCGGCTCGACGTGACTACACTCAGCTTTTTTGCTGCTCCATCAAGTCCGAGTTGTCGATAGTACCTGGTATCCAGTACTATTTTTGGTATCACCTCTGTCGAGGTTCCAAGTGAGCTGAGGCGATACCAAAACTAGAAAACGCTGCATGATCATTGCGAGAGACAGGACTTCCTTAACAAACCCTCCATTTTTAAATAGCGCTTTGCGCAATGCACCAGTTCCACTGGGGGCAAAACAGCCCCAGAGCCTGATGCTACCACCAACGCGCTTAACAGTGGTAGAACGTTCCTCTGTACCTCTGGTCATTGTGGCCAAACATCTCAATCTTTGTCTCATCGGACCATAAAACTTTCCTCCAGAAGGCTTCTTCTTTGTCCATGTGGTCAGCTGCAAGCTTTAGTCGAGCCTGAAGGTGTCTCAGTCCATGGTGATGTAAATCTCGCTTGTCCGTAAACAATGTTCAAGCAGCTTCCAGTTCATTGCAGACCCGTCTGTGCCTTGATGGTTCCTGGGTTGTTCCTGACATCTGAACCAATTTCCCTCTCAGCTGAGGGTGACAGTTTGGGTTTTCTTCCAAACCTTGAGAAAGTTTCTACACCTCCCATGAACTTGTACATGTCAAACACAGTGAAGCTTTGTAAAGAGAAGCTACCAGCTGTAGTCAATCGTGAGCACTAACAGGAAGTTAAGAGGTCTTGAATAAAGAGTTCATATACATTTGGAACTTTCAGCACCACTGAATTAATAATCAAAGTCGGGGTGTGTATATTTTTGACACAGTATGTATAATCTTTTTTTTTTTTCCTGGTTTGATTTCAGAAAACCCCAAATAATTTAAAACTTAGATAAAAAATTTAACACTCATTTTTTTTCTATTAAAGATGTATACTGCACAATCTTCTTCCCCGGAAAGAAATCATTGAAAACCTAATATTGCCATGATGTTCGTGTCCATGATGAAGTATGTAAACTTATGACCTCAATTGTAATTACAGAAACTTAAACCAGTGAATGAAGCAAAACTCACCTCTAATGTGTAGGGGCCCTTCTAACCTCATGCCGTGTTTCACCTCACGTGAACCGCCACGGTTCTCGGTGCCCTGTGGGTCCTCGACTGATCGGCGATACACACCAGCATGCACCTCCTCAAACACATCAAACATCTCATACACACGCGCCGTGTAGCCTGCCAGCTCCGTCACCTAGGCAAAGAATTAAAGTGCTTACTCAAAACTTACATTAATACTAAATGAGCTACATGAATGTATAAACGCTAGTAACGGCCCAATACCGCCACCTTTAGGACATGCCGGAGCATCTCACCTCCTTGTAGGAGCTCATGATCCGCTCCACAGCGTCAGCTCCTGCGTTTAAAAGATTCCTGGCTGTGGTAAAGGCCTCCGTGCGCTCGCTCACCATCTCTTCCTCCTTCATCACCATGACTGCCTGCTTCACGTCCTCTGAATCTAAAAATAAAAACGACGCTGCCTCATAAGGACGAGGTGAAGGAGGAACGCTGAACCGGGATGCCAAATGGTACTTTGGAAAATGAACACATCATGCTACAAATATCGCAAGCGAGCCTTGTGCAGCTTGGCTATCTATGAACACGGTCAAGCGCGCTCTAGACGCTGACGTGAAGAAAGAAATAGTGTTAAATGGGCCTTATGCTAAGTAAGGAAGCTGTGTTTATGTATTACAGCCAGGAATGAAACATGACAGGACTAAAGTATTAGAATGAGCGCATTAATGTAAACCTGTTACCCGAGGTGTCTAACAACTTCTTAGAACGGGCCGCCTATGAAGTAGAAAAGGTTTTAATCGCCGTTCCATATCAACGCACTGGGAAACTTTGAATGGTAACCATAACAACCATAGTAAATTATCCGTCGACTGGCAACGTAAATATAACCACCAAACCAGCTTGACCGTCCACCCCGAGTTATCCTTGATCAGGACAAAAGTTTAAAAAAAAAAAAAAAAAAGGAGAAAATTACTCCTCGTGTGTTCTTTCTAGGTCTCTGAATATGCAAACGTGTTTAGATGTTTGGTAACCGTGGTACACACGCGGGACAACGGCCTGCGAGGTAACCTGTTATACGGAACACGGCGGGAGAAGGAAGGAGTTCTTAGCCTCTGCTTCGTCCATCATTTCTGTCATCCCTTACTTAATGGACACCTTCTGACCAATCAGGTTTGAGAATTCAACAGCGCCGCGGTATACAACTTGACTTCGGTTATTAAGACTTTCTTTTGTTCGGATATCTAGTTTTCAACTAAATGAGGACAAAATCTCTCGCTTTGAATGAACATGCGTATTAGTTACTGGACTTTTAAAACTATCTGAGTTGTTTCATGTCACGTCGTGGTAACTAAAGCTTTGTCACCACCTACTGGAACAGCCCTAGATGTCAGGAAGCATCGAGACTTTTGTCCTGATTTATGAACTGTTTAAAACTGTATAGTCTCGGGGCCGTCCAGGCTGCGATAGAAAATTCATACAAAACCGCCGTGTTACTTTTGATTAAAATGCATCTTATGTAAGGAACAAGACATGCAGCGGAGTGGCGGTACCAGGATTGTGTTCATGTAAGCACGCAGTCTGGAGCGTATTAGTTCAGTTATACCGCGGCAATAAATGAAATAAACCTCATACACACATTCTAACCCAACAGTTTACAGTTAAACTGAAGCTTGCGCAACAGCCAAGTCACTTCCTGGTCTCACTTCACACTACAGGTACAATAAACAGTCATTCCCTTTCTCTCTCTTTCTTCTCATTGGACTGAAAGCAGAAAGTCTAAACTCATCGTCCTGAAACTTCACAAAGCAACATGCAGACGACTACAAAGCGCTGACACCTGAAACTCCGTCCATAAATGTTAAACAAATGTCTCCTTAAAAAAAAAACACCACGTCACCAATGCTTATACATCCTCCTTTTCAATTCTGTTTTTTATTAGTCTTAGATGATGTGCCATAAAAAGTCTCTGTGTGGGCTGTTACTATAGAAACAGTAAAGTATTACAACAAGCCCATTCTGACCAATCAGAATTGAGAATGCAACCATGAAAAGGTAGGACATAAAGACCTGATAATAAAATAACCTGATAATGCTGACCCATCAATATTTCCCATCATGCTCTTGTACACGCTTTCTGGTTGGTGCTGCAGAGAGCTCGCCTGCTGGTTGTCAGAGATCCCATGAACGATGACAATGACGCCTCACCTCAACAGTCATTATATCGGACTCTTATTAATATGTAATAATCTTAGTAATAATTAGTAATTTTGCCTAAACAGCCTCTCTTACCAGCAGGAAGCTCTCTCACTCACACACACTCTTTCTCTTGTTCACCTGTCACGTCATCTGTTCCTAATGTGATTTAACGATCTTCACTCAGATCCACAGTCTGACATGTCCACGTGTGCGTGTACACAGTGAAGCGTGTGGGCCGTACCGCGTATGGAGTACCCCGCAGCGGTGATAATGGGCACGGCCACCATGACGAGACCCGACGCGCTCCACAGGTACTTCATGAGGAACTGTTCGAGCATGACGTACCACAGCCGCTTGAAGAGGATCAGGTTGATCTGCGAGCGCAGCGCCTCGAAGCTCTGCTGCAGCTGCGACATCTCCACCTACGCAGGACAGGACGGCAGCAGCGCACACACACACGCACACGCGACAGGTGAGCACTAACTGGTTATCAGCAAAAAAATATATATATATATATAGCTTTCCTATAGTTTAGGATCCTTTTTCAAAGCAGTTACTGGTCACTGAGTTGGTGTTGTGAAATTCAAGCCTACAGTTCAGTGTGTGTGTGTGTGTGTGTGTGTGTGTGTGTGTGTGTGTGTGTGTGTGTGTGTGTGTGTAGAGGGTCAGGACAGCCTGATACAGAAATCTGCCCCAGTTCCAGGGTTTTCTCTTTGTCCCACATCACGTGATGTTTCTTTGGTCTAGGAACAGTAACGTCTGCATAAGCGCATGATGTTTGTTTAAGAGTTGTACACTTGTTACACGCTTAAAACCACAGAATTACCAAACACACATGTGAGGCCGGGCAAACCTGTAATATCAAATAAAGGAAAAAATAATCAGCAGTGGAGTGGTGTAATAAGGCCTGACGCCAGCAGATCTGCAGTTACCTAGAAGACCTAAAGGTGACCTAGATTCTAAAGTTTTCTGTAAAGAGATGTTCGTTGAACCTTTATAGTCGCTAGTCTCAAAGTGTGTGGTAAAAAGCTGTAACTTTATGTTTTGTGCCATGGGAAAGTCTTCAGAATGGAAGGTTCTGTGCTTTGTGGCTTCTTGGTAACAGGTCATGGGGCACTTTCTGCCCCAGTGCCCCCGGCTATTCACGCTAGTGAGTGGGTGGTGGCCTCAGAATGGAGATAAGGGGGGGGGTTACGACACCATGGGACGTGGGAAATGGGACACCACTCACACACAAATCTGACCAAATTTGCAGGACAGAACAAGACACATTAATCTACTGACAACAGGCAGGAAGTATGTTTACAGATTTTTGCATGATTAGTTATTAAGATATACTAAATTTATAGGCTTCCTCCCTGCACCAGTAGTCATGTTCCATAGTTCACTCCCACAGTTCACAAAGCATTCTGGGAATTCTCTTCTACTACTCCGTTTGGAGTCTGCATCTGAAACCCTCTGTTATTTGGAGAGATATTTGGAGGGTGAGATGACCATTACTCCTTGATGCCCATTGGTTGGGCTAATGGGGGAACTGGGATTGGGCATCTGTCATCCAGAGAGAGAAAAAAAGAGCTGAGGGAACTGTAATATAGCTGTTATAACAGAATTGATTTGTTTTCTGGACTTTCAACATTCCACAAGGTGACTACGAAGTGATAAAAAGTACGACGTGTCGTTCATTCGTTAATAAAATAATAATCGTAAGCAAATTGCCGCGGTGTTCGAAGAGTAAAACACTTCAGGGTTAGTGACAGCAACTTGAGCCGCTCTGTACCATCCGTTATTTTACTATAACGGAACGGCCTGAAAAGTTTAACTCCTTACTAAATCGGTTAAAAGAACAAAAGACATTTGGAGTCTACTTCGATCTAAACATCTGTAATCGGAATACCTTGTGACCCCCATAGAAGGCGATCTCCTCCGAGTTGGCGATGATGCGTGAGTGCATGTACCTCAGGTCCCCTTTTCTCTTGGCCTCCTCGGCCACCAGCTTGCCGAAGCGTGGCGAAAACGCGCGCAGGATTTTGGCCGTGAGCGCCACCACGATGCCGGCGATCACCGAAGGCCAAGTCGTGTTGGCGCCTTTAGACTCGGCCGCTTTGATCAGCGTGTAGCAGGTCATCACCACGTCCAGGCAGGGCTTCGTCAGGTTGGAGTACAGGTGGGCCACTGAGCCGGCGAACATCACTACGTCCTCCGTCAGCGACTGGTCCGGGTTGGCCAGCCTGCTGTCCATGTTGCTGACACGGTAATAGGTCTGGTTGCTGAAGTAGAGCTGGTAGGCATGGCTCACCAGCCTGGTACGAAAAGCCAGGGTTAGCTGGCCTTCCAGATATCGGATAGCGCTGTTCACAAACGTTGCAGGGATAGCGATCAGGAGCCATTTGGTTAACTCCCACACAAATGCCTGGGGGTCTTTTTTTACTATGGTCTTCACTATTTTACCGTCCAAGTTGGCTACGTAAATAGACAGGAATGTGCGCGAGACGAGAGCGATCGAGTGGAAACCCAGCAGACCCAGCTCTTTGCAGAAAAGCCGAGGGAAAAGGATGCTCAGAAGCCGCTTCAGGCGCAGAAGGAATTCTCGGTTCACAGACGGAGAGTTTCTTTTCCTCTTTCGCCTCGCCGTCACCTCCAGCGGCTCTCCGTTCGTCTGATGCGCGTTCAGACTACCGTGCTGAGGATCGGTCTGTCCTTTAAGTCTTTCAGAAATGTACGGGTAGAGCTTTTTCACTCCGTATGCAGCAACAAGGAGGAAAACTGCTTTCTTTGCTGCCGAAGACCTCTTAAGTTGTGAGGGAAGTTTTGAATATACTACAGGCATTTTCTTTTTTTTTTTGCAGAGCAGAGCTTGCCGAGACACTAGATAAAGCGGGCTAGTGCAGTTTCACACATACTAATGAGCACAGCGTGGTCAACTGCGTAACATTAAAGCTTCTGAATCGTGTCCACGTCGCAGATCGAAGCGTCTCAGCCGATTTCAGCCAACTCGTATGTAACTCTAAAGCTTTTTCCACGTTAAGTCGTGCTTTGCTGCCTTTATGCTCAAGAAGAACACAGTGTTAAGATCAACACAATTATATAACATTAATAGTTACCCCCTTTTATAACTATCTAGCTTCGCTATATGGCTTAGTTAACATTTATAGGTTTGCAGAATGTTCTGGGAATGTTTGTTTTGGGTTCTGAGACTATGAACTTTGTATTAGTATATTAAAAGAATTTTAACAACTTCCGGTTACGTGTACGCTTGCTAACCAAAACAAAACGTTATGAAATGGTTCCCAGAATAACCAAAGGCTAGTTTGGGTAGAAAACAAACAAACAAACAAAAATTGTTAGCAACTTTAGCCAGTAAATAATAGCAATTAGAAAAGCTGGGAATTAGTCATTAGACAACTAGCTAAAGATGCAGACAAAAGCTGTGCTGTGCATTTATCCAACATTAAACTGAAAATGAAATTGCTTATGTAGTCAATTTATTTATACGCTAATTACCCTGGAAACCACTTCTTCTTTCTTGGTCAAGTTACTTCATACTGTAGCTACAGTAAACGCAGCTAGCTCCGGTTAAACAAGTGGCTAAAAACTAATTTCATTACGTTCATAACCTTTGCAATTGAACGCGTTTAATAATAGCACTAGAAGCATATACTCACATTTGTAACTTCAAGGCTGCTAGCTAATTCTCTTATGGTTCAGCACTGCATTAAGGAAGTGTTTATGCTAACTGATGACGCTAGCTAGCTGCAAGAAATCTGCCAGGACTTTATCCTATTTTATTCACATATACCTCCAAAAATCCGACTGATAATCATCTTCAAGAGCGACCTGTGCTCTTTCTAGCCATAATTAACCTTGATAAGACAAGTCTTTCTTCCTGGACACAAGTTGAGTTGACTGCAGTGGCTGAATCCCAAATAACTCCTAACGCCCTACTTTAAGTGCACTGCCTATTATGGGAAATAATGGCCTCTGCTGCCTACGCAGGCCGCTTTATGTCCATTTGGGATTTAGCCTTTGTATTTATCTGCACATAGCACGAGTATCAGACTACAGCAGTGTTGCCCAATAGGAGCAGGAGTAAAGAGTTCTGCCTACCGCTACACACACACACACACACACACACACACACACCCTTCAGTAGGTTGATTAAACAACCCGTTGCATAACGGATTTCCCCCCCACGTCCTATACATGCACTATTTTAAGTGCACATACTTTATTTCCTCCCTTATAAGACGCACCAACCATACACCAATCAGCCATAATATAAAACCCACCTGCCTAATATTGTCTAAGACCTCAGGAGGTTGTGCTGTGGTATCTGGCAGCAAGATACATCCATGGATCGGACATATCTGCATGCTTGGATTGAGATCTGGTGAATCTGGAGGCCGAGTCATGTTCCTCAAACCGTTTTGCACTAGCACATTATCCTGCTGAAAGAGGCCGCTGCCATTAGGGAATACCGTTGCCACTGAGGGGTCTGTTTAGGTAGGTGGTATGTGTCAAAGAAACATCCACACGGATGCCCGGACCTGAAGTTTCCCAGTAGAACGTTGTCCAGAACATCACAGTGCCTCCGCTGACTCGGCTTCTTAATATAGGGCATCCTGGTGCCTTCTCTTTCACAGGTAAGTGACACACACACCCGCCAGTCTAGAATATATAAAGGACAACGTGATACATCAGACCAGGCCACCTTCTTCTACTGCTCCATGGTACAGTTCTGATGCACACGTGCCCATTGTAGGACTTTTCAGCAGTGCACAAGGGTGAGCATGGGCACTTTGACTGGTCTGTTGGTCAGCGCAGGCACAGAAAATCCTGAGGATATGTAGCCTCATTTGCAGTGAGGTATACAGTTTGCAGGTATACAGTTACCGACCGTAGTGCATCTGCTTGTACTTTGTACATCAATAAACAACCACTACCATCGGACCACCCGTATCTTAACAGATATTATTTGTTTCTCAACACAGCAGGTGTATATTAGCTGAAACACCTGATACGTTCATATCAGCCTTATCGTTTATAATTGTTTATATACCTGCTGAGTGCACTTGTGTGATAGCTGTACCTGATAAAAGCAGGGATGGGTGTACGTTTCAATAAGAATGAAAAACCGAACCTTGCATAAAATGAGTACAAGGACTTCTTTATCCATTCCACAACATGGCATTCAATATAAACCCTGACAAGAAGGCAAAAACTCCATTTTTACACATTGAATATGATTACACTGAAATATTTCAAGTGTTCTCAGTGACTCTCGTGCTAACTCGGGGTCAGTTTGACTTTCATCCCAGTCGGAATTTTTTTTTTCTTCCAAATATCAAATATGAGAATATGAAAAAAAAAAAAAAAAAAAAAAATCCCTGATATATTTGTTAGGATGAATCCAAAGCATTATGCAAGGAACGCCACCAATCTTTATTTGGCTATAAACACACTGATTCATTGTTTTACACAACACACTGACATCTGCTCTAGTTGGCTGTGCAGCACAGAAAAAGAAAAACAGCAACACAATGTTTGCATATTAAGACAAAAAAAAGCTTTATTATTTATTAAAAACAAACTATGTACAATTTCATCATAGTTACTGGGGTTGTTTTTTTTTTAAAAGAATATTGCAAACTGTAGTAGAGCATCACGGGGCTAAAAGTCACCAGAGGTCAAACAGAAACCTTCAGCGTGCTGAGAAATCCGATATCACCATGAACAGAACTTTGTTCGGTGTCCAGAGTGTTTTAATTATGATCATCCTTCCATAATGACAGCCTTTAGTCCCATGGTACTCTACTATACGACAATATATTTACATTTTTTATGAAGACAATTTACATTGCTTAGTACTGATTTTTTTGTTTGTTTGTTAACCAAAACAAAAACAAAAAAAATTCTAAAACAACCTGTAATATACAAAAGACAGAAGCATCATCAGGGTGTTTTATCCCAAAATGTGGCAATAACATTAAATCAAACAACATTGATTCATTTCTGAAGAATTGTTATACTCCGTTTAAAATAAAAGGCTCCTGGTTACACCTTTCCTTTGGGCGAAAGTTCAAGATGTTTTCTCACAAGGCCGATGAATGAAGGAGTGAAAATACTTACAAAACTGTGTAGTAAACTGGAGTCAGCAAAGTAAACATTCAGCGACCTTCACGGAGGTCACTCGTTTTGCCATGTATATAGAAAAAATGTTGTCTGGTATCGGTAGTATACAGAGCCGATGACGTGATGGTTATTTTTTAATAAGGCGTGGCCTTATTAGGTGACAAGAGAATATACTAAAGTCACAAAACAATAAATTGAAGCCACAAGATAATCCAATAAGGCAACAAGATAGTATAATATCCATCCATGCATTATCTATAGCGCTTTATCCGTCTGGGTCGCTGGAGCCAATCCCAGCATCTTGGGGTGAGAGGCGGGGTACACCCTGGGCAGGTCGCCAGTCCACCACAGGGCCG
>JAQQZR010000039.1:3125685-3144717 GCA_030068235.1 Notoglanidium macrostoma | reverse complement strand
ACATGCAAACTCCGCACAGAAAGGCACCCTGGGATCGAACCCAGGACCTTCTTGCTGTGAGGCGACAGTGCTAACCAACGCACCACCACCACAGTTAATATACTGAGGCCGCAAGTTATTACGTCGAGGCCAGGAGATATGTTGAGGCCGTAAGATAATATATTGAGGCAAAGAGATGATGTCCGGAGTCCACAATAATATATCAAGGCCACAGTTTGAAATATCGAGACCACAAGATAATAGAACGAGGCCGTGAGATACTATATTCAGGCCACAAGATGATATCATGGGGCCAGCAAAAAAAAATAAAAAATCATGTTGTCATCTAGGCCATGAGATAATGTCAATATGTCAAGTCAACAGAACATATTCAGGCCACCGCATAATACATTGAGACCGCAAGTTAATATATCAAATCCATAAGGACAGAAGATAATACATCAGAGTTCAAGCAACTTCTGACATTTCAAAATAATGGAATTCTTTCTACATGATTAACCGGAGACCACGAATTAAATGACGCTCCCGAAACATATTCGCTTGCTGACTGAAGTTAAACAGTTTGTGTCCCCAACCCATAACCAGAACACAACAATTCACGCTATGAGATACTTAATTTGTGGTTTCAATATATTAATTCATGGCCACGCCTTATTGACAAATAACCACCGTGTCACGTCAGCGGCTCTGTAGCGGTGCTACCCATTCAGCCGTGTTGTTGATTTTAAAGACAGGATGTGGGAGCAGCTTTTAGTTTGGTCCTGAGACAAACATGGCAGCATTTGGCGACAAGGTTAGAGCTTCCTGGATAAACTGACAGAGGCTCCTGATTGCTTTAGTAGTAGCATTCGTTAGCATCGTCTTCTACACAAATATGCAAACGTGTTTCGTTACTATTTTTAACACACCCTCGTCGACTCGTCCTCGCATTTAGGCGGAAATGGGAGTGAGCGGTGTCACGTGATACGCTTTGTTATCAGCTTCTTTTTTTTCTTCTTCTATGTACAGTCATATAAGGTTGCTAAATACTAGCTAGATTGATACTAGTTAGCAATGTGTATGATATGTGGATCAAATCTGAACCTGAATTAGAAAACAAACCAAACAAACAGGGAACGTAGATTGTGATTTAAATAAATGATTTCGTATACAATTAAACCATTTCACAGATAACACTGATGCTCAGTGGACAAGGGTGAGTTAAACCAGTACAACCGTTTCCACAGAGAATACGCTGAGTGTTTTATTTCTGAGACAAGAGGATCATTACTGGCTCAGTTCAGGGATATAAAATCAACAGGACGAGGGCGTGAACAGGAGGTTAGCAGAGCTGATGATCGAGTACCCGCATGCGCTTGAATAGGAGAGTTAATTTATAAAACAGTAATAACACTATCAAAAACCAGAGCACGATACATTGATTTGGATTAGCCTGCAATCCTGACTTTGTTTTTTTTTTTTTTTTCTCCAGTCTTCGCCTGAAATACAATCTGACTGTGAGAGAATACACAGACGCATGTTGAACTACACTATGTGTGGGTTTTTACATAAGCCTAAAGCTAGATACGTTACTTTTGTTTTTGTTTTTTGTTGTTTCACTTCTTATTGCTGCTAGGCACGATGGTTGACAGTTAGCATCCCGGCTTTGATGAATCCACATTGTGAGTGTTCGGTGGCCAATTGATTAGCGGTGGAAGGTCTGAGCAAGGAGGTCTTTTCAATGGCGTAGGACTATTACGCACTTAAAAGGCAGATATTCTGTTGGAATTCATGCTGCATTTCCTAACACTAACAAGGTAGACAGAAAAACAGTAAGAGTTTCTTTGAATTGGATGATTTACGCTACGGGGGGGGGGATCGCACTGAAAAACACGACGCGGCAGTGGCAGATCGTAACGCGGCGCTCGGACTGTAATAATCCTATGACTCAAGCACAGTCGGGTCACTCTTAAGTGATGTGAAGCACTAACATGTACTAGGGTACATTAAACTGATATTGATCAGAAAGTTAAATCAAGTTCATCTTGATATGAACAACGCTCTTCTCCTGCGTCAGTAGTGTATCGCTAGCCGTGTCGAGCGTTTGGACAGTGTGATCCCCGCCTTATTTGATCTACCTCCAAAACCATTTGTCTGGGATGAATGGATAATACTGTACATAATCCTCTGCGTACACATTCATCCATTATTTCCCATGCAGGCTCCCGATGCCGTCTTCTTGACGTGTGTGAAAAATATCAGCCCAGATCTAGTCACGGCCGTTATTAACAGGCTGCACGTATCTACAGCGTCGGCTAGAAAGAACTCAGCCCCAGCCTCCTGTCTACATAGTACTGCGTAATCTTTTCTGACCACCGGTGGTGCTGTTGCGCTTCGTTCTACAAGAATTGTTTAATAGCAGGAATTTATCTAATTGATGATGTCAAAAATGTTACATAGCCTTATATTTATCTTTGAAAGACTGGGCGGGGCTTAGCCCTGCTAGTCCATTTGATACCAGGAAGTCTCAAATGCAGATATATATATAGCATTCCATAAATAACATTGCAATGGAGAGAACCTGGGCCTCATCCATTATCAAGCTTTTTTTTTTTTTTTTTTTTTTACGTTTAGCAGTTGAATCTAATTATAACGAACCCGAAGCTGAGATGACTAAGTGACCTCGGTAAAGGGTCATTTGCATGTGTGAATACTGAACAAGGAGACACAAATGAGTCAACAGTCAAATCTAGTCTCTCTCTCTCTCTCTCTCTCTCTCTCTCTCTCTCACACGTACACACACATTGTTCTCATCAGAGATTTTGCATACACTAGCAGTGCGTGTATTTTATTTTTTTTTCTTTTAAGGAATCTTGCACGCCAAATACCCGATCCGTCGTGTCTTTAACACACAAAGAAACGCCACATTTTCACCCCTTCCCTCGCTTCAGCGGCGGATATTTTTGTCTTTTCCACTTTAGAAACGCGAAAGTTCAGAACTGAACGTCTGAATGATAATACTAAGAAAGCCAGGGACTTTTTCTGATTTGGTTGAACGATCTGTTTAGAAACGCCACTTTGCCTTTTGTATGCGAAAAAATAAATTTCAACAATGATCACGTATTAAAGACGACTTTACTTTTCTCATTTTTTTCTCGTCGTCTTGAGTCTAATTTGCATAGGATTTTTTTTTTTTTTTTTTTTTGTGTGTGTGTGTGTAAAGATTTACTAAAAAGATCCTGACCCTTTTTCATTAAAAAAAAAAGAAAAGGGAATCTGAGTTGAAGCTGATCTCTAGAGAAAGCCCTGAAATTTAATACTGACGTTACCAGATGATGAATATAGATCGAAGAATATACGGCAAAGCAAATCCAAGTGACGCTGATACAGCCGTCAAACGTACAGTTTGTGATTTAAAATGACGTGCTACCTTGTTAAAGTTGCCTAAATTATGTCTTCTCCATGACGGAAAGGAAAATCACTGAAAAAATGAAAAAACAAAAATGACTTGAAGTGTTTTTTTTTTTTCTCTTCTTGTTGTCCATCTCAGTTCTTTTAAACACCCAAGTGGGATCTGTAAGAACAGGATTGTGTGTTTACATCATAGCTACTGGGTTCTGGTTAGGATTCCATATCGTCTATAAAACAAGCCTCTTCTTGTTGTGCCTCTTTACGCACCCAGCGTTTATGCACTTATGTTTGTGTGTGTGTGTGTGTGTGTGTGTGTGTGTGTGTGTTAGACGAGTGTGCCTGGACTGGGCCTGTCATTATTCATCTCCTTCAAAGTCAAGTCATCCATTTTGGAAGAGAAGGTGTCTTGGTACGGAGACAAATCTGCAGACCTGCAAAAGAAATAGAGGACAAAATTATGTATTAAACAATGGCTTTTATTAAAATACACTTTTCAGAGATGATGCGATGCCTTGTAATGTAAACATTTTTTTTTTTTTTATCGTTACAAACTACAGTACTTCATGATTAAAATGGTAAATGATCACTGGTTGCGTTGTTTTGAAAGAAATAAACCTCAAATCACTGCATTTTAAAGCTGTTTACTGATAATAAATTATCATTATTATTTAGAACAGTCTTGTTAATGTAATGCCACTTTATTATATAAGATTATAAAGGTATAAATTGCTATATGAAGCTATATAACGGGATAAATATCATGCATCAGAAAGACTTTGGAGAATATGAACTTTTAGTTCAGACATTTAGTATCAGTGTTACCATGGCAACAAGAATATCATGCATGCTGTCAGTGTAACGGCGGATTATTAATCAGAACGTGTGTGTGTGTTTAAATTAACGACCGCTCTCTCCGGCTCACCGTAACGGATGTCCATGGAAGGTAGCGGACTGGGGCAGATGCGTGTACGCCGTGTCTCCCTGAAGCGACTGTGTCTGCTGTTTAAGAGGTGGATGTGGATGTGAAGGGTGCAGCGAGGCTGTGGTTCGTCTGCGCTGAGACGGCGCCCCCTCCTGGCCTTTCCCTGTGCACGCCGTTCCCGGCTGCCCCAGTGCATTGCGCAGGTACCAGTCCCTCAGTCCCTCGAGCGCCAGGGCCTTGTGCAGGTTGCGTGTAGGTTCATCCTGGGGGGCGGAGCCAGAAGACACTTCTGTGCTGTAGTTGGGGGGTCTTTGCCGGGGCTGGAACTGTCCCATTCCGTTGTGTCCGTTAGCAACAGGGATCTCTGGGTAACCTTGCTGGACGGGAATGAACGGCCCACAGGATTTGGTTCGGCTCACCTTGACCCGCCGAGGCTCGCCCGGTTTACCCCGCAGCATCAGTGGGCTGTAGGCTGGTGGTCCTGAGCCCAGAATCAGGCCCTGAGATGAGGAAAAGCCATTTACGTAAGGTGGAGGGGGTATAGAGGGCGCTTCGTGCCAAGCTCGTGCTTTTATACCGTTTTGCGCCTGCAGTCTCTGCTGCTGCTGCTGCTGCTGCTGCTGCGCCATCTGCTGCATCTTTTGCTGCTTCCCCCACACATAGTCCAACAGGACATCACTGTAGCCGCCGCTGGAGCCGCTCGTGCCACGGCCGCCTGATACAGAGCGGACGCGGGTCACCTCGGCGTGTCCGTTCGCCTGTTTCAAACGGCCGTCCAGCAGCGCCTCCGAGCTCTTATGAGACCCGTTTCGAACCATAGGACCTGATAACTGACCTTCTTCCACACAGCGGTCCAGCAACGCATCGGAGCTGTTGCTGCGTCGCGTCTGGGCGCCGTAAGAGCACCCCAAATGCCCAGGGGATAAAGCATCCTGAGATGGAACAGACACCGCTTGGGTTACTTCGGGATTATCTGATCGCTGCTTTAATGCCGAAGCGCTGCCGGAGGATTCAGACCTGTAAAAAAAATTGTAAGGAATTGTAAACAATTTTCCGCATAAATACAGTCGATCAGCTAAAACGTGTGTTCACCTCTTTAGATTTACGTGCAAGCTTTTCTGTCTCGCTGAACGCTGGAGTGGTACAGAGTTGGCCAATTTGTAGTCCTACTTTGAAACTGGACCAAATCCTCGTACTTTACAAAGTAGCTCATTTCAAAGTGAAATTATATCGTAAATAGAAGATGGATTTATTTTATGGATTTAGTCCATCTAAAATTTAACCCCGATTTAATTTGGACTCGCCAAATTCCCACTGCATTATTTCCAGTGTATTAGTGTATTACCTGACAATTATTCGTTAGCACTTTTGCTTCAATACAAATACTGCCAGTATGCTAATGCTACAAAAATGGTCAATTTAGCTAAACTCATGGAACTAAGCTCGGTCAAAAGGTTTAGATCTTAATGAACGAAGGACAAGATGACAATATCATGGCACACAATGATGAATGTGTGTGTGTGTGTGTGTGTGTGTGGGATTCAGACCTGACATGAACACTGATCGGGCCGTTCCGAGTCAACTGGGGCGTCGCCGGGACGCTTCTGCCCTCTAGATTGGATACACTCCGCGGGAGAGAGCGATTCGGGCTGGAAAAGAAACATGAAGCTTACTTTAGATGCGTTGGAATGCAAGAATGGAAAGCGAACACCGAATGTAAACAGCTTATACATGTTGCTGCTGCATTTGCATGTAATTACAGCACCAATTACAACACTAATCACGGCGCTAACCACGACAGTTGGATGTGGCTTAATAAGAACTACGCAAATAAACATGTAGACGCCTTATAATTAACACATGCTTTAACATACAGCTTGTGCAGTAAAAACATGATTTGTTTTGGTCAGTGTGTGTGCGCGTGAGTGTGTATCTGGCCCACACCTAGCTGAGCTGGACACAGAGTTGCGTCTGGCTTTCATCTCGTAGTAGATCTCCACAGGGGAAAGTTTCCGACAGAACCTGCTGTCTGGGCTCCCCGGGACCAGCCGGGGCTGAAAGGGGGACGGACCGTCAGAGACCTCCTCTAAAAAGCCGAAGAGGAAGACGGGAGCGAGATATAATGAGCAAAAGGTCAGTAATATGATGTAACGGCTGTATCCGTCTGGGTTCCTTTCATCTACAAGAGCTCATCACGTTTCACGTTTCTCAAAACACTTTACTACTTATATACAATAATTTAACAAATACTAATTGATAATAATATATTTTAATGAATTAAATTTTATTTACCTTTATATATATTGTTGTTGTTTTTTTTTTTATATATATATATAAACGTTGTTTCATTTTTCTGATTTAGATATAGTTTAATATTTTTCTACACACGCTGTTTTTCTGTAGAGAAGCTGTCAAAGCGCTACAAAATTCCGCTCTGGGATGAATTCTTAAAATGAAGAAATATTTAAAAACAAATGCTAAAGGTTGGCGTATATACATTAAAATTATTGTTCCTATCCAACATTGAGGCGAAAATCTAAGCACTGAATTATATACATGTCCAAAGAATGCTCTTAAACAATAAGAAATATATCGGAAAATGTCTTAATCGGAAAATTCTAAATTCGGAATATCCAACCAGGGTATGCTCTTTACATGATCTGTATCAAATTCCGAACACTGTTATTTTTGGAATAACAGTGGAATATAAGTGTGCGCCGTTAATGTATAATGTTATTGGAAATTAATCATCTTCAGGATGGGAACAGAAACTCTCTGTGAAATCTCAAGTCGTATCTCAGCATGGATTATTTTCCTAGAAGACAACGACCTCAAGTGTTTTACTCATTACACAACATACAAATAAACGCTCATGTGCGCTATACAACATGTGAGGAATACGCTATAAATCAAATACGGGTAACTGAGATCAGTCACATGGCTGAAGCTTACCGGTCTCCTGGCTGGTGGAGTCGGACGTAGAGCTGCTCTCTGACCTCACTGTGTTCTCTGGAAACACGGAAACACACCGACGTCTTACGCCAACACACACACTCACGTGTAAAACCAAAACCGTTCTCTTGTCAAATATTGAACTTGAAGAAATAAAGTTAAACACTGCAGATTAGAAAATCCACGGTGTGAAGTATGAGCGTGTGTGTTCCACGTTAATAAGGAAAGGAGGCAGCCCAGTTAATCTAAATGCTCCTTGTAATGTCTCGCTTTTCTAAGGTGGACCTTTTCCCCCCGGCGTGTGTATGTGAGGAAAATTAATTTCGCAGCGCACACACATCCATATGTTCCCACGCTCCAGAGCTATAACCCCTACCTGCGATGCTAAAGTGGTTTACCCCGAGCTGTGAGCCTTCCCCCCGCTCTATATCACACACACACACACACATCTCTGTAAGCTCTGACGCTTCATTCAGAGAGAACGGAGATCCGAGCTTTACAGTGACGCACTGACACACTGTCCTGAGGTCAGTCGTACACACTGTGTAAAACATACGCTGACTCCGCTGAGCTGTTTACATGCTGTTATCATTCACTGAGGTTCCTGTTATGGTTCTGCTTCCATTCGACATTGTTCAAGTTGATCTGAACTGGGACTTTCTTATAGAGCCGTTTATTCCTTACTGGTTCATTAAAACCCAACAGATGCTTAACGACTACTTTCCTCTCACCTGTGTGACATCCTCTGTGAACAGTCGTCCTCTTTCCATGAGCCAACTGCTGCTCTGCTTCTATGTGCCTGCGGAGGGCGCCGCTGAACAGAGTCTTCTTCGATCTGCGCTGAGACGCATCTTCCTCCTAAATCACCGGACAAATCAGCAAGCGTAATATGATGGAAGCGTGCATACACGTTAAAAAATGCTTAATAGTAACATCCTGAAAAATCCACACACCTCGCTTTTTAAATTGTTCTTGGAGCCGGAGCGGGCTGGACCAACTCTTCTCCGCACGTGAGGGGGGTTTTCTCCTGCTTCTAAAGGAAACTCGTTCGGAAGTTCTCCAGTCAGTTCCTGCGATATTAACCAGTATTACAATGCAGTTAAAGCGACAGAAAAACATTTTCTTTTTTCTTACTGTACAGTCCAACTGTGTCCTAAACCAGCTCCGTAAGTCAGTGTGACAACTGATGAAGTTTGAGGAAAAGATTCCGGGTGGGGCAGACCTCCATTAATTGTTAGCTACGTTTGTCCTGTAGTTCCAGTGCAAAACTACATAAGCAGATATCAGACAATAAACATGTCTAAACTAAAAAAGTGCATACATCTGATCCTGCATAAAACTATTCCTTAATCAGAAATCATGAGAAAATGCAAATCTGAGCTACTCATGCTAAAAGCAATAGTCCCGTGAGTGTGAGTGTAAGTGTGTGTGTGCACGTGTGTATGTGTTTGGCAGCACAACACAGCTAACAGTCTGATCAGGAGTGTTACGTGCGAAGCATTTGCACTCGGAGAGGAAGCACAGCGGGAATGCAGCACTTAGGCCCAGTTATTCAGCACCACATGGTGTTAGTGTTACTCACAGACAGCAGGCTACAGCAGAGAGTGCAGCAGTGTCCGATCACTCCACGGCTCAGGAGTGTGATAATGAGCTGTGTGCTTGGGCGTGTGTGTGTGTGTGTGTGTGTGTGTGTGTGTACATGACAGAGGCTAGTTCCACATGCCAAAGAGATGTCACTTTGACAGGAAGCAAGCGTTGTACATTTGTGAGTATGGCTCTGTATGTGTGTGTGTGTGTGTGTGTGTGTGTGTGTGTGTGTGTGTGTGTGTGTGTGTGTGTGACTCTCACCGCCTCCTGGAGACACACACGCCTTAGTTCAGCCAGACGGGTGCTGAGTAAAGCCTGAAGGCTCCTCCGTCTCTCCTGCAGCTCCACCATTCGTTCAGCACGCTGCTTAGTATCCGTGGAGCCCTGCAGCTCTACACACACACACACACACACACACACACACACAGAGAGGGAGAGAAAGGAAAAAGACATAGACGTTTCATATTGAACATAAAGCCGAACGGACCTTTTGCCTGATTCTATCCATAATGTATTCACAAATTTTTGCAAATTTTCCACAACACCACAGAGTGCTGTTTAATTCTCAATTCTGATTGGTCAGGAGGTGATGATTCATTTTCTATAACAGCAACTCTGAGGGTAGGTCAAATCCCACGATTTACTTTAACGAACTTATTCTAATGCGTTATGGTTTCTATAGCAACGGCTCATTCACAGGGACTTGTATGGTCAAGGCTAATAATAAACAAATTAAAAACTGCTGCACTGATGCATGCTTACGTGTGCTCTGGAAATAAACGCATCGTGTTCTGCGCGGTGGAGAGGCGCTCTTTATTCCTCAGTATTAACAATGCACTGATGCATCTTCTCGTGTTGTATCAGAAAATAAGTGAGTTGGGAAATAAAATTTAAAAAAAAAGTGTAGTGTTTGTGTCATGTGATCAGATATGCTCCCTTTACGATTTGGAATTTGTCACTCATCTTCGCTTAATCCTCTGTTGAGTGCATCTTCGATTCTAAGTGCAAAAATCCGTTATGAATAACACACTGCTGTGCTTACCAGGACCAGTGATTAGGTGACCTTTGACCTCCATATCATGTGTCTTGCTGCTTGATTGTGACTTCACCTACATGGAGAAAGAAGGTGCACTCAGCTTTTCTGCAATCTGGATTTTAAAATATGCATCATCATCATCATCATCTGAAAAATGTGATAGAGGATTTGCAGCCATGTCTCGGACTTTTTCTCACCTTCCAGCCGTGCTCATGCGTGCTGCAGTGTGTTGGGCTCGAGGCCATGCAGCACCTCTACAGACCGGCCTGAAGGGGGAGCCACTGTGCTGCTGCTACTGCTGCTACGCTTTCTGAACTCAATGCCCTGCAACAAGCACGCACACACACACGCACACACACACACACACACACACACACACACACACACACACACACATCAAAGCCGAGTGAGCGATGCAGCCATCGACAGCGAGCATAAGGGTCCGGGTTAAAAGGCTGGCTTTGAAAGGAGATTGATAAGGGTACAAGTGGGCTCTGCAAAGTTACACATAAGTGCGATAGCTCAGCTGTAGCAGGGGTTATAACCGCCTAACGGTTCTCCGCTATCATAGAGATACACAAAGCTGGCACACCAGGACCAGGTGCAGGAGCACGCTGGAGCTTTGAAATGTGTCCCTGTGTTTTTTTTTCAGAAGTTTAAGTACAGACTATGGGATTTGACTGGATAGAGAATTGACCCCGGTATTTTATAACACGGTAGCTGTGAGTGATAAACGTGCAATTGTAACCCCTTGAACTCAATATCAATATTACCATATTTATATTTCTCGCACTCACATAACAAAACTCCTTTCCATTTAGTTTCAGTGTAGTTACTGACAAATTCCTAATAGCTACTGAATAACGTGCTTTAGCATCAATAACCTGAATACTAAACTGTTTCTAGGTTAACTGTCCAAACTTCAGAAACCCAGGAATATGAATGTTACACCACAGCGCTGTAAACATTGTTGATTTTGATTGGTGTTGATTAATATATTGTCGTTTCTATAGAAACAACTCATTCATGGGGACTGGTTTGGCGGACGCCACACATACTTTATGTCTATTATAAAACGACAGCAAAAAAAGAAGCGGTGTTGTATTGTAACAATAGGAAGGGGGAAACAGACGCAAGTGCGGAAAGTTTTTAATGAAAGTGCGACACGAAAACACAAACACGAGGGTTTAGTAACATGAGCGAAACAGGATTACAGCATGAACACGAAACACAAAGGGTAAGTAGGGGTTAGGAAACGACAAGGAGTGCTAAACAGTTGTGCTAATAGAGCTCAAACAAGGTACATCTGCTCAATCATGTGACTGGGTGCATGCAGTGGCTGATGGGTACCGTAGTCCCGCGTTGTCGTGGCATTACATGACATTGCAGATGTAAAGCTTTCTGTCAATAGACGTTTACGTATGACGTCAGTATCAGTGCTTTGACAAAGCTGTTGCTTTAGGGTTTCCACCGCGGGAATTTGTGGACTTTTGTTTTTCTCGGTTATGTGACAATCCGCATTCGTTTTTGAACGAGCGAGAAAAATTAAACTATAAATATATAAAATAACTACAACTCTATAAAAATATTTAAAAAATGGTAAATCATTTGAAAATTGCCGTGGTGCAAGAGGAATAAAACACTTCAGGAAGTGCTGTTATTAGATAATAATCAACTTTAGGTGTGGTACCAGTACCTCTGCTTCATAACACCAACTCACTGTTAAATATTTTCTTGTAGACCCTTTTTAATTTACATGGAATAATAAAAGGTTTAGTCAATCATAGTGAAAGTTTTATACTGCCGTACGCCCATCAGGAAGTGACAAATAAGTAATAATACACCTTGTAACTCTTGGAGTTGTAAAGATTAGACGGCCCGTGCAAAAGTCATAAAGGGCATCCAGCTTCCCTCTCCACCCACGGGTCGGTCCGTGGGAACTCCAGACAGGAAATTGAGCTCCAGGAGCAGGAAATGGGTCATAAAGGAGGAAGCGAGTGAGGGAAGCAAAAAAACGGGAGGCTCAAAACTGACCAACACAAACATTATCGAGAGTAAGAGTCTCACATAAACAATCTAGGCACAATCATGACTACAAAGCCTTAGGGAAAAAACAACAACCAAAACTTGTTTTTTTCCCCCCAAAAGGCCTCAGAACCACTTCCTGTAAACATCTCCTTCACCACAGGCACCGCTGAACTCTTCGTTTTTAGCTTTAGAGCCCATCGACAAGCTTCTCCGTTTCTCATGGTGAGCCGACACACGGCGGTTTTTCCCAAACAGTGATTATGTGTGGACTTCAGGAGAGTGCACGGCACGAACAGTCCGTCTCTGAAGTGCAAACGATGAGTGCACTCGAAAAAAATGTTGCATCCTGTCGTGAAAAGACAAAAGGCAGACAAAAGGCTCATAGAGGGGAAATCGATGGACGTAGGAGTTAACCTGATTCAGAGACGAGCTCCAGGACAATAACGTGATGGAAGTTAAAAGAGATCATATACAAATCATAGACATCTAATAAACATTCATGAAATGACAACTACATGCTAACTATGCTAACTCCTTCCCTTCAAATGGAATTTATGGCGTCTATGATTCCTGACAATTTCTTTCCATATTCATCAAACCTTTTCATCCTTTCTTACTAATTAATAAATTAGTTACTAATTCAATTCTATTTTTCTAGCTATAAATTTATCTTAAGCAGTTTGAAAGCATCCTGGCACCGACCTAGCTAGCCAGCTAGCTTGGTACTTAGCAGAGCTTGTTAGCTAAAATAAATGTCTTCAAACAATAGCTTGATTTCATTATTTATTCACCAATTCATCTTCAGTAACCACTATATCATGGTTTGAACAGACATTTACTAAATTTGACAGCCAGTTGGTCTTCTATTGCTAAATGGTCTTGGATAACAAATTTGCTATCTAGTGAGATTATTAGTCACATACTATCTATAGCATTTTACAAAGTAATTCCACAGAATTCTAGCCCATAGCTAGATAGCTACATAATTAGCAGAATGTGCTAACTAAATGAAACTAATCAGACACACATAGTAACCTAGCTAGATAACTACTTAGCATAGCTATGAAGCCAGCTAGCTAGTGGATACTTTGCATAGCCATATGAAGCTGTTAGCTAGCTGGCTGGCTAAATAAAAAAAATTACCTCAGTAAACACATTTCAGGTCCATACTTCACAGTGCATACAATAGTCAATACATACAGACATAAAGCTGTAACATAAAGATAAAGCTTCTAGTGTTTGTTTTGCTAGTTTAGTTGAACTGTTCGGCTGTGCTGTACCATGTATATTTGCCGGACAGGAATAAGAAGGTATTAAAATTGAAACAATGAATACCGATCAGCCAATTTCAATGAGCTAAATTACACATTTAGGACAAAACTGAGCTATTCAACAATAAGATTTTAATCAAATTTCCATGACTGAAAACTCTGTATTAATTAACCCAAATTAAGCTGTACTGTTCCTACGTTGTTAGCACCGAATCAGGTCCTAAATCTAACCTAATTTACACAAATGTGTTTGGCAAAACAAAAATTATGGCGTTCGTGACGCAGGAACGCTTCACTTTACACACAGTTACACTCTTAGACTCAAGCAGAGACACAGGATCAGAGCTGAAAGTGATCCACCTGATGAGCTCAATGCAAATAAACACGTGTTGGTAGAGCAAACACAGGGTACGTGTCTGCCTCCGTTTGCTTAGTGTAGGATTTCAAGGAGCGGTGTCCCTGCTGTTCTCCGTCTGAGCGAGACATAGACCATTTCAAACACAACTACCAAAAAAACAAGTACTAGAATACAATACAATATGCACTGAAACCACAAGCACACTAAAGACAAAGCCAGATTTGAAAGAACATATGTGCAACTATGTGTGTAAGGTCTCTGGCTGTGCGCGAGTGTGTGAGCAAGACGGAGCAAATGTTGAGACAAATGCTCTGCAGTCCTCGGTAAGCTTGCCAGCATTCCGGCACCCCCACTTAGTCAAGTTGGAGCCTGCGTTATTGTTTCGGAACAGATGTTGGGCCTGTCCATCCTCCATCATTTCTCTTTCCCTTTCTGTCTTTTCCTTCATACACCATTCCCTTCCTTCTTTCTCCTTACCTCAGCACAATCCTGTAAAGCGGCTCTTGTCCCCTCAGATGTGTCACCTCCTTTCCAGACTGAAACATAACTGCAACTTTCCCCCTCCTGCACACCTCTGTGGCTGCTGCCGCCGCAAGGGAGACGATGTTGCCCTCGAATCGCTCTTTCATGCAGAAAAAAACCTGATGCATGAACTCAGCAAATTTCTCCTCCCAGGACTGTCTGCGACCTCTCTGATCCCAACAGGCACTGACGGATACCCTGATATCTACACACACGTATACACACACTGCTGCCTTCTGTAATTAATCCAGCACTAACAAGGTCGTGTAGATACAGCTGTTTTGCGCACATGTCTTGAGTGTGACCACACTGATACAAGGCTGATAAGCAGCCTAAAGAGGTCACAAAACATTAATGACTGTCACTGATTGGACAACAGTCTAGAAGCAAACATGGCTTAACAGAAGAGCACTGCAATATCATGCGATAAAAATACATGCTGTTATAAGAAAATAGTCAATTATGGGGTGGCAAATGTAAGTCTGGTTTGTGTCAGGCTGTATTACACCACCCTGTCGTTGATTATTTTCCTATAAAAGCACTACACGAATGTTTTAATTCCATACTTGTTACCAACGCTTTTCTTTTTTTTAGCTCATTTACTTTTGTAAACAACATCCCCATTAAGCTCGACTGTATCACAATGAGTCTATGCAAAACCTTGCAAACAACTCAAATTTAAAAAATACTCACAATCACAATTTTTTTTTTTTTGTTATTATTTTTCATCAGAGATGTGCCTCAGGTTCATGGTGACGTCTCTTTGGGAGATAAGTTGAAACATAGCCAGGCTACTTCAAGTGGATGATGAGGGCTGGAGGTGATAACTAGATGCCGTTATGGTGCCACAATGTGTACGCTCTTCAGCATGAAGGTCAACGGCTGTCAAATGTGTGTGTGTGTGTGTGTGTGTGTGTGTGAGCGTGCGCGCTTGTGTAAGACAGAGTGCCAGTATCCTGCAGTTCTTTGGCACCTCTCCATTCCAATCAGAAAGTGTCTTCCTTTTGTCCCTGACCAAACACTGAGTGTCAAAATCTTAAATTTATTAGATCTCTAAAAACTGAGGACCGGGTTTCCAAAAAAACACTGATCTGATAAGGTTGTAAAGGAAAATCTGAGCTCAGGACTTTCAATCAAATAAGGTCCCGTGTGTAGCATGCCTTAATACGTAATATTATTAGAAAAACAATACTAGCTTTAAACAGAATACCAGCATGTGGAGTCTCTAAAACTGTGTAGTTACAGTGAAGGCCAATCCAGACGCTAGATGTTCGTTTTTACTCTAGCAATTATACTAGAGTTTAGCTACATATAATTACTTGTAATGACATGTCATTTTCATCCACTGTTTTCACTTTCAGAGATTTAGGTCATGGACAAACCTCTGTAAACAGCACAGAGGTGTTGTCATTTGATGTGGCGTCAAGAGGCTGAACGAGCAGAGCGGACAGGAGAAATCTAATTACAGGTAAGCTCTTCCCAGAAACTTCCTCCCAATTTAGATGTTTCTGCTTCCCACCCACTTCCTAGTCATTCCTTACTGCACCACAGCTACCAATCCTCCATCTTTTCAAACTGTCTCTCCTTATTACAGGGTGGCAACAAAATGCTTGGAGGAGACCACTATTTTATTTGATCAACACAAGTTAACATGCCTGAGATTGGCTAGTGTTGGCCTGATTGATTGAGAAACTCTGTCCTGATTGACAGAAGAGCATGTGCCTTGTTTAAAGATAATAATGCGAACAATCTGGAGTAATGTTACCGTCCACTGATCATTAGTCACGTCGGCATTTTTGGGTGAAGTAATCCTTTAATGGCAGGTCTTATTGAAACCTCCTTTATACTTTCAGTGCTTTCAGGTGCTCCCTGGAGGCTAGGAGTGACTTTTCCCTTGCAAAAATAAACAGAATGATGTTGAAAAGAAAGCACTACACCTTCATAACCTCGTGAGGGTGGAGGTCAGGTCCTAGCTTTTATACGTTAGTCAGGTGGTGCCGTGTCGCTGCAACACAATCTTTTCTTTTCAAGGGCCCCTAAGCTTCTGATACAATCAAGTCTGACAGCCACATTCTCAGAGCCTGACTGAAGCACAAGTCAAACAACCAGCAACATGCAGTCTGGCTATGACTGCAGCTTTTCACCCGAGGCCAAATGGGGGATTCAACGGGTCAAATATGACACGGATTGACCCAGACTCAAAGCCACACTAAGGGAATAAAGCTGGGATAGGGGTTTGATGGTCATCCCCAACAGACAGCACCTTCATGCTCTTTACTCTCCTTTCCTATCGTTCTCTCCTTTGTTCTTTCACCCCAAAAATCTGCCCCCTTCCCCCCCTCAGTAGGCCAGGTGGAAGCCACATTTCCTCTGACTGGCAGGAACAGCAGTTCCAGCAGGGAGCAGGCCGAGAGGCTGCAGACAACAGATGGCTAGAGCACATGTATGCACTCCGGTCCACCCGTTAACCATCCGTCCACATTCGCTGGTATGATTTTTGCCTTTGGAAATGCTTCCACGTTGCTGTACGATCTTCATAATGCTACTTCAAAAACAAAATGTGCTTCAATAACCACTTAAACATCAATGGTACTATAAAGAAAAAAACCTGTTACACAATATTATCATTCTTTAGAGGTCACTAATGTTTCACGCTCTTGTTTACTTTTTCCGGCCGTGAGATTAGCTCTGCTGCTCAGCTTTATCGCACACTGCCTCCTTTCTCCAAACATCACCTTACACTTAACCCACTAACTACCTGTATCCATTCAAGACTTCTAATATGGCTGACAGGAAAGACTGTCCCGTAGAGGATACATGACTAAAGTCAATGCAGCATTAATCAAAAAGGGTGTATGAGGAACCAAGACGCAAAGCTAGCACAGTACTAGCATAGTGTTCCCTCAGCCTAATGATATCAGGAGCACCTCACCTAGCTGGCTGTGAATTTCCTGAAGCTTATTTGGAATAAGTAAGGAAGACAGTTTAGTTAGAAAGTTCACATGACAATTGTTGAAAGCTTTGTAATGTCTATCTCCACACTACCCTAATTAGCCTAATTCAATGTTCAGTGAAGAATTCATAATTATGGGTCACAGCTACCTAAATACAGACCAATATAATATAATCTACATAAGATAAGAGCTTGCTTAATATCACAAAGTTTCCAACTACAATACTAAAACAGATGTAAAAAAAAAAAAAAAAAAAAAAACACTATAATGCTAGTAACTTTACAATTTGTAAAGTAAGCTAACTGATAAGAGACCTGTTAACACGTTTAGCTAACCAGACACTACTACCACCTATCACTTAAAGATGAACTGCTAGTATATTTAGCTTTTGTGACATTTTAATCACAGCCTGTTTGTCACAGCATGCTAACTGTGCTAACCAGACACGCTAGAAAACGGTTAAGCTAATGAACTTGTCAAAAGCTTTGTCTACTAATGTAGACATTTCTAAACTAATGAGCTTGTCAGAGGGGCTAGTTAACTGATTTGCCATATTTTCTATATCATTTTGTTATATTTCATGCTAAATTAGCCATTATAGACACTAAAGTTACAGTTTGTTAGTAGACTGTTGCTACCTAGCTTGCAGGCTAGCTGTGCAGCTAATGATAGAAGAGAGGCTAGTGAACAGTTTATAGCTGCTATAAGATGTAATAAAAATAAGCTGTAGCAGAAATAACTTGTTCCACAACATTAACTGTAATTATAAGCAGAAAAAAAAAGGGTTCTGAAATAAATCAAAATGTAATCGCTGGAAAATTGCTGTAAGAAGAATAAACGCTTCAGGATGTGCTATTAAAGGAAAATAATAAAGGTGGAACCAGTAGCCTAACTCTGCTTCATCACACCACTCTGATGCTGATTGTTTTACTATAAACTGCAAGCCCCGAAGTTTTTTTTATACTTTACAAGGACAAAGTAAAGACTTAATGGTAAAATAAGCGTATTTAGAGTGGACACTGTTTAGTGCTGTGTATGAAACAAAGGTGGGACAGGAAGTGTGGCTACTGCATTTGGACAAAACTGAGTCTTACACAGGCAGCGCTGGCACAGTGCTGACCAGCTGAACAGGAACAAACATGTCGGGTTACGATACCACTGCCAAATCCTCACTGTAACAGTGAAGACATCCAACTATAGGCTATTAATAGCTTAACTGAAAGGAACACACACACACACACACACACACCACAGCCTGGTGCATGGATAATCCCAAGAAATGCACATATTTGTGGGTGCGTTGTTATTCAAAAACTGTTACAGGTCTAAAAACTGGTCTCTCAGCTGCACTCGTCTCCAGGGACACCGCAAAGCATTCAGGAATGCCATTCATCAAGATCAGTTACTTCCACAGGTAATAAACACAATATTTATCAACCTTACTGCGTTCCGCTGTTTCAGTGCTCCTTTTATAAACCTTTCCAAATAAACATTGCATCTCTATAGTCTCCAAGGTAAACATTTTCCTCCTTATTCATATTCCTGGAATTTGTGACATTGACACATCTGGGTTTTTTTTTTTTTTTTTTTCCAGGTGTGTTCTCTCTGTTTAGAAACATAAGCACATAGAAAACCTCGTTCCACTTGCGAGAACTGCAGGAGGCAATATTGAGTGCTGATCTAGAATCCGTCACAAAGTGACGACACCCGTGGGATCCATTGCAAATACCTACAGAAGCCGGGATTGTTTTATTATCGAGATATTAAAAAAATACTGTGGTCAATTGATTGTGTTCAATCTAAAGCTTAGTAGCAACACAATGAAACGGACTCTGTTGATGGAAAGTTCAGGAATAAAATGTTCCAATAAATAAATATAATAGTTGACATTTTCTAATGTGACTTATATATATAAAAAAAAATATATATATATATATATATATATATATACAGGGAGTGCAGAATTATTAGGCAAATGAGTATTTTGGCCACATCATCCTCTTCATGCATGT
>JAQQZR010000039.1:3078108-3125585 GCA_030068235.1 Notoglanidium macrostoma | reverse complement strand
CATGGTTGTTGTTCAATAATAAAATTATTCCTCAAAAATACAACTTGCCTAATAATTCTGCACTCCCTGTATATATATATATATAGCGCTGTGCTGTACATCGCAATCACAAAAGAGTTTGTGTAGAGTTTTTTTTACACTTTAACAGTTTAATAGGGAACGACTGATTTATCATATCACTAAATTTAGTTGGATACATATAACCCTAATTCTAGCTCTACTCCAAATCAAGCCTCTCTTGTTATGCGTACAGACTGCAGAATGGCCCCGCTTTGTTCTCTTATCGCTTCAATCTGCTGACGCATCTCGAATCCACAGGCTCGTCCAAAGGCAGGTGATGGTTAGGATGTATCGCCCGTATGAGGGATAAACATCAGTACGTGCATGCACATCTGGTGGACACATGCTGCCTCCAATTTGCCTCTTTTGTCTGCAAGTCAGGGCTGAGCTAAAAAAAAAAAAAAAAAAAAACACCAAACACACCAACATGATACAGTTGACCACAGAATGCAGGTGATAAAAAACAAAGTCATGCAAGATCGTAATCAAAATATCTACTTATATATATTAAATATTCATCCACAATAGAATGCAGATATAATGGGCAGAGAGGAAACCCTTGCTTATAGATCAATCCTTACAAATGGTTTAAGGAGTGTACTTCCTGTTTAAAGGTATCGGCGTGTCCATGGGACGACGTCTCATTGCTGACTGTTCAATGTCCCTGCTGGAGGATTTTCAAAGTCTATCATTGATTCTGTCTTCAAAGATCTCGCAGAGCAAAACAGGAGCTGCTTTAAATCAGAGCGTGATCCGCAGCAGCGCGGAGGCCTCTTTTATAGCCGAACAACAACGATTTTACGGCTCTGGTTTTTTTTTTTTTGCTCTTTGATCTCTCTGCAGCGCTCAGAACATTACGGCAATGAATCCAGGCAGGTTCGGTGGAGGAAAGCCGTAAAGAGAAAGTGCAACAACAGCAACAAGTTACATAGAAACGTCGAAAGAAAGAGAAAGTCGGGATGGGTGCGGACACGACACAGGGAGCCTGAACAAGGTTACGATGAGCTAGGGTACAGAATTAAGTAGTTTTTTTTTTTAATAATAGTTAAATTGGACCATGGAGAGAGAGTGAGGATAAATGAGTAAGCCAGGATGGTGTTAGGAGATTAAATGTATAGACAGATGCACAGCAGGATTAGAACAGAGAGAATGAGTTAATTTAACAGAAAAAACAAAACACCCAGTACTGAGCAGCTGGAATCATACATATGCAAATCTCAACCCAATTTGAATATTTAAAGCAATAGGGAAGGCTTGTGTGTGTGTGTGTGTGTGTGTGTGTGCGCATGTGTGAAGCACGGAGATCAAGCAAGCATTGTTTTATGTTCCAGCAGATCCACTTAATTCCTTCAAACAATGATATCGCTTCACAATGAACCACCTGACATACTCTCATAGCAGTGATGATCTTATAATTTACGCAACGGTGAGGGAGAAAATCACAGAAGCACACCTGCAGGCCTGCTTCTGTCCTGGGCTGAACTTGCATCAGCTGCTTTTTGAGCACATACAGCAGATACACCCAGGGCCTGACCAAACATACCTCCCAGGGGATGTTATGCCGTTGAACTTTATTTTATGACAAATGAGAGGAAGTGCTGTAGCTGGGTTTGTATTCGTAAAGCATCTCAGGGTTGGAATCAAACCGTAATGATTCTGCTTGAATTGAATTTAACTCCAGTTTGTCCTTTCAGACCAAAGTTATAAGCAAAACTATGGCAGTAGGAAAGGATGAATGAAACATACACGAGTTCTGCTGTGTGGCCCATGATCCTTGGTGAAACCGGATAACTGATACAGACAATAATGAGGGAATAACAGGCTTCAATGAGGGAAAACATTTCACGATCATCAGGAGATTGTGAGTTCAAAGCCAGACGATTCCAGCGCCATCCATGGCCAGGAATTGGTCATGTTCTCTCCTGTCAATCAGCGCAACACTGGAAAATCCGGGATGCCTGTGAGCTCATGTACGCATAAGATGGCGGATAGCGCTTTCCTCAGGGTGTATTATGCTTCCCAGTGACCTAGCATAAGCATCAGGTTGAAAAATGCAGTGGCTTCACATGTCTCAGACAAAGCAGCTGTGGTGTGTTTGGCTGGTGGATTCGCAAATACGCAAAAAAAAAAAAGAAGGGATAAAACTGCAAAATAATAATAAAGACAAGCTTGTAGTTCTCTTATAATGAGCACATCTTCCATTCAATTACATTTTATTGGTACTTTGAAATTCTCACGAACAGCTTTACAGCATTATAAAAGTAGATATAGATCCCTAATGAGCAAGTCAAAAACCTTCCAGAGATGATACGCAGAGGAACCTTGAGAGGAGTTGGTCTTACGCACATGATAACGGGTGATACCGATTCCTTTTTTTTTTTTTTTTTTAATAACAATATTCTCTACATAACCTTGTGACAAAAACAAGAAATACTCTACGGATAAGGTATGACGTTAACATCATGTAGCGTTAACACCGCTTTAGTCACAAAAACAGATCTCCTTGTCTGAGAGCTTGTATTATTTCCAATAAAACACCCATTACTAGTCAGCGTTGTTGCCCTGTGATAATTAGTCCTCGCACATTTTCCCTGATTCGGAACAAACTGGATTCAGATTATTAGTCACTGATGTGTCTCGGGTGAGATCCACCACCAGAGCTAATGTTATAGACAAGAGCCTTTTAAAGATTATTTACTTTACTAGTCTGTAATTATGTCAGTACTTAAACAGTTTGGTCCCTGACAATGGCCGATGATTAACCAATGAGTCGAAGAACGTCTGTTCCAAAAGTACGACTGAGAACCAGTTGTTCAGGGAAAACGATGAGCTCATCGGCCGCACCGGTACAGTAAATTACATCATCCTTATAACAGGAAGCAAACCTGACAACCAGACACAATGATAAATGAATATGCAAACACCTACATTAACCTGTACTTTAGGTGTCCTGTCATTCCTGGGCAATTGACATAATTAAATAGTTATTACTACACCATGGTACTTTTTTTTTTTTTGATCAGAATGTGTAGATCATTGGACAGTAGTTCTGTCTGCAAGGTTTATATTAAAACGCTTAATATAGTATAACAGGTTATAATTTCTATTTCCACAAGGACTTGTATGGCAGATGCTCCATAAAAATGTGTACAATTGTTGAAATGGTGTTGAAAAGTCTTCTGTGAGAAGGAGTTCTTCAAATCCAACCATGTCACATGACCACAATGCTGATTATTTTCCTGTAACAGCGTGCTCCAGAGATTTTTTGTTTTTTCTTTCTGACTTCTTATTCTCCAGTTCTCACGAGTCACCTGGAAAGTCGACTATACGAATGCAACAGTGTCCAAAATAGTCGGCCGCATACCTCATGGACGCCAAAGAGCAACAGGTTTGAGTTGCAGGAATTTTCCCTTCAGTCAAGAACACTCCATTAATTTGTGATGGTCATGTACAACAAGTGCACAAAGGACACAAGCATCAAGCATCAAGTCTGACTGCACACCACCTTATCGATCTGTCTGCACAACAAGCAAATCAATAGGGTATAAACTGCGACAAACTGATACCGCCCGACCTGATTACTAAACCGATGCTTAACATCTCAGCACAGCCAGCATAGACCGTCACGAGATCTTGGCGTTGTATCTCTGATCGCTCTTATAGAAGTGATGGGGCACAAAATAAACAGCTGCTCATATGGAATTCCATTAAGCCATTTAGCTGTCTTCGGAAAACACATTCTTACTTAATACCAGCCCATCAGGTATGTTAGCTATGTTGGCCACACCGCAATTGATTATGACGAGAATGGCATCGATGTACATTTGGCTTTGGTATGTATATTTCATACAACATACTCTATATACCACTTATGTTAGATTTAAAGTTGTCCAGGAAACAACACTACTCTTGAGATATGACGCTGCTGTTTAAAAAAAAAAAAAATAGAAACGGTTCTATTGTGTCAGGACTGAAATCAATCTCATCTTTGCCAAAGAAGCAAACAGAGGAAGTTTCAAACAGATTTGAAATAAAAGGGTCATACGCACAGACACAGTGCTGATAATGCATTCATTAACCTGGTAACAAGATAAAGCCCCATTAACTTTCTTCATACAAAAGTGTGTTTGAGCTGCACTTGGCTACGTGCCATAGTAAAAAAAAGAAGAAGAAGCCTGGTTTCTAGGTAGCCCTCCAAACACTCCAGTAATCTCCTTCCTACTAAGCAACACTGCACTCCTGAAAGACCAGACTGTCCAAGCAAACGCACCACGGAGCCGGCACAAAGAGTCATAATTTTTGTTAACTGCGATTCCATGTTGTTGTTTTTTTCCAAATGCTGTAAATAGACTGAAATGCAAGTCCTTAAAATGAAAGGTCAGCTCCTTTTGCAAAGCATGAGGAACAAAATCCTGCAACTAAAATACAAAGTGATAAAGAATGATGTTAAAACAAAACAGGCCACACGAATTTGTCGATTAAACCTTGTTCTACCGTAGCTATATTCGCAAAGACAACACTGCTCATACTGAAAGTCCTCTTAGTACTGTTTGCATTACAAAAGTAATGCCGTGTATATTCACGCTGTATGGGGTCACCCTGAAGAGATCGGCTTCACTTTTCAGTCCGGTTTCTTCCTCATGTCGTCTCAGGGAGTTTTTCCCTGGTCTCTGGCTTGTCCAAGAGGGATCTAAATACAAATCTATATCTGGATTTCTGTAAATCTGCCCTGTGTCAATGTCTATCGTCAAAAATGCTTCGCGAATAAAGCGGAATTGAACTGAAACAAACTACACAAGTGAGTTGTATTACGGTGAATTTCTAAGCTTTTCTTCTTCTATGGTTCTTTCAAAAGCCGAGGAGAACAGCTTATAAAGCGTTAGATAATCACATGCGGATGATCTCGAAAACCAAACACACATCTTTGGGAATGCTAAAGAATGATTCAGCGTTTTCTTGCTGAGTAAGCAAACCACGCTTTGTGCACGCTGCAACCAAAGATCTGGCAATGTCAGACTTTAAAATTTAAATCTGAGTGTGAGTGCCTGCTTGTGTAAAAGCCACCAATAGCAGGACAGAACAGGATGACGCAAAACTGGCTAAACAAACAAAACGTGCTAATGGACAGAAAATATGTTTATTACCTCAAGCTGACTTGGGATTATATGAGCCTGTTTGGTGTACGCGCCAAAATCACGCTGGATGACGACGTACATAAATACAGACCTTCATCATATAAGCTGGCGTGTTATTTCACGGGATGTTAAAGAATTTCTTGGGATCATCTTGTATACAGTTATAATCTTTTTTTTTTTTTAAAAGAGTAATACAGGCTTTAATGGGTTAAGATCAGCTGGACAAGTATGTTTGATTAATTCAGAAATGTAAACGATCTGATGAAATGGTGTCATTGGCTACGTTCAGACTGAATGCAAAAATGACCCAAATCTGAATTTTGTGCTCACACGTGACTCAGATCTGGTTTTTTTCATAGCAGTCTGAACAGCACAAATCACATGGAATCAGATTTTTCCATTCTGATTTGGGCCACTTTCATATGTGGTCCAATCAGGTTTTTTTGCAGCGTTATCTCAGTCTGAACAGCGATATCGGAATTCACGCGACGTTTACATCACTCTCGATCGACACTCGCCGCAATTCCGTTCACACATGCCTCCATACAGAAGTCCACAAAAAGCCATAATTAAAAAAATCTGCCTCTTTTTCTCCTCGTCGTCATCCTTGTTATCATCTGCTCGGGAATCCATATTTCCTCACCGTTTCCTTTTGTATGAAAGTGTGTCGTTGTGTGTGACGTCTTTGTTATTGTTTTCCTGCGCATGCAGGTCGGTTCAGGACCCGAACCATTTCACAGTGGAATCTGATATTGGCCTTATTTTAAAAAATAAAGTGAACATCCAAACAATTGTATCTGAGCAATAAATCTGAATTGAGCACTAAGACTTATAGTGTGTACGTAGCCATAGTGTCTAGCCATCTTGCATCAGACGAGCATTCCTCCATAACCTAGCCACAAGCAAAGCAAACCCCTGAGAAATTGCACAAGGACACCCTCGTCAGGGTCTCCGGCCCCTCAGGGCTGGAAACAGGGAGGACGGTCATCCAAAAGGAGGAGGAGGAGGTGCAGATGTATCCGTGGCTTTGTGGCTAAAACAAACAGAGCTCTGCGTCATAAATGTGCCGTGCTGTACGTTTGAGTCTGTGATCCAGATCAAGGGCAGATTCGAGCAGCACTGAAGACTCTTGGTATCAATTTGGTGATAAAACGGGAAAAGTTGTGTTGGGTGACTGCAGAACTTCCTGTGTAGGTTTAAACACAAGAGCAAGGACTTAAAGCAGATAATCACAGTTCCTACTGAGGTCCCAGAAACAATGATATTTTAATCAACTATACCGACTGTTATTCATCGGTAGCTGATAAAAGTTTCTTTCACTCCTGACCAGTCAGTAGGTCTGGTAAGGTAGGATTTTGAGTTTGTTCAGAATGATCCATGAGTCATTTGTGGCTTATTTATGAAAAGCCTCATCTTAACAGGCTGAACATTTTAAAGTGCATCTCATCTCCAGATCATTATTCTTTTTAATAACCCTCAGCATAATAAAAGCAGATCTCACGTGCATCACTCTTTTCCCTCCCAGACACAAGACAGTTGATTTGGTCCATGCATTTGCTCAAATTCACTCTTACCTCACCTCAGCACTACATCCAGACTCACAGTCCCTCTGTCCATAGTCCTTGAGTTAAAGAGTTCAGAAGAGCTGCATTTCAACAGGCATCAATTCCCTTTAAATCCCATACATCCGGCAATGCATGTGAAAACACATCAAGAAACAACTCCTTGGTGCAGTAGCGGCACGAACCCTTTGTGTTAAAGCCAAACGGAAAAGTTTTTTAGAATAATAAGATTGTAATTTTAGTGTATTGGGAGCTCTTCTGTTGAAACAGCGCTGAGACATTTCGCCTCACTTCTGCGCTCAGGTCGAGGGAAGCCAGCGGGCGGAACCAACTAAGAAGCGCAGAGGGGGAGCACTCTTCCGCCGAACTACGCTTTTACTATTTTCACACGGATAAACTTGCTCTTGCTTCCTTTTATATACATTGTATAACATTGGATACTCTGAATTAACGTGATTTTTAAGTTCGAAGTAGCACATAGCTGTATTAATTTTAATACAGATTAGTTAAAGTCCCCCAGAGACAGTTGGTGACGACTGTTTTGGTAACATGCAGTAGGTTTTCTTTACTGCTTTTTACATGTACGATCGTATTTTCCTTACAAAATGCCCATGCTTTACATATATATATATATATATATATATATAATAGTTCATAAAACTATTTAGGGCTGGTAGTTTTCCCTATATGATGTTTAAATGTATTTATCATGTAAATATTATCCGGCAAGAAGCGTCTCTTTAGGTAAAGGTAACATTGGGAGCGCGCGCGCACGCTCGCTCACTCGCTCGCTCGTGCATTTCCCCCCATTTTTGCGAATTCAACAGTGTCAGTTTAAGTTAAAGTTCAACTTTGTTTGCACAAAACATGACAAAGAAGTGCACAACCACAGGTACCATCCCAAAAAGCAAAGGATTCAAATAAGAGCCAGATGTGGCAAGTGAATTTTGGTCTAAAAGTGCTTTTTTCTTTTAGTGTTCACTTCATGGTGCCCATGTGCATGTTGGTTAGGGTTAGGATAGCCAGTGCTAATGAAAACTGAGAAGGTGTTTCTCCTGTCCTGAATTACCCCAAGGGATCAAGCACTGAGGTACTGAGCACAGCTCCTAACAGCACACATCTATTCTCATGTTAAACACTGCCATTTAAATTGCACAACAGAGCCATCTTCCTGCCTGTTCTTACTGTATACGTAATACTTTAAGCATATGTAAAGGTAAAGGTAAAGCTTGGTCAAAAGGCTATCAACATTCACCAGAGAAGGGTTGAGCTTATGTTCAACTTTAATCCACCATCAGTTTTCAGATGTTGTTTTGCAAGCATTCATAGCCTGTGACTTACCAGTATATTGAAAAACCAAGAAGTCGACCTCAATAATACATTAATCATGATTTTTCTTGCTTTCGTTTTCAACAAAAGACCTAATCTGTTCAATTACTAACTAACTAATAGTGGTTAACTAATAACCAACTTGTGCCACATGTAGTAACAACCTCTACTACTCTTGTTGCTTGTTTTTCACTTCAGATGAGAAACGGTAATAGATATAAAACTAGTTCAACGCAAAGTAATATTGCACTATGAAAACTGGCTGTCTGATTTACGTTACATGCCAGGCTTTATAGTAGGTTCATTGACAAATTAGCAAAGCAGGCTAAATTTGCTAGCTGCATTCGCACACCAGAGGCATGAGCAATCTTAGATACTTCCTTCTTTAGCTTCGTAATATCTTAATACACATATAATGCATGGTTTTATGAGGCAAATAGGATGAATCCATGGTTATGAGTTTTATTTCCATTTTTGTGTGTCAAATAATAAATGGGAAGCTAAAGCTGTTAGTGGGGAACAGCAAAACTGTCTGACCACACACGTGGACTATCAGGGGAACCAGAGGATTACCGCCGTAGACCTGATTTGTGCTGAATTTGAAAAAAATCTCAGGTCATCATGTTGTCACTTTGTCATGTCGAACACTGACCTGTCGCTTTGTTGCTTGCTAGTGTGAATGTAGGATAATGTATAACAATATATTCTATGTATTAATGAAACTACTATACACTTCTGCGTAAGTAGTCCGTTCTGTCTCGTAAATAAAACTAGATGTTTGGGTCGAGCAATCATATTCTTGTTGCCTTTAATCAATTATCGAGTCACGTGTCGCTCTCCCCCAGCAGTTTTACACAATATATTTACCATTACGCTAAACCACAGCACTGACATATGATGAATAGGTTAATATTGTAAAACTGCATGGTTGCATCACTGGTGTGCTGTTAGTCTGTGAGCGAGTTGCTAATGCGTTTTATCATCTGGGATTTGCATCAGAGACAAGGACTGCAGTTTAATTCATGCGTGTGGAACATGAATGGGGGGAAGTTCAGCTATGGAGCCAAACAGGTTGCATCTCCTGCCCTTCCTGGAATTCTCCACGGCCTTGACAGAATGTTCACACATATGAGAAGAAACAGGAGAGACCAAGTCGGAGGGAGAGAGAGAGAGAGAAAGAGAAAGAGGAGTGTTCCCTGCTGTGTATGGACTCCATCATTCACCCATCAATCACAACACACAATCAGCTATCAATCCTGCCACCTCCCACACCATGCCTCCTACCCCTGCCTCTGCTGTCCTACAAATAAACTTCTATATTAACTGAAGTGTAACACATTTCTTAACATGCCATCAAAATGTGCTTTCTGTATGTCTCAGTATGTGAAGGAGTTCTTGAAAACAGAAAGAATGAGAATGATAGATTATGAGTCATAATAAATGTAACAAAAGGCTTGGGAAAATCTTTTGTTCTTCATTTACTTTGACATTAGTAATACAATTCAAGAAAGAACATAGTCTTTGAGTGCAAAAGCAGAAAAACAAGAAAGACAGAATTTCATAACAATGCCTGGCATAACAGACAAATTAATATCCTCATAAATCCGGCTGTGAACTTGGAAACAAACCTTACATCCAAAACACACATTATCGTACAGATTTATATTTTATGAAATCTGTGTTTGGGAGTATTATTGTGTCATCATTTCTGGGTTCCCCCTGTTCCTGTGTTGAGTCATGTGACAGGAAGTATGCAGCAATTCAGACACAACACTTCGAATTAAATCTTACATTACTATGAGTTCTAAGAGTCTTTGTTTTTCCTCCATGATTTTTAATGATGTTAGGCGATTTGAAATGACTATCAAATTTATTATGACTGCTGTAGATATTATTAGGCTATTATACACTCTGAGGCAAAAAAAAGTTAGAACCTACTTCATGTTAAAGCACTTAACAGCCAGTCTATTATCAGTGGAAGGCCATTAAAACTGAATGGAACAACACTGACACAGACTTGTAAAAGTCTGTTGGCATGTTCACACCAAATACTTTATTATATAAAAAAGATTTAAATAAACATAACCTTCCCGTATTAACTTATGTTGAATGTCCCCAGAGTAGGCCAAGCAAAAAACGCACGGAATTTAGCGTTTCAAATTCAGCAATGGGTACAAAGTTAATAAAGGTTGTTTGTTCCCTGGGTCCAATATTTTTTAATATCGCAGATTTTTCCTAATTGACTGATCATTTGATTAGAATTCTGTTTAAAGTTCAAAAGCTCAACATCTACAGCTAATCAACTTGGATCCGTCTGAAGTAGATTCTTTTCCAAAAAGTTAAAGTGGATTATTTTCCTATAAAAACAGCTTACCCAGCAGCACTTTTGTGTTTTATTCCTCTTACATCACACATACTGAAACATACAGTTTTCATCTTGTAATCAGTTTGATGTTTGCTCACAGAGTAAATAAAAGAAACCCTGACATATTGTAGCATTAATTGAGGCAAAAATTGAGAGGAGGATAAAAAAAGGATAAAATGAGGTAGAGCCAAATGGAGACGTTTGGGTTTTTTCCCCATCTGCTTAACAAATCGTCATGTTAAAACACTCCCTCCGCTTTCTCACAGGTGTTTAACATTAGCCAAGGACACAAATGCTAGTCAGACGAAGTGACCCTACCCCCCTACCAAAACATTTCACCCCCTAACCTACAAAATGGGGGTAGATTGCCAGATTTAATTTTTTTTTGTCTTTTAGTAGTCCTTTACCGAAGGCACCGCATCAGCTTTCGGTCTTCATGCAGCATTTTTATATTAACTCCACATGTGAGTGTTACACGCTAGCTACTTACATCCCTTTCATCAAAAAGCTGCAAGCTAAGTGAAATGTTCACTGTTCGGGAATGTTCCTGAGCTCTGGCAGGACATGAAAGAAGTTCTGTTTCCAGGACATATCTGTACTCCAGGCGTAAAAACAATGTATTACAAATTTAATACCCCAAACTACAATTATATATAATAGACATTAATTATTTCTACAATATTATACGGCGTGTTAGAAAGACACAGTGTTCTTTCTGTCCGTTTCCTGAATTGAAGCAGATTCACATTACAATGCGTCCAAATTTTTTTTTTTTTTTTTTTTACAGCACATGACATTTTTGGGGCGTAAGAAAAAGACAATAACCCCTTGACAGCCAAGAGCAGGAAAAAAAAGAGGATGAACAAATCTCTTGAACAGTGCAGGTTGAAGATCTCTGGCAAACAGCTGATTCTGTCATGTTTCAACGCCGCAACTTTCATTTGCTGCCAGTTGGCTGGGAATTTTTTTCTTTAATCCGTTTGGTGAAAACGTTTAGAGAACCAGACCCCCACTCTCTCTCTCTCTCTCTCACTCAACACTAATCCACAGCTTGTTCAGACTCGCACGGAGGAGAACAGAGACTCACATATGTGGCCAAGATGTACTGATGGACACTTAGTGCCCTACGCTTATTGTACTGAATATTTAATCCAATGTTGCCATCTGGTCTTGCAGGGAGAAGACATGCTTGTTTAATGACCTGTTAGCTGTGTTATAAGAATTCATTAATGCTCCTTAAAAATACATGTTAATGTGTGGGACACAACAGCTGAGACATGAAGCTCGCTACTTAGACATGCACAGAGTACGCCATTTCAGTTCATTCATATGCACAGAAATGAGACTCCACAATCAGTCGCATTAATGTCTAACTGTTGTTTTCAATATCTGTACTGCAATTACTATCTTATAACCACGCACTATTTTTAAATCATGCATAGACTTCATAAATTTTTTCAGTTTATTAATCGGAACGCATTATAATTGTAAACTATGTCCTGCCTTTTCATTGTTCTGTTTTCCCGCTATAATTTCAGCAGAATCAACAGTGTTGAGAGGTTGTGAATACTCATGGCCATGGTTAGCAAAACACCACTGAAACGTCAAAAATGTATTTTTTCCTGACAAAAACATTATATTACCGTGTGACATGGGTGGCACCCTGGTGTGATTCAGAGCTCAGGTTGCTGTCAGGCCACACTAATACATTTTAGTTTTAAAAAGCATAACTTGTGCTACGTTTACACCTGGGATCCATACTACTCCAGAGTTTTCGAGTCGCTAAAATGGAGCATTTTGAAAATGCTGCTGGACCCATTTTAGCTTGAAAACATTTTAGTGTGGGTGGCCAGAAACATAGAGCTTTGGAAACGATGACGCAGACATCTTAGTCTGTCTGACAGTCTTAGTCACGCCGTATCCTTCCCTGATTCGCCATACTCCTATGACGTGACCCTTTTCCGGAAGAAAACAAATGGCCTCTGCCTCAACTACCAGTGGTGAATGCAGCATGGATAATGAATTACAAGCATTGCTGACCCTGTTGTCTTTGCTAGCAGCTGTTTTGTAGCTAAAGTCTACATGATATAATGCCACAACTGCCTACATTTGCAGGAGCCGAGCTATTATTCTGCAACTAAGGAACCAACTGCAGAGTAGACAATCTGCTTCCTGTTTATACTGGCACACGCATGCCCAGTGTACGTCAATGGTCATGTGATATTCGTTTTCAAGCATTCTAGCATGGACAGAGATTGTTTTTGTTTTAAAATACTGTTTACCGAAACATATTAAGGTGGACGTAGCCTCAGTGTTTGGTTTCACATATTCTCCCTTTGTCTGTTTGGTGTTCTCCGGTTTCATCCCACCTTCCCAAAACATTGCAGTAGGTAGATTGGTTATGCTAAACTGCCCATAGGTGTGAACGAGCATGCAAGTGTGTGTGTGTGATGCTCTGCAATGACGTGTGTTCTATTGGACACACGGTGTACTACATTGATCCTTAAACAGTATTATGTTATACACCATGTAAAGATCAAACAGTGAATAGGAAGCCATTTATTGTACAATGGAGGGAATTAGATCATAGGTAAGAAGAATATAAAACCACAACAAGACAAAAATATTCCTGTGGATTAAAAAAATAAAACTGAAATTGAAACAATCATCTGTGTGATTATTTATTAATAAGCTGTACGATCATATTTATACCAGATTGCCCAGTAGGAAAGCCGTTCTGGTTAATACCAGGATGATTCTGTGCTGATTATGTTTAATTGATCAGTTAATGGTTTTCAGTATTTGTGGTTCCACTCATGCAGTATGTCCCTGTTCAGTACACCAGGTACCCCAGCAAAAACGGAAACTACTTACTACTTTTCCTGGTTTATTTGTAACTCATTTTGCAAACTACGTAGATTTTTCTTCCACTTTAATATTATGGGATAATTCAACCTAATTAATTCCATCCCAGCTCCAGGTTGTGATCCCAAGTGTGGGAAAGTTTAAAGGGGGCAAATACTTATTCAAGGCTATATTTAATCTGTAGTTATGGTATTGGTCACAAATGACAAACCTTTAGGTGTCATGGATGTGATACTGTACTGCACTGTCCAGTGGATAAATGCTAGACGTGTCCTTCACACCTAGATCTCTTCCTGAAATCTTTAGTAATTAGCTTAGGAGTTGAGGAGGTGAGTTCAGTGATTTAAAAAAAAGCACTGTGTCTGACTAGCAAATGTTTTCCAGGAATGAAACTGGAAACCAGTGTTTGAAACAAATGGAATTACAGCAGAAGAGCTGTTATTCCGGGGTGTCTGCTATCATTACTATTACATTACGAGCCATAAAGCCAGGCTTGGTCTGAGAGTGACTGGACTGTTGAGTACGCCAGGTCAGCGGGGTCGCGGTGCTGCAGTGTATTTCCTCCCAGCAGATCTTCATTCTACACACAGGATGACGGACAAGCCCGCGGTCATGTGAACGTGAAGCGCCATGTTTCCTCCACTTCCTCCTACCATAATGAGCATGCACTCGAGTCAGTGGAACAAAGTGCGCTCGGAGTGCACAAGTGCAGAGAACGGAGAATGGCAAACGACTAATTTACTGGCCACTGTGCCACAGCACGCGCTCCACCCAGGGTTACTTCATTCGGTGGAAATGGAGCTCAACCACAGAACAGCTAACATGACTAATGATGTGTTAGAGTTGGCATTGATAAACACTATGATGTAATGCTAACTTGTCCTACTGGCTTCTATTCATTGTTATTCGCATTAAGTTGTGGGAACGTTGTGGTGAAGTCTGGAGACCGTCTGCGTCACACTCGGTGGTATATCAGATGATATAGACCAGGGGTTAGGCAATCTTATCTACAAAGGGTCGGCATGGCTGAAGGTTTTCACTGCAACTAAAAAAGCGCAACACCTGATACTACCAATCGATTGATTGAGGACTGAAACTAGCTGATAGAAACCTGATATACATTAAGTAAGAAATAAAACACTTGGGGACAGGATGTTAGATGTAGCCAGACATAAAGTGAAGTTACTGATACCACAGCATAGTTCTTTCTTCCTCTTATACCACATCAATCACAATCTTTTAATATACTGAACAACAACAATGATACTTTTTATCAATTTATAGTTACACATAATGTTGCGGAATGTCTATGATACAAGGTACTTCCTGTTATCACTTCACCAGCCTTCATTTTTCCCCCTCTTTCCTTTTTTGAAGACAAAGCAATGCAGCTTGACATGCTACCCAGAAAAGGCAAAGCGCAAAAAAGTCCTCTGTCTGTCAAAGAAGCAGTCACTGGAGACTTTTGCGTTAATATAAACCCGTGATTTGCCTTGCAGATGGAGCTACTGTCAGAGGTGCTGTTATAGACAATTAATCAACACCTATCAGAACCGAGAATTCATCAGCGCTGTGGTATAAATGGTTTATGGAATATTGTATGCATTAATGTTATGGGAACGATCCCATTTTCTCATTGGTCATTCCTAGACTTTTCATCACGTGAGGGCTGCTTCCCACTTTCCATTCTGGTCCAGCATGCAGACTTCTTCCGTGAAAACCAAATGAGGATGGGCTTTAGCTGAACATGGCCGTTCTCTGATATTTCCAAGCCGGTCTGAGCTCCACCAGGAGCTCTCTGGGAATTTTAAGTGAACCGTTATGTTAGGTGTGTAGCTCCAGTGCAAAATTAAAGACGCTAGACACCACTACGGTCAGCTACATTTGGAGTAAGTGCATACATTTGTATAAATAATTTGTCTTTTCCTCCGCAAGTGATCCCTTCTAATACTGGTGAATATTCGGATCGCTTTTTCCACAAAAAGTCCTGATGGGATTCTGCGCCCCGGCTTCCTTTCCGTTTTAAAGGCGAGGCAGCTCCGTCAGGACTCGCGAGCTGCACTTCAAACAGAATGCATGATCTCTATGCGCTGCTTTGATATTCAAGGGGAGGAGCTTGTGTTGCCGAGCAACAGCTTTCGCATGATTTCCATGCTTGGAAGCAGTTCTTCATCTCATCTCCAGGCTGAAAACATGAGAACATCTACAGCACAAAAGTGTCTTTTAAGCACAAGAAACTGGTTTGAAGTTTGGATGTAGCTAACAAACAATTAAAACGGAATCTCAAGTGTTGCTAAAACTAATTCTGGTGAGATATTAACAATTCTGTTTTATAATAGCACTTTGATGAAGAGAGGCAAACCCAAGGCCTTTTATTCAAGACTCCGTCTGTGTGTGTGTGTGTGTGTGTTCTGTAGAGTGCCTGCACAGCTGCAGCAGATGAAGGGAGTGAAGAAGGGAGAGGGCTCTGAGAGATAGCCTCTGAAAAATAACCCAAACACTTGGCTGCACCTTCAACTTGTCAAGACCTGCATTTCTCACCATCATCTCACCGTAAGAGCTCAGCTGAGAGCTGAAGGCGACGAACAGGTTTCAGATTAACAGCGGCAATTACTCAGTTCATATCAAAGCACTACAGGATAGGACTGCTTTCTGAACTTGAAGTTTAAAAGTAATTACACCCTGAAATTTTTACCTGCAGCACTGAAGACACTGAAGATAAATATGAAGGTCGAGACAGACTGTTTTATTGAACTTGTCTTAGAACAACAACAGAAGCGTTTCCACCCCAGTAAGCACTGACTACTCAATACAGTAACACCTCCACTGTTTAAGTGCTCTCTTGTGCACAGTACACACCACACACGGCTAGAGCTAACGGTTACAATCAACGTAAAGGTTGTAGATTCATCAGCAAAATGTGCATTTTTCTCTGGTTGCTTTTAGACCAGAGAAGATCTCAATGTTTTTCTCTACGGACATCAACAGCCCAGTGAGTGTGTTTATATGTACACTAATAATCAGGTGATTATTGATGATTATCTGATCGTTATCAGCACGTTCATATCAGAGATCAGATTTCAAGATATGCAGTATATACATCTGGAAATTTGTTTTTGTCTTCTGTTTTTCTGCACTTGAGCTGTACTTGTGCACAAACAACCAGAAAGAGAAATAAAGTCTGATCAAAATACGTAGACAAAAGACTAGATTATGTGCAGTTTCCAACCACACAAACGAATATGTACTAATTAAGCAACCCGAGAGAGACTCCAGGCAACCCGAAAAGTAACTTTATACAACTAACAACTATGTAACTAAGTAAACTAATAGCTTATAACTTATATAAATCTGATCATTGACGTCTTCAGGAAGAGCCAGAGTTTTCCCGTCAAATCACTTACAGAGCAAGAACATGTATCGATCGAATTATTTCCAAAAGCGGATTTCTTTATTGGAAATGATTAGGCTCATTTTACACACGTGAACATACAAACATGATGATTTTATTCAAAATCTCCAAACTCAAGAACAAAACAATAAAAACCAGACAAACACAAAGCCATAGCTTAAAGATACCAGCAATATTACCAAAAATTGCACTGCTGCGAACAAATACATCTGTTTTTTTAATGTATTATTACATCACATGCCAGCAAATATGCCTTATAAACGTACTTTTAGCATTTAATGCCATGCCTGCTTTTGCAGTTTATGATTAAAGCTGCAATTCATTTTTAATTTATTTACTAGCTAGCTTTCACAGACATCACATCAGGCAAGTAATGGATGTATGAGCGATCTCTATTAGCAAATGAATAAATGACAATTATAAACAAACACATGTAATTTAACTGACATTCTAAAAAAAAAAAATGGGAAAAATAATGAAACTCCATGACTCACTGTTGACATACAGTTCATGGTATGAAGCCATTCTAGCTTCCAAATGGTTTCATTTTGCTGCTCTTGATAAAGGTTTCTTTCCTCTTTGGAGCTGCCATCATAAAATATATATCAATAATGTGCACACTCCATGGAGGCCACTGCAGACCTCTATAAATCTTCATACAGTACGAAATGGGGGGGCGGGACCCACCTTAAATCTGTGTCGTTTGGTTTCGACAGTCAGAGACAGCCACTATATGACAGCAAACATGTCCTGTAAGAATAGCTATACTTTACTCTTTTTGCCAGGACAGAGCAATAATAAGGAGGCCACAAGACATTGCAGGCGCTCTAGACTGTTGCTTATTTGTCTACAGCTGGCACCCGACCAAAGACGCAGGATCCGTTTGCCAAATCATCGTTCTGATTTAAAGCATTCGGAGCAGCCCGACAAAACTGACCTTAAAGCAGCCTAAGAGGTCAGCCAGAAGTATGGCTCCATATGTCATGCTGGCATGCCCTATAAAGCAGGGATTTTGTAGATGAGGTCCTGTGGACCTAGTGCTCTGAACGGGGTTCGGTCACATTTCATTCAGCTCTGCAGATAGTCATCGAGACATTTACGAGTTAAACCAGGTGTGTACGTGCAGGAGACTCGAGAAGGGCAAGAGAGTCTCTATAACTCACATACAGTAGATGAAGATAAAAACATAGGAATTATCTTAACCATTACCCATAGCTAGATATAATGCCTGGAGTCTGTTTTTAAATGCATTTGGTTGTGTTTTCAGAATGTCTCCAAAACAAACATGTTTATAAATGTTTGTTCATGTGTTTTATCTTTAATATAGTATATACAGTAGAAGGTCAAGTATCTACGGAATTGCTGTTAACAAATTACGAGTCAGATTATTAAGTATTTTTGTGGAGAAAAGCACAACAGCAAGAAATGGCCATGAGTAAATTTACACCGAATGGTATTAAGAAGTGAAGCGGGGGCTGATTTCTTTCTAGCCCAGACCGTAGCTTCATGCAGCCCATCAGTGGCAGTTGTGTCAGGAGATTACAGGGAGTTCCTTGTCAGGAGATTATGTGAAATTCCGCCTAGGTTTGCTCTCCATTTGGGCTGATATTTTCAGACGCATCCATCATCAGCAATGGCTGGGAAGGTACATACAAAATAATGAACATGAACAAGGTGGATTTTTTTATTTTTTATTTTTTTATTTCCCTAAATGTTTTTGGAGTAGAACGTAAAAATTAGACGGACTGAGAACAGATTGTCCAAGCCTAAACGTAAAGTGAACTGAAAGTGAGGACAGCGTGGCACAATGCGGTGCGGGGCATTTGTCTCAAGAAAGGACAGACAGACGAGAGGTCATTAGTGGAGGAAAGAAAACAGGATGCAGACATCATCGCCAAGCACAAACCAGCCTGCATAGTTACCAGCAATCCTCAAAATACATCACTGAATGAAAACACTGCATTGTGAGGAAAGCAGCTGATGGACACCTAATTAGCTAATACTCAACAGCATATAACCCACTCCAGAGATTTCCAGTCCAGTCCTCGGAGACAGACAGGTCTGGGTAATCAGTAGCTGTAGATGCTGGCTCAGGTGTGTTCAGAAATGGAAGACAACAATACATGGATTGGTAGAGCGTCCCCAAGGAATAAACTGAACCACCTGACTTCCTGCTTTCCAGTAAGAAGGAAACGTGAGATTAAATAGATTTTAAGCAATAATGACTAAGGGATTCTGTCTGCGAAAGTTATGCCCCCACAGTGAGAAGTCTGAACGGTCAAGTCAAACATAACAGCCATTTAGTGTGCACTTCATGTTCCACCATGGAACTGTAACTGACACTTAAGTTTAAAAGAAGACCATGTGCAGCCATTGCAAATTAATAATGCACAGAAGCTGGCTCCCACGTGGCGCAAAAGAAAAGCTGTACTGTCCGGGTGGGAGGGATATTCTCTCTCCCCTGTCAATCAAAGGCTGGCTTGACTCATCTTTGATGAAGTACTAATTAACAAATAAGGAGTGAAAACAGCAGCTTCGCCACTGATTAATTTACGCTTACAATTTACTTAGCCTAATTTTGTAAAGTAGGCTAATACGCAAACTCAATCCAGCTATAGACTGTTACCTGAGGTAGCCATAAAAACATTGAACCAGAAAGCATACGTCTTATTCTTATTAGTTATATGTTAATTATTTACGTATTATTAATTAGGTAATATACTTTATACTTGTATTTGACCTGTGCATTTGTAGCTAAATCTTGCATTTCTAGCTAAAACTGCCAGTTTTTTACTGACATTTTTCCCATTGACAGGAAGCTAATAACAGGAAACAAGGAAACTCTTGGCCCAACAGTAAAGTGCCCAACAGCTGGGGCCTTTAATAACGCCAGTCTAAAGGGCACTTTGAAATATCGCTCATTGAACTATTTTTCAGCATTTCCATTTATAATGATGCTACATATGGCCGCCGTGGGTGTTTCCCCTTCAAAATCCCCTGCGTAAGCTCCACCACTTCAGAATGAACTACACCACAACACTTGTTCAGCTGCAAAGTAAGCAGATTTGCCACTGGTTCTCCAGACCACGCCCTCTGATCACTGTTACCACCTGTTTCTTGTTATTAGTCTCGTTTTGTCTTCTTACTCACCCATTACTCACTGTATATACACAATTTCTTCTATTGTAGCTTTGTTTGTACTTCATGTGTAAGCCGTGGATACTAGATTTCCTGCTTCCTAATTCCCAAGTTTCTGGTTTTCTTCATTTTTTGTTCTAGATTTGTAGTTTCAGGTCCCAGTCTTTGTTCATTTGTCTCCAGTCAGTATCTAGATCTGGAGTAACACTGGGTGTTAAGTGGGTACACACCCTGGTTGGAACTCAGGGCACCATGCAGACACACACATTCACAACTAGGGGCAATTCAGAGTTGCCAATCAACCCACCGGGCATGTTTGTGGTAGGTGGAAGGAAACCAGAGAACCCAGAGAAAACCAACATGGACATGAGGAGAATGCAGTAACAGGAGCTCAGGATCAAACCCCGGATTAGATGATTAATTAGAGCTGCCTGAATAAACAGACTTATTATATACATCCTATTGCCTCAGGCTCCATTGTCCATATGAGGAAGAGACTTAATGTAGCTTATTTCTTCCTCTACTAGGCGGATACATCATGAAGCTTAGGCATGTAATGTTTGGATATACTCATATGCTCGATATGTGCAAGTTCCAGTTCATTTCTATGTATATTTGGTGCATGTTGTGTGTATTATGTGTATATATAATATAATAATATAATATAATAATATACTGTAATGTATTGTACCCTGTGCGCAACTTAATCTTAATCTCTTTTGCAAGACTATGTTTGCACTTTACTGTTGTCTCAAATTTGTCTTTGTTCTGGAAAGTCCTTAACTTTTGCTTCAAGAATAATAGACATTAAAGCACTTTATTATTTTAGAAAGATTTGGATTGAACATTATGGCTGACATTTATATTACAAGAAAAATGAGCTGGATTTCTGCAAATACGCGCAGGCGCAGGCGCAGACGCAGACGCAGACGCAGACTTACCCTTGTCCTGGGTTTTGGACTGTGAAATTCTCCACAAAGTCCTTACTGTTCTCTAACCACAGGATTAAACCAGGTTTAGCTGAGGTGTAGGTGGGAGTTTGAAGTGCAAGAGCACCCTCTTTGGTAGAGAAAATGTACTACACCATCAGGGCGCCGCACTTTTACACAAAAGTTTCGACACTTTCCCCAAAGACGTTTAAAAATAGATCACACCTGCCCTTGCTCTTCTGCCAGAACCTCCTGACATCTACCCTGAATCCAAGGGGGGGCAAAAAAGAAGACCTGAATGTACTGTTGATGTATTTTCTAGTCATTTTCAATGAAGGGTGGAGGAAAATTGACCAATCAAGATACATTAACTCCTTCCTTTGATCTCTATTAATGAGAACAGACGCAAGAAGATTGTACACACCGAATTAATATCCAACATGTTTCATGTTTAAACACTATGTTCTGTACATGAGCTGGAACAGCTCCGCGTTTCTGTTGGTCACATAAGCAAGGGCAAAACAAGCAGCAGACAGATGTGCAGATTCTTGCCTGATTTCTCTGCACAAACAAAGAGAAACGTTGGCTTTCGCATCACCACAGATACACCGCCTCGACCGAATCCACCGGTGCTCTGAGAGAAAACAGTGCGTGTCAGCGCGAGTTCAAGGCCAGGTCACACGCCTATTCAGATTGTCCCATTGTGTTAGTGAAATCTGAAGGAGGTTCTGGATGCCGTGGACGTGATATGGCACACCATGTGACTATATTCTCTTGGAGAAGCTTCTTTAGAAACCTGGTCAGCTGCCAATTAATCTCCATTAGGAGTAGTTACTAAAATAATCCCAAGGGGAGAAAAAAAAAATAATCTAAAAATATATCTAATTATAATCTCTACAGTTTCTCCTGGACAACAGTGAGATTAAATGGAAAGAAAGTCTCCTGTCGACTTTTTCTCCTGAGGCCATAGAAAGTCAGTAGAGATCTCAAGTTCATTCAGAAAAAGCTCATTATGCTAAATGACATTAAAAGTGACTACTATTTGAGGAAAAATATTCAATAAACTATTCTTTGTTTCTGAGTACTGATTAAAGGCGCCTTCTTAACCGTGCTGTACAGACTACATGCCAGGCTGCTGCCTGCTTTATGAATCTTAACCTTCTAACCTATCAATAATCAAATGCTATGTGTTCTTAACCAGGCAATATGACAACAAACAAACAAGTAAAAAAAAATTCTGTCTTGTAGTTTGCTAACTTACATTTACACTAGTGCTATAAGGAAATGAATAACAAACGAATAAGTTAGCATCCACCTTTCCATTACATTTGCATCTTTGATCGTAAATTACATTTGGGAAAAAATTATTAGCAAAAAGTTCTCCAAGTTCGCCCCATAACATCAGTGTTCAACACAGCAATGTTTTGCTCATGTTTATAGATCACACTACATATCGCTGTTTCCCAAAACACATCAAGATAACTGTGTGACGTTAAAGAACTGGATGTGGTTTGAAACAAACCTTTACAGAATAGTCCGGCTGCATATTTGTGGTACATTGATTGCAATAAATCATTCACAGTCCAAAAAAGTCTGACAGACTACGCTGCACTAAATGGAGTGGGCAGAGCTTGTCATCACCAGAGGGGGGTAATGAGATTGATTTGCATAATGTGATGTTCCGTATTTGGGTGTTAGCTAAAAGAGGCACTACGGAAGTGGAACTATATACGGGTCTCCATTACTTCAACAGATTTGACGGATGTACCGTGACTTTCCGCAGGACTGACATGAAAAGCAATTCATTTCATTTTTTAACTAAAATGTTTGACGTGTAATGACTCCTCGGGTTAACGTTACTGCAGTCAAGATGCACGCTTTTCCCTGTAGAGTGTAATCATCAAGAGGGATTGGTTTACTACGGCAGAAAGTCAGAAAGTGTTGAAAGCAGCCTGGCTATATTTAGGATCTGTGAAATCAAATTAGTTTTAATTTGAGTACTGCTGAACAGGTTAATTAAATAAGACAGTGAGCGCTCAGTTATTTTTAATTTTGCAGCTCATGACCAACAATCTGTGTGCATTTTGTGAATACCACACATCACACTAGCCCTTCATTATTTTCTAACTGTTCATTTAGCGGAGTTCTTTTCTCAGTTTCCTTGCGCTCTATCATTCTTCCTATGCAAGCCAGTATTTCCTTGTAACCATTGTTTTTGTGGGGCTTTTCGAACGCAGCTACAGGCACACCCAGTATCCTACCCAAGCACTTTCTCTACACTGCGTACGCAACTGCTTAGAAAACTGACAGCCAGTGAATTAACCTATGCACCATCCATATGCTGGAGTAATGGATTTCCTTCCTGTGTTTTCTCTTACAATCTGTGTTCCTGTAATCTCCTTTTCTACTCTATTTATTTTTGTTTTCCGTTCATCTCTCTCCCTCTTTCTCTCCGTTTCCTTTTTTCCCAGGCTCTCGCTCTATGTTGCTATGTGATTTGCCTTGCAGTCTGGCCTATATTTTTCTGCTCGAGTGAAACTCCGATCTGTCACAGTTCAACACAGAGTCAAACAGCACAGTAAGAGAGAGCAAAATACCGTAAGAGGATGAGTGATGGAGAGAGCTGGTTAGATAGAGAGAGAGAGGGAAAGAGAAGGAGAGACAGCGAGAGAGAGAGAGAGAGAGAGAGAGAGGATGGGAGGGGAAAAAAGAAGAAGACACTCGACAGGCGAAAGCCAACCGCTGCATGGCAACAACGCTGAAAATCCCCTACTAAAAATAGTGGCATATCGCAGCCTGGCAGTTCCGACTGCACAGCCAATAACCTTTCACCCCTAGGGCGCTGGCACTAGGGGGGCGGGGTCGAGTCACCACCATGGCGTCTGAGTGATTGACACATACCCAGATGTTTGAACTGAAGCGACGAGGTCAAGCTCTCGTTTACGTGTACAATGGCCAATTTCATCCAGCAACAACAATGAAACAATGGAAACAGCAAGCTGAGTGTTTGAACAGTGCAGAGCTGCTCGCGCATATTATTCCCCAAAGTTCCCCGGATGGCAGATTTTCCTCTTCTCTAAATCCCCTGGGCCTTGTTTTCACACACATATTTCTGCCATTGGTCACACTCCAGCCTGCCACTGTCCGAGCAGTCTCTTTAATTTGCCGCAGTCAGCAGAACTCTTTGAAGACGCCACACTGCTCCACCCTTTCTATGCAACTACCATGAATCTGTCCATCCCTTTACATGCCCTTCAAGCACAGAACTACTCTACAGGGACTGGTATATTGGGAACTGAAAAGAGGTGCATGTCTGACTGTTTGGGATCTGGGGAATCCTAATAGTTTAGTTTAATCCATTCAGAATTCTACATATGTATGAGCTAAACCATGCCTCAGTGAATAGTTTAAGTACTGTAACGTGAACATCGTTCAGTTCAAAAAGCAGACCCTTCAAAAATAAATCACTTCCTATAGATTGCTGATGGGGTGCCAAAACTAAGCATCAGTACTTTGGTTAGGTATCAGATGATCTGAGCCATTTGATTTCATTCCACGGCCACATGTGATGTCATCTTTTGAAAAATATGAGCTTGGCTCTAAAAGCTAGCAGACAGCTGAGTGAAGTTCTTAGGTTCTTCGGATACTTAAGTCCAAATGTCTTAAATTCCTAACGTAGTTCTATTTTAAAATTATGCAAGGGAACTCCTCAGCTGCAGGGTCCTTTTCGAACCTCCAGGGAGTCCCCTTTAGGAATAAACCATAGAAGACTTTAAGGGAGCCAAAAGGTTGCTAAGACTGCGCAGTAGAAAAGCATCTGCATTGGAGATCATGAATCACAGTGATCCATGGCCAAGAGTCCACGAGAGCAAAAATTCCATGTGCTCTAAAGATGGTATGGATGACATCACTCCCTCCACAGTCGAACAGGGTAACATTAGTCCATCGTAGGCGTCTGTGATCTCATATTTGCGACCCGTCAGGCATCAAGTCGCACAGGTTAGTTTTGCGCTATGGCCAATAGGGTGAGGTGGGTGAAATTGTTCAACTCTTTCCTAAAAATCGCTTGACCTGTACCTTATCTTCCAGATCCTTCAACAAAATTGAGAACTTTTAATCCTAAACATTGTTAAATGTTTAAAGCACATTAATGAACGCTTTCCAAGCGGTTACTCCAGTTTTGAGAGAAAAATATACATTTTATTCGCCATTTATGAGAAATCCTGCTGTCAAAATGAGGCTCTTTCGTATTACGTCATGGAATCCTCATTTAAATATTCTAAAAATAAGACCGTGATGGACTTTTCCGAGGCCCTCCTCGTAAACGAACGCACTGTTGCCATGGTGACGATACAGTAATAAAGATGGTATCAAAATGCAGCTTATTGAACCAGGAATCTGAAAATATGCAGAACTAAAATCACGAAATGCAACTTAATACCTGATTTAATGTGATGGGTCACATAGGCGAAAGACGGCGGCTAGCATTTTGCTTCAATTTGCCCTGTGATACAGCAGCATTTTGAAAAGAAGCAATGGTTTCACAAGTCTCATATGTTACATGCCAACCCTATCCCTCCCATGTTGGTAGCTGTGTTGTAATGAGGAGAGTTATCTAGTGGGAAGAAATTGGCAGAAATTGGGAGAAAATGGGGGTAATCTTCTTTTTTTTTTTTCAATGCTGCATAATTACACATCATGTTTTGTTTGCAACTCTTAGACTAAAATGAAGTACAACACTGTTGTAAATTACTGCAATGGTCTTGTTCAAACTGAGAGAGAACATTTAAATATTTTTAGTATTTAGTAAGTCCTACATTTTCAAAAATGTCAGCTTTTCTGCTAACCTTTTGTCCCACTTATCAACTTTCAGTAGCCACAATGCATTTGACTTATGAAGGATTCGACACAGTAGTTCTTTACAGCAGAACACTATTCCATACTTAAAATATTACATAAATCTCTTTTCTCTGGTAAGCTTAGGTGTTCGGTAATAATGTTATGCAACCGTACTTGTGCTATGGTTTTACAAGCAGACTCCATAAAATATATTAGCTAACCCATTTTATACGAAAAGGCTCACTGGAGCTATACATCATATTTATAGAAGTGCCACAATGCAGTAGAAGAAGCATGTAAATGTTTCAGTTCCAGATGTGTAAAGTGGTGAAGCTTCAGTATTCATCAGCTGATGCGCTGCGTGTTTGATAACACATGTTTATTTGATAACATTTGGCGTTCGCCATCTGCGTTTTCAGTAGGGCTGTCAAGCAATTAAAAAAATAAAGCGAATTAATTACGTGCTCTGTGATTAATTAATCTAAATTAATCGCATGCATCAATTTTTTTGCCGTGAAAGCATTTAAAAATAAAAATAAAGCCTTTGTTAACGCCCTGTCCTCTATCGCCGTGACTGGTCCTGTAGGCCATTGCAATCCATTTTGCAAAGGATTTAGTTAGTCGGTCACAGGTAGACTTTGAGTTGCGTTATAGAAGTCTGTAAATGTATCAGACGTTTGCTTCGGTATGACTGTAGTCTATAATATTTGCACTGTAACATGTACCGGTAAGACGAATCTAATGCGGGTTATTATACACTTCAGACAAATTTACATTTATTAACCCAAACTGTCCCGGGTAGTTCACAAAATGTTTTCATTAAAAATGAATTTACAGAGCTGAAAGAAGTCAGTTGAAGCAAGTATATGACAAATTATAAGGAAAAAAAGAGAAAGATTTTCAGTGTATTCTTTATCCTTTATTACTTATTAGCTATCTTAGCAAAGCTCACGCAAACGCAAGACAAAGCATGTCAGCTGACCATCTGCGATCAGCAAAAAAAAATGTATTTCTGATTAAACTATTCCTCAGTGTTTCTAGGGAAAAACAGCAATGAGGATGCCGGTATATTTTGTTGAAATATTCATATCGCTTCATCCATTACCGTTCTGAAATGCAAGGTCATCATTTCCAAGCATGTAATGCTACATTTATTCATGCTGAGCATGGAAAATATATCCAGTCATTGGAATCACTGTATTTATGAGATTTCCTAAAACCGGTTTTCATATTCTCCAAGCCTGGTTCGAATTATAGTATCTTTCTCCACACATAAGCACACAGAACCCCAACGGTCTGTTTATTGGTTTTTGTAAGGTATGTGAACTATTTGTGTTCGTAACCTTCAAGGGGTTTAGATGTTCTTTCCCCTCTTGACCATGCAATAAGCCTAAGCATCTGTGTTCAGATTCTCTGCTTTTGCACCTACTGCTGCTCACTTTCTATACACCTAATATTAAAAGTGGACAAAGTGGGCAACACGGTCTCTTGCTCGCATGGATAGTGCGTGTCGTGCACAGACCTCTGGGTAAAGACAGCGCCGCAGGGCTTAGTTAATACAGCAGGGCAATATTAATCCACTTTGGCCTCCTTCCAAAAAGTACAATATACTCATTCTCTCACGCAGGCGACAAAACCACTGCTGCAGCTTTAAACTGGACGTCCGGTTCATTTCCCAGTGCACATGAAGATTTATGGTCTCGTAAAGACACGTAAAAATACACACAAATTTGCCAATTTTTTAAACAAAGTAAAAAAAAAAAAAAAAGCTTGAACGTGGGAAAGTCTTCAGGACGGATGGCGCTGTGGACTGCAATTTCTATATAACATGAAATTAGATTCTTTTTTTTTTTTTTTGCTCATTCGTTAATAAACTATAAGAGAAACACTTCATAATTCAATCAACTTCAGGGTGGTAACAGCAAACCCAGTCACACCACTCCATAGTTGATTATTTTCCTTCAACAGAATGCCCCCTAGTGTTATATTCTTTACTTGGTTAGCTTATATTTTTACTTTCTTGCATTAATAATAATAAAAAAAAAACTACAGATAAATAACTCTGTTCACAGCTAACGACAGGAAATGCTAATCCCGATGTCAGTTCAGAGGTGCCGTCAAATGTTCAGTCCTGCAATAAGGATCAGGTACTGGCCAGAATTTAGAAATATATTGAAATGTAAGCACAGAAATCCGAAACACAGAGTAACAACACAAGACATGTGTGCACTCATTGGATAAGGTTTCTAAATACTAAAAAGAGAGAGTACAATAATCTGACTCCATTCAGTCTGATATGCAGCAGCTGTATCATTAACCCATATTCAAATCGTTAACACTCCTTGATAACTCAGGAAGAAAAACAATATTCAGGGCTTAGTTCACCGAGCCCCAAACATCTCCTTATCTCCATAGCTCTTCTCGCTTTGCTGTGTTTCTAAACCAGTTTCTGCAAAATCCCTTCTTGTCCTTCTGAAATTCTTAAACATGTACTGAGCTAATTGCACAAAGCCAGGTCAGTAACGCAGCGTCATTTATTTGTACGCAGAGATCTGTTTTATGTCACAATCTTCCATGTTGTCATTAAAGCCGAAAACCAGCACCTTTTTATGCTGCGTCTTCGTTAAAACTGCACACCTCCACTCTCTGTAGCTGAGCGGAGGCTACATTATGCTCACAGCAACCCAGATTCTCCTGCTGAACATCCTGCCCCATTCAGCAGAGGAGAGAAAGAGTGCGAGAGGGGGATAGAGAGGACTTTGATTTAGACTCGGTGTAAAATATTCACTGAGCCTCCAGCGGCAGAGGATGAGCTGCTCTGAATGTCTAATTAGAAATCAGAGGCAAAAGGCTGCCCTAATTATACCCAACCCTACACACTCACTCTTTCACACCCGTGTTCGCCTCGTACCCCTCCCTTATTCGCTCTCTCCATCCTTCCTTTTTCTTTTTTCCTCTCTATCTCCTTCCATGTCCTTCTCTTCCTCCTCCACCTCCTTCTCCTCCTCTTCTATTCTCTCTGTCCATTCCCAAGTGGTCTAATAAAGTGGCCCCATTTCCCACTGCAGTCCTCGTCCCGGAGTCACTGGCACTCCTAACAAGCTCGTATTCGATCCCAGGCTGCATAATAAGGGTGAAATATCATAGTGTTTGGTTAACATGTTAACAAAACATGTTTCGTTTACCTATGTGGCATGGTTTAACAGAGAATTTTATCACGGAAATATGCCTCAATCCATCAGAACGGTATTTCGGTACATCTGCGATCCGTCAGTGGGATTTATTAGACGGTTCATTTGCATATCATGACCTTCTTTAGGGTATTATATTGTAGAGGCTACATTATATTGCAATATAGTGGAATGAATCATCATGAACCGATTATTGCAGTAAACGTTCCTGGCCGATCTGAGCCACCATTATTATTCCTGTTATTTCATCTCATCTGTATTGTTCATAATGGCAAGACTTCTATAAATATACCGTATACGAGGGATGTAATGCAATGCCACTATTGGAATCTGTATCTATATCTGCATCTGTTTAGCTCCAGATATCCATAACTAGATCTGTTTTTGGATTTAAACACAAAGTGGTTGTTTTTTTTTGTTTTTTCAAATTTCTTTTAATTAAATATGAACCCTACCGCTCTGTCTCCAGAACCACTGGAAAACACTGAAATAAACAGATGCAGAAATGGAACCACCGTGTACGAAATCAAGCTCTGACTGTTCCTCAACCTCAGAGTTCATAATTAATTATAACTACAGCTGTGCCCAGGACAGGTTTTTTTTTTTCTCAATCCCTCAAATGTATTTCCCAAAATATTATCAAACCACGAGACTAATTTAAACCACAGTGACCATGACCAATACACTACACATGAATAATTGAATGGATGCTGTAAATGCATAGCGCAGCATCTCATATTGTTCTGTATTTGTCCTACGAGCGTCACATCTGACCGCTCACTCGCATCTGCATGAATGTAAAATATTCCAGCTTGTTCAATTTTTTTAGTTGTGTCCTGCAGGTCCTCAACCAGATGCCCTGTGCACCTTTTTTGTACAAAGAAAAAAATAATAAAAATGAATCTCCTATTCATATCTGTATTTGTATCTGGTTACAACACATTAGCAGTTCATTCTCAACAAATTATTCATGTTTAGTTACATTGATATATGCACTCCCACTCAGATCCCTTCTTAATCATCATCATCATCATCATACTGCACAGCGCGTGCAGCATATCTAAAAAAAAAAAAAAAAGAATTAAAGAATTGGAGAAGACTTTGAAAATGGGCCGTGGCTATACATTAGATCCCCACAATCACGTTCCTCGTCCTCCACGAATCAGAAGCTTTCGGCCATGTGCTCTCTGTGCTAAGAAAAGCCAAAGCTGGGTTGGTGCACTACATTCTCTTTAAGAAGAATTATAGTCGGGGGCCCTTTTCACCTCCAAAGTAGTCTGACCCAGTTCTTCCTGGAAGAACTGCAGAGGAACCAATCTCTCTCTCTCTTTCTCTGTCTCTCTCTCAGCCATTTTTCTTATCCTTTCTTACTCTCTATACCAATGTAATTATGTGATTACACCCTAAAATGTAACGTGCAAATAGGGCAATGCACCTCTAGATTCTGAGAACGGCTTAATGCACTGCAGGTCTTCTAATGATATCAGTACATTTACAAAACAATGTTAGAGACACCTTGGAGAGAGCTAAGTAGAAGACAGAGACCAAGAGAGAGACAGACAGAGAGAGAAAGAGAGAGAGGGGAAGAAAAGGCAAGAGAAAACATTTTCTCAAGCTAAGCAAGAAAAGTTCACCTAAAAGCAAAATTTTCAAGGCTCACGAAAGAAAGGATGAACAGTAAGATTTACGATTTGGGGTAGACGACAGACCAGACGTCCTTGAAAAGGAGACGTTAAACCCCTTTCAATTTTCACAGAGATCGATGCAAAATGCATTTTTAGGACTGCACAAAGTACAAGGTGTGGCGGACAACTAGTTACGAATGATTTTCTGCGAGTGCCAGCACCCTGAAGTTTTCTTGCCAGAACTAACGGAGTGACGGACTCAACATTTAACACACCATTTTGTGTGTTTTGGCCAAACGTACTCCTTCGAAAATAACACTGAAATGCTCTTTACAGTGCTGTAGAAGTTAGTATTAGTTATTTCTTTTGCATGGTGCATTACAGTATTGCTTTGTGGCTCTGAGTAACAAGTTATTCATTTTTATACCACAGCGCAGTTGAATTCTCAATTCTGATTGGTCAGAAGGTGTTGAGTAGTTTTCTATAACAGCAGCAGTTTCAGCTGTGAAGCAAATCGCAGGTTTCTATTAATGCGCCTGTTCTAATAAATGAATCGCTTCTATATTAGTAACTTTCAACATGGGAAAGTCTTCAGAATACAAGACCTTCCTGGACAAGCAACCGTTTTGTTTTATTAGCTTAAAAAGAAAAAAAGATGCTGGTGAGGGAACAAATGTTTATAGTTGTAATAACGTAAGTGATAGCAGGAACCTGTTTTATGGACATGTAAAAACAACAGACATAATTAAAGAACAATAAAAAAATATGATGTGTTGTTCTTTAATACATAGAAAAACGTTAGCGTGGTTAAATTGCTGCAATGTGAAAGGAATAAACATTTCAGGACACGCTGTAACAGGAAAATAATCTACGTTGCAATGTTAACTGTAATTCAACTTCACACACCTCACTATTGATTATTTTCCTAGAACAGTGCACCCTCTTGTGTTTTTTCCTTTACTTACAAAATAGCAAAGAGAGAACTGTAAAGGCTACTTCCCCCTTATACCCTGCCGCCATCCTGTTAAAACTATGGATTCTGAGGACCATGACTCATACAGGTGTAAACCTGAGAGCAGGTACAGACTACTTCAAACATTATGCTAACTAATTTTGTTTCTGATTGATGTTAAAAACTGATCACGCAATTTTACCCAAAGTCTCTTCCATTATTTATATGATCAGTCCTTTCTTTTTTGACTCATATATGCAAGCACGCCTCTCCTTCACTCAAATGCATTATTCACTCTCGTTTTTGGTACTTGCTGCGTCTTTCTAGACAAACATCTTTTTAGACCAATTCCAATCTGACCTCCTGTTTTGTGTCCTCTGCCTGCGGTAATCTATTCGAAACACCTAGTGAAAATACAGAGCTAATAAGTTCATTTTTATGTCACATGGATGCTTTTGAGAACAAATGAGAAGCTCTACAAAGCTGAGAACCTTTGGTTCTTTATATTCAGGGTCAGAAAAATGCTTGAAGTTAAGAAACTAGCAAAATCGAATGCATATGAATATTGTATGCTAACGTATTGTGCGCTGCTTTTAAATCACATGACAATTACAGATTTTGATTCACACCGAATTGCCCTTTTAAAGAAAGCAAATGGCTAAATGTGCTCCAGTAATGAATGGGATTTATATTACAAAAAACAAACAAACAAACAAACAAACAAAAACCAAACAAATAAAGAAACAAAAAAGCGTGACGCTTCATAGACAATAATGAATGGCGTACGACGTAAGAAATGTGTATTTCTAATTTAGAATTATTAGAAGAACAGTACAGTATAGCTTACTTGCTTTATTTTTTTATTTATTTGAACTGTAATTGTATTGAAGTAGTACAAACTATCGTGTTGTTACTCATAGAGTCAGAGGAGTAAGTTCAACAGTAAATTTTGATCCTGTTTAAAAAGTCCATACACAAAATCTAGAGAAACAGTCCTATGCAATTCCTCAAATATGCAGTTATTGCAATGATGCCATTGTTAATCAACCTATAAAGCCTAATTAAGTTAATTGCTGTTACTTAATTATACTGTACTTTAAATAGAACAGCAAATATTGGCATGGAATATCATCGTACTGATTAGGATCTCAATGTAGAGCACAAACTGTAGACATCTGTGCTATCCTGGAATACTATTTCAGTGCGCTATCATGCGGTTTGGAGAGACTAAACTCAGGTAGGGCGTGGCATCATGTAAGAAATACATGTCAAATGATGGAAATTGAAGTCTAATATTAACATGCGCATTTCCAAACAAGCAAGGCCCGCTTAGAGGATCAAGATCAAGTTTGTTTAAGTGTGAAGGTGCCAAAAACACGTTCGTGCTTGCGAATCGATTCGCCTGATCGACTCACCTAAAAGAGTCGTTAAGGCAGAAACGAGTCACGAACCACCCATCTGTACAATATACGCAGTTTCCCTCCAGTAAGCAACATCCGAGCATCCATACAAATGTTGGTTTCAACGTGAAGGTAAAGTGTAAACAAACCTGTGCGTGCGCAATCCCGGTGTTTTACAGGCTTATTATTGCGCTTTTAGAGATGAAACAGCTAGCGGATTCCTGAGATGAAGCCAAAACATCTTCACATGTTCTTCACATGATCTGTGGATGCTGTGCTGAGGGAAACCTGTCAGAATACAGGAGACAGTCCTGTTTATATTCTGCTCACAATGCAGGCTTATAGCGAGAGAAAAAAAAGCGTGCATTGAGAGTCGGTAAAAGAAATGCCATTTGAATGTGTCTGTCATGCACACAAAATTAAGCACATCATAATTAAGTGTTCATAATAAAGCGGTTCTATCGAGAGCCGTATCCTAAATGGTGCACTAATCCTTCTCTAAGTGCACTACATAGGGTGTAAAATAATAGCCTATACTCCCTAGGTAGTGCACTATATGTCCGATTGGGAGCCATTTGAGATGCAACCCGTGTCATGCTAACCATGTGGCGCGCGCCCCGGCGTTTCCAAAACGCACGCATGCAAGCGCTATAGGTAATCCTTGCACCATTTAAGCCTACGTAAAACCGAGCTATTTGTTGTTGCTTTCCACCGATTGCTCATTGATCAACGCTGTACCTCAGTGGATGCGGTGCTGGACGCTGCCATCCGCACGCGCTGCTCCGGCATCTCGTGCGTCGGTTCAGCCCTCCGTGTGTTCTCTCTCTCTCTCTCTCTCTCTCTCTCTGCTGCAGCCTCCGTTAACCTCACATCCTCCGTTCATGCAGCAGCATCTCTCTCTTTCGCCCCGTGTTTACACAACAGTAAAGCGCTGTAGATTTAACCAGGACAACCCTCCCAAACACACCCTCCCTCCCTCCCTGTCAACCTGGTCACGTGCACCAAGCGATGCGTTTTATACACACACACACACACATGCGAATGATGGTTTTTTTTTGAGCCGTGCGTGTCAACTGCTGACAAAAAAATACTATGTTGTGACGTCACTAATTAAGTAGGCTATTAAGTGCTTGTTATTTCACCAGATTTTTTTTATATTTTTTATTTTTTGCTGAATTGCAACTTATTCCACGTCTTCTCTTAAACTATAGCAATCAAGAACATCATTGCTGTTTGTGTCCACTCACAACGACCGTATTATATTTAAGGTATTATTTTGACGAAGGCTTTAAGCTCCACCCACTTCACCCTCGCGTCATATCATACGTATATCTCAGATAAGCTTCTTTCCTGATGTAGCTATAGTTGATCATTGCGATATACACCTCAATTTCCTTTATAACCCTTTAAATAAACCCCATCAACAAGAGTATAAATGTATTGAATCTCACCGCATTTTTAAAACTAGCTAGCTAACCTGACAGAATTACTCCAGATCACACACACACATCTAATTAGTAAATACTTAATACATTGCTTTTGATCAATGTAATGCAATTTTCCTTTCAAGTCTGAATATTTTATTCAAATGCCGACTGTGCTCAGTTCTGTCCTACTTTTTTATGATGCCGTTGAGCTATGCTGGGCTAACCTGATGAGATATCGGACAAGAATTTGAACCAAATTCATGAATATTTATAAAATGTTTATAAAATTTATAAAGTCATAGGTCTCAAAGCAAGGTCTTATTGACAATGCTAGTCCACCAGCATGGTCTTTGAAGGAACTTTGGCAGTTAGCTGAGGGAGTCGCACTCGAGGGTTGACTGTATGTAGTTGGGCCTGAATCTTCATTTTCAGCTCAGTGGATGCTGCTGTCCTGACTAGCAGAGTGTCATGTAGCTCTTGTATACTTGCTAGGGACTGCTCATCATAGGGGTTTAAGCCTGGGGCGAGAGGCTATATAAATATAAATATATATATATATAAAGTGAAACTGACATGAACTGAAAATGCAGCCTGAAGAAGGAAATCTTTCTCCTTTTATTGCTGTCAGTTGTTAATATGCTTTAAGATGAAAATGTATCGTGGTACTTGGGTTGGTAGTTAGGCAGGTAGGTGGGTGAATGGATAGATGGGTGGTTAGGTTAGATAAGGAGGTAGGTGGGGGAAGGTGGGGCAGTAGGTGGGTGGGTAGGTAGGTGGATAGGCAAATGGGTAGTTGGAGGATTAGGTTAGTTGGTTAGGCATGTGCTTAGGTGGATGGGGTAGGTGGGTGGTCAGGGGGGTGGAAAGGTAGGGGATAGGCAGGTTGGTTAGGTCCATGCTCAGGTGGTGTGTTTGGGTGGAAGGTGGTAGGTATGTAGGTATGCTTGGATGAACCACCAAATATTTGGATGATGACATCATTTTCTCAGGTGGAAGGCATAAATAGCACTGTACTTGTTCCTCTTTTCTGGTTTAAAGACAAAATAATGGTGAAATTTACACCCAGAGGAAATTTTTCACCAGAGGCCATGATAATGAATTGGTGACTGTAAGATTAGCTCTGATTTCACTTGAGATGAGAGTGGTGTTGTGAGACCTGTGAAGTGTTGTGTGCACATGTACATGGTAGTATATCGGTCTTATTTAGGGCTGCAACTACCAATTATTTTTTTTGTTTTTGGTTATTTTTGATAACTGATTCTTTAAATGTGATTATTTTTTGGGTGTCAATTGAATAATCGCCACTTGATTAATCAATTAGTTTTATTTTTTTTCAATATACACAAAAGATATTTATTTAAAATATTTATTTGCAGCATTTTAATCGGTACTACTACAGAACTTTACCTTTGCTAGGCTTGAATAAATAGCAGTTCACTACTTACAGAATTAGTGAATTAGTGAGAATATTATTGATTGCCATCATGTCAGTCAAATAAATGGTGATACTCTTTCTGTATAAGCATTACATATGAATAATACTAACTATACACTCAGACTAACTCAAGGTGGCAGTATGTACATTGTTTACTGTTATCCCTTAAAGGAGCATCACCTTACATTTTCACAAACGAATGATAATATTACTCACATTAAAACAAAAGATACATCATGAGGCCAGCAGGGTAGTGTACCGTGAAGAGTTTCATACTGTAGAGAAAGTCGTATTGATGTTTCTGCGCCATCATTACACTCAAATGTGTTTTTATGAAGTGATGTAGAAAACCCAGTGTGTTTCATAATACAGTTCAACTAATAATCAAATTATTGGCAATTATTTTTATTGATTTTGTTGATTAGTTGTTGCAGCTCTTATGCATTTTAAAACTGGAATCCTGTAAATAATCCCTGGTATTACTAAAAGTATTGGTAATCTGATTACAGATTTTTTTTCTGTAACTATAACGGAAGACAGTTACCTTTTTTGTATCCTAATTACATAACGCCGTTCCATGTATTCCGTTACTTCCCAATCCTGTGACAATGCATACATTAATTATGGCATTTGTCTGTTTCAAAGACGTCAGCGAAGAAGCGAAAGAGTATTCTTTTATTCTGGGCCCCAAAGGGTCAGCCCCTTTAAAGGGTTGCCAGGTCAGAGGAGGAGACGGTTGAAGAAACAGTGGAGAAGACAGCAAGGGAGACAGTGGATGAGACAGCGGAAACAGAAAAGGAGAGCATTTACCAGTTGTTTTAATTTATAATTGTGCTGCACACTTATAAACAATGGGTCAAATTAAACTGTTTTTTCAGTAGCAAAAGTAAATTGGAGAATTGGGTGAGGCCCAGGGGCTGCTGCTGCCAAATTTTGAGTGGCTCTACCCCGAACAGATGTAATCTCACTCCTAACTTTTGATGAAACTCGAAACCTGGTAAAAACGTGAAGAATAAACACTGGAAATGTCAATCAACTGCTTTTGAGGAAACGTTGCAATTAAAAAGAAATGTTATTTAGACAATTATTCCAACTAAATATATTTGAATTTCCCTCAATTTCTTTATTAGTTGGAAAATATATTTGCAACTAATACTATCTGTTTCTTTGTTGCGTAATTTATATTATATTATATGTATATCAACACAGTGGTTTTAAAATATAATAGCAGATTGCATGAATCTATTTAAATTGATTTCAGATATATTGTGAGACACTTTAACCAACCTTTAACCAAAGATTTCTGTGATTTGATCAGGACCATAGATCATACAGGCTATGATCTGTGGTCCTGATCAAATCACAGAAATCTCACTGGCTTCACGTTGTGGATCTACCTGACTGTGGCACTATTAAACTTATTTATTTGTTTGTTTATTTATTTACATTCAAATAGTATTAAACAATTACAAGTTGATTGCAACTAAAATAATTTATTAAAGAACTGTAACCCTAATTCCTATAGTAGAAGGAAGATGAGGTATTTTGGTGTAAAAATGGAGGCTTAACCTTGTATGTAGTTGTGGTGTGATCTTGTGTAATCTGAAGGAAAAACAAGAACTCCAAACTTAGGTTTAAAGCATTTATTAAATTGTTATTAAAAAGGATAGACTATGACCGCAATAAAACTTTTGATAACTTCTAAGTTTTGACATTTTGTATTGGGGTTAATGTAGTAGAATTGAGGTCAACCTACTCACCCACCTACCTTCCTAACTACCCAGTAGAAGTTCTGCCTTAGGATGACCCACTTTGGCCTTGGGAGTCTTTCCCGTCATGGGATCGAGCTCTTTTTACACACTGTCTATGTAAAATTCTTTAATCAATATAACTCATCATCTAAGAGTACATAATATTAAAAAGTTTCTGTTAGAAACATCCTTTTCTAATTTCAGAGCCAGTTACTGGCGCTTATCAGTAGAATATGCTGAATACGTATATATACACACACACAATAGTGTACAAAGTTGAATGATATAGAATAGTAAAATAAATACTGACAAAAAGAAAAGAAATAAACCATAAATTTAAACAGAACATGCAGCAGTTCTTCATTCTGATATGAATATTATATTTCTTTGCCAGGCATGATTGTTAAAGCTTGCTGCACCTTAGCCTTAGGAGATCCACACCTCATCACAGGCCATAATGTGAAAAGAGTTGAATGAGGCTCATTTTTTTTCTCGCACATATAAAGACTCTAGAATTCACAAAAAGGAGAATTTGAAAATAAAGTGTGTGTGTACTGCTGCCACGTGATACATTATGAACGTCACCTGCTATGTAAGTAAATTTCTGGATTTAGAGTGCCTTTGGTGCGAGAAACAGCAAATTTACCCGGAAACAACAAATGCTCTTTTCTGATTGGCTGGTAGGTGGCTATTAACTCTGTATTACTCAGGACAGCTATGAACCCGGCGGAAAACTCCACTCTGCATGCCTGCACCTTGTCCATTAACTCTATACAATGGAGATAAGTAAGAGATAACCTTGGTGGGCGTTATCTCTTACTTCTCAGAATCAGAAATACAAGGTGTGGCATGTGAGCGTGTGAATTGGTTGGAATGCATGTGTCTCATGGTCAATGCGTGAAACCTGAGAGCCCTGGCAATTATTCTGTATATGCATTGATGATAATGTTGTGGTATACTGCTGATATAAGACCAAACTAATTTAATTAATTTATTGGTAGCGTACCACAGAGCATGTCCATGAAGGCACTGGAGCACTGTGTCCACACTGTTTCCTCCCAGTATGCCCTATTGTGCCCACGGTGTTTACACAGTATGCTCCCAGTGTGCTCACAGTATGCCGAATGTCCCCACAGTGTGCCCGCAGTGCCCCAGGTGGGACCCCAGTGGAACAGCCCACACCCAGCCCAAAGTGTGAGCATGCCACAGGCCCACAACTGGCTCCACTAAGGGCCCACTGTGGGCAACCCTCACTTATTTCGCCATATCGACATTCAGTGTGGCTTTCCAGCATACCTCCCTGTTGAATAGTCTACCATCTTCAACACCCAGTACGGTTGACCAGCATCCAATCACCAGGGTTCCATGCTGGTCACGAGTAGCATAGGAAGCTGGTGACTGGATGCTGGTGGCCAGCATACCAGCACCAATTCACAAAATGTGATGATCTTGGTAGCGTGAACATGCATGAATCTTGCTGGTCACGCTGTTTTTATTAGCAGGGAGAGCTAGCCAGTAAGGTAAAATGAACACCGCTGACAGGATTCCTGACAGAATTATTAGTCCTCTAATAATTAGTCCTCCAGCTAACCTCACAGGATTTCTGAGAGAATGTGTAGTCATGTTCATAAAATTGGCTACAAGTGCTAGCAATCAAGAAACCTGAGCTCACCTGACAAAATTTGAGAGGATTTAAAGTCATATTCATACATAATTAGTGCTAAAACTAGCTGGCTAACATACGCTAACCTGATCTGAGAAAACTCTCTCTGAGTGTATTTAGAAAACTTTTTTTTTAATCTGAATTCGTATGGTGTACAGTGTAAAAGTGTAATATAATTCTTAACCTTTCCACAAATTCAGTAAAGTGGTAAAATGTAGTGTATTGAAATAAGCCTATTATCATTTGTATCAAGGGCAGTGCCTACGTTGTCATTATAAACAGTAACATCGTTTCCATTTGCTATTCCATACACCATACAGCAGAACTTTGTGTGCTTTCCTAACGAACCTAATTCAAGTGCTGCAAAGTAGAAATTTAAAATAACAATGCAAATATAAATGTAGTTACATGCATGAAAACAAATATTACTGTGCTAAAGAAAATTTACAAAACGAAACAACAGATTTAACAAACAAGAGGATTTAATAAATCTTTTAACCACTCATAAAAATCTTGTTTTAAAAACTGGCGGTAAAACAGGACTCCAGTGCAGTATTTTACTACAGCTACAGTGTGTTCATAATAAAATGCTGAAATCTCTAACCTTTTTAGAGTATTTATAGAGTTTATTTTAATAAAAATATTTAATTCAACAACTTTGTATTACTTTTTACCGTCATGCCAGTGACTATACAAAAAAGGAGAAAAGGGACACACCAAATTCTGCAAAATATTTTAAGGGAATGGTGACTATTCATTTATACACATTTTTAACTTAATAATGAAATCAAGAAACAGTCATTGGTACAGCATAAGAAAGCAACCGTTCAGTGTTTTATGAGGGGCAAAAGCATAAAAAAAAAGAAAAGAAAAAAAAGCACATTTCTGACTTGCTTGTCATTCATAAATGCACAAGTGATAAGGGTACCAACAATCATCCAAACTATCATAGGCCAGTATGGACAGTTTGGTGAATCAGGTGTGTTAACCAAACTGTAACTTTGGCCAATCAGTCCCTTCATTTATAGGGTATCACCCTTCAGACACATTTTTAAACAGCAGTGTTGAGATGTATCTGTAGTCCTAAAACAGCTTGGAAAAGTCAAAACGGCCCAGTGTGCGGTCATTCTCCAGGACGAGAACGCTTCACCTCGAGACTACTCTTATTTATTTCAACAGCGTCAGCAATGCAAATACTGAGAAACACCATGTAGCATGAGCAGCTTATTGACAAAAACATGTGTAATGTTTTAAAGTTTTCATTCAGTAGTGCAAGACACCAACCTGAAGTGTAGTATTGATGTTTAAGGGTATGGTCACGCTTGGCGTTTTGTTTCCAGGCTGTGAACAATTTCATGCTGATTATCTAAATGATAATTTCCTATTCAGCATGTAGTAAATTTCCTAATATTTGCTCACTAACGAGACGGATTTTTTCACCAGCACGTTGTCCTTCACGTTTGTTTTTCTCACTTGCAACCTAATTAACTGGGAGGTATCACTCCGTGCTGAGAACTTTGGAAGCTCCGCTGTGACAGAAAATGCCTATGGCAGTGCTTTTAAAAAGCAGCCCCTTTCCATAATATTGCATGTAAAATGTGTTCTGTCATATGAGAAAAAAGTGTGAAAGCAGCCATGGAGATCCTTTATGTACCTGACAAGGAGAAGTGGCATTGGGGAGCAAAACCAATGCTGGACACCGTGTACTCAAGTGTAAAAATAGCAATCAGCAAATACTCATATTAACCACTAGCTGGAAAACAGTCTTCTGTCCCAATTTCAGTAGGGCTTTTGGTTAACATGGCCCATCATTTTGTGTTTTTTTTAGTAGCACAGAAATATTTTGGTATACATGAGATTTCTTTTACAGACAGAAGACAAATTAAAGGAAAAACCAACATTAAGTCTGTTGGGCCACTACAAACCTCCAGAACAGCTTTAATGTGGTTTAGCACAGCTTCAACAAGAACACCATTCTTCTAAAAAAAAATTCCTGGAGTTTTGAAGTTGATGAGCTTGTTGCTCCAAAATCTCAGAAATACAATCTTTGTATTGTAACATAAAGTTTTGGATCATTTTCAGCCTCATTAAACCATTCAGTGAGTCCTTGTGCCCTGTGGACAGGGCGGAGTCATCCTGGACTAGACCACTCCCATCAGGATAAAAATGTTTCATCATAGGCTAAAGGCGATCAGTCAGAAAAGTTGACCCAAATCAAATCACCATTTTCCCTACTTCATTTTGTCACCCATTACAAGACGGTTGATTTAACATCCGAGTGGTTAGACCATAGCTGTGCCTCAGATTGCATACCATGACCTAATACTTAAAGGTGGAATCAGTGGTTTTTAAATCTGAACACTTTCTCTAAAATCTGCTGACGTTCTATCAATAACATATTGATAAAATTGAATCTCAGCAAACAAAAGTCGCCGATTTAACCTTTAAAAATTATATATCATAAGCTACAGTTGAAACCAGATATTTATATACACTTCAGGAAAAAAACACAAACTTTTTTTTCTTTACTGTTCAGAGTAAACTTTTTCTGTTTTAGATAAAAATTAAATAGTAACATTTTTTGCATTTGTTAAATGTTAGAATCGAGCGAGGGGGAATTTCTACGTATTTTTAAAAATTTTTTTATCACCTTCATCAAAGTCAGAAGTATACATACACCAAGTTCATTGTGTCTTTAAACAAAAAGAAAACTCCAGACGATTTCATTCTGAGCTTAAGAAGCTTCTGACAGGTTAATTGATTCCATTTCAGTTCATTGGTGCCACACCTGCGGATGCATATAAAAGGCACACCTCAAACACGGAGCCTTTTTCTTTGACATCATGGGAAAATCAAGAGAAAATCAACCAAGACATCAGGAAAAGAATTGTGAACCTCCACAAATGTGGCTCATCCTTAGGTGCAATTTCCAGACGCCTGAAGGTCCCACGTTCATCCGTTCAGACAATAATACGCAAGTATAAAAAACATGGGAATGCACAACCATGATACCGCTCTGGAAGGAAACGGAGTTCATCATGAGGAGTTCAGACGGCATCATGAGGAAAGAAAATTATGTGGATATATTGACGCAACATCTGAACACATCAGACAGGAAGTTAAAGCTTTGGCGCAAATGGGTCTTCCAAATGGACAATGACCCCAAGCATACCTCCAAATTAGTTACAAAGTGGCTTAAGGACAACAAAGTCAAGGTACTGGAGTGGCCATCACAAAGCCCTGATCTCAATCCCATAGAAAATGTGTGGGCGGCACTGAAAAGGCGAGTGCGAGCAAGAAGGCCTACAAACCTGACCCAGTTACACCAGTTCTGTCAAGAGTAGTGGTCCACAATTCCAGCAAACTATTGTAGAAAGCTTGTGGAAGGATACCCGAAACGATTGGCCCAAGTGAAGCAGTTTCGGGGCAATTCTACCAAATACTAAGCAAGTGTATGTACATTTTTGACTGATGAAAGTAATAAAAAAAAAATTACCATAAAATTCACTCTCCCTTTATTCTGACATTTAACAAATACAAAAAATAGGTTAATATTTATTCATCTAAAACAGAAAAAGTTTACTCTGATTTAATGTTTGACAGTAAAGAAAAAAAAGTTTTTCTGAAGTGTATGTAAATATCTGGTTTCAACTGTAGATGTTTAGCATGGTGAGCTTATTTCTTTAAATACGCTCATAGAGTGTTAGGGGAAATTGTATTTAAATGAATGTGAAGTGAACAATAGAGATAGCTTGCGTTCAGTGCTACCGGATATTAATTAGCTAATGAAGTAGCACTTTTTTTTAACGTTAAGGTACGATTCATTAAGTTGCAGGTTTGCGACGGAGACAGAAGTGGCGCTAGAGACAAAATCACTCCTGCTGTAAATTGTAGCCATGTCCTTATCTGCTACAAAGCCCTCCTGCATTATTTCCATGGTGCATGATGGAGGAAAAAATCGCTCAATCGCTCTTTATTTGGAAAAACATTCCATTCCAAGTCTTTTTGCTCCAAGACAGTAGTTCATATTTTTCTCTGTGAGCATTCTAGACAGTTTTGGATACTCAAAGGTTGTTTAGAATAGTACACAAGTATGTGACACAGCCTGTATCAGATAGTAATGTAGAGTATGTGGGGGGAAAAAAAGCTTATTTTCTGTGCTAATACTATCATAACAGTGTTGCGATACTGCAGAATTTCATTGTAGAAATGGAAGATAATACATGCCATAAAGTTTGTAAGGTACATTCTAAATAAAAGTGATTTAATAGAATTGTCTTTTTTTAATCAGTAAAAAACAGCAGCACTCCAAACGTCCTAGAGTTAAATCGGGTAATGTGTATCATTACTAAAATAAAGTAAAAGTTTGATGGCCTTCCATATGGAAAGCCTTAAAACGACAAAAACAAGGTGAGGTGCATCATTGGTGAAAGCTAAGCAAAGATGAGAAAAACAATACTAAGCAGTTATGGACACGAACAATGGCCCAAGGAATCACTGAGAGGTAGTTAAAGGTCAATGACTTCCCTTACTCTGTCTACACGTCTGAGAGCAAACCGAGAACAAAAGAACAGACAGCCTCCTGGACGAAGAACGCTTAAACGCTGCAGGGTTGGCCATGGATGAGCGTCACAGATTCGCTAACTATGTTTTGCTACACAGAGCTACGTAGACAGGGAAAAAGCACCATTAGAACAACAGGAGTGGCTCCAGAGTAATTTCGTTTTGAAGAAGACGTCAAATCAAACCAAGCCCTTAGAGCACCACTGTACAAAGTCACAGTACTAATCAATAAATTAAAAAGTTAAAAAAAAAAAAAAAAAAAAAAACATCCAGGAAGTGTCCTGGGGAACCGAAATCTCAAACCTCACCAGGAATATTCCTTTGCTTGCTCAGGCTTGCAAGCTCGACTATGCCGAGATGAATATCATCTATCCCGCCGGAGCCGTCACTGCCAGGAGAACTTTCAAAACCAGCTCAAAACTTAAAGCACGTTCCAGAATTTTCCAAGATAATCACGGTCTACCGGACATGTACTGCGTGCGAATACCACGACAATAAATATAACACTTTTTCATGTACTGAAAGAAGAGTACACCTGTTTACTTGAAACTCAATTATGATGGAAGTCTAATGAAGGGCAGTTGTTGAAGTGTCAATAAACATTTATGTGATGGATCAGAAGGTGTTGATACATTTTCTATTTTCTTTAAAATATCTAACTTTAGTTTTCCGACACTGGAAATTCTTCAGGATGGAGAAGTTTTCTCTAAAAAAAAAAAAAAAAAGTTTTTTTGTCTTGTAAACTTCAGAAGAGAGAATAAAAACAGAGACTAGAGCATGAACAATTGTTTGTAGCTGTTCTAATGCAAGGAGCTAACTTTTCTCATGGACGTTCCACAACGTAAACCGCAACTATAAATGAATAAAAAGAATGCCGTGTCGTTCTAAAAACCGTTAATGTTGGCAAATTCCGGTTAAATAACACGGTTACAGTCTGTCGTCGTGGTAACAGTAACCCTGCAGTCTTAGATCATTTTCCTAAACGGCATTTTTTTTTTTACACTGATTAGTGGTTCCAAATGTAAATTTAAAAAGATTTCATATTTAAAATTTATTTTATACATAGATTTAAAAAAAAATATTAAATTAAATATTGCATCGGTTTCCACCTGACAGTTCATAGATAACAAATCTAAACATTCTCCCATACCGGTCTCATCTTTTAATTATTTATTTGTTTTCACATTATGTAGTCATCGATGTTAAGAGTTGTCTTAACAACTGCCCCTACAAGTCAACAGGTTTTCTGTTCAATACAGGGAAATGTGTTAAAGTTGGTCCGTAAGAATCACACACGCACTACAGATTTTGTGTATAGATTAGGTTAGAAAATACCGGAATGTTCCTTTAAAATAGGTTCGCTACCTGGAGATTTGGCATTGGGTGTTTATACATCAACACAAACCCCCTGCATTAATAAGGTTCCAACGTAGGATGTTCATATCGACTTTATACACTTAACAATAAACCAGTGAACTGTAATGACTTTCAGATCTCCCCGTTTGATCACACGCTTTTGCTGAGCTTCACGCACTAGCTCGTTGTGAGAGGATCGCACTCCTGGCATTTATCGCAGCAGTCCTCGTCCTGCGGGACGAGCAGCTGGCACAACGCGGCGCGCGCGCACAGCAGCGGCTCTCGCTGCGAGTTCGCCTCAAAGCTCTGGTAGCCCTGACACACGTTCAGGTCCTCCAGGTCGAGCAGCAGGGTCACTACTTGGCTCACGGATGTAAGGCGGGCCGGATGGCGTTCATACACGGCGTGCGTGGGGAGCAGTGGCTGGTTCTGCACGCTGATCTGGTAGAGGAAGTCCGGCTCGATCTGCAGCACTGTGTCAGCCATGGGCGAGAGCTTGGAACACTGGAAGAGCTGCAGGATCGGGCCATTAGCCATCACACCCACCCAGTGCGCAGGGAGAATGGTGCGGCGCAGAGAAGTCAGCAGCTCCAGCAGTCCTGAGTCCTGGATGGAGACACTCTCAGCAGAGTCCGGAAGGCTGTAGAGCTGTGTGAACAAAATGCTGTGCCTGAGCTGGTCATGCAAGGTAAGAATTTTTGTATTCTATGTATTAAAGTGTATCTTTGTCAATGCGTATCCAAGACCATGGTGCAAAAATAAATAAATAATTAATGCAGGGGCCTTGTGCATATCACTACAGAAAGGTATAAATCGATAAATAAATCAAATGACATCAGTACCGATTTTAAAATGTACTCATGTGGATGACCTGGAATCATTTATTCTGGAAGTGAGGGTGTGAGAGCCCTTCTTATATATAGCTCTGTATATTATAGCTCAGTGACCAGCCTTCCCAGGTAGAGGGTGCCAAGTCTACCCGTTTTTTATTAACCCAGGTTAATAATAACCAGGCAGTCGAACTGTCATGTTTAACTCTGGCTTTAGTAGCATCTGAAAACTGGATCACTATGTTTCTACCACTGTAGTAGCTGACTACTGAATATATTAACTGACTAGTCAATATAACCTTTAATGCTAGCATGTGTTTATCCTCTTTTAGCACCTATTCTCCTTCAGCTCATTAAAATCCTTTTGGAGCTCTTAAAATCATTCACTGGTGTGCTTTATCTGGCATGCACGGATTCTGAATCTATTCATCCTGATTTCAGATTCCCAGCGAACTGTTTGCATGCCCTCTAAACTCGGCAGTCTGTTGAAACATGTTGCATGTAAGTCACTTAATCACCTAACGTTGTTACGTCTTAGTAAAACATACTCCATGAATTTAGGTCTACTTAGCAACAATTCTTCTATTTAATAGTTTGGTAAGTATATTATTCTGAGTGGACAAAAATTTTATTGGGACCTGGGTCAATCAGTTTACTCCAATTAGGCTGAATAAAAATATTTTTTTATTCTGATAAAGATAGTAGTCAGATTATTATTATTAATTAGACGGCTGAACATAATCATGGCTAATGGGCCGGGTCCCAGCCAAGTAAACATACTGCAATACTAATAGAGTTATAAAATAACTTCAGTATAGAAGAAAGATAATGCATGTAACTCCACCTTCCTCCGCGCAAACTTCCTATAAATTCCTATGTCTTCCTCTTGGACACATGTATTTACCCACTCTATTCATATACCGTGTACGAAACCCTAATGAAATATCTGTGTCTCACCTCAGGCGGTGCGTACAGAGTCGCGGGTTCCCCCTGGCACTCTGGTTCATGACTGGGAGGAGCTGTGGGAGGAGCTGGAAGGATCTGTTGGATGGTCGTATCCACCTCGACCAGTTCCAATCCATGATTCCTTAGAAAATCACTGAGCCGCAGGGATGCACCGTTGCTGGTCAGGACCTCAGTGTGCTGCTGAGGGATTGCTTTGCCTGGCACATCATCCAGCATCAGGGGTATGTGTGTGCCTGGCACAGCACTCAGCTGTATTGGAACACAGTTAGGCAGGACTGGGCTCAGCAGCTGAGAACCATCAGGCAGCCCTGGTACAGTGTACACCAGTTCCTACAGAAACACAGGCAAATATTATGAATCTGCACAAAATGACCATTATACTGAAGCATTTGTAAATTTATTTACTTATTTATTTCTCAAGGATCCATCGCCATTATTTTGAAACCCCTAAATCAGAGTTGCAGTTACATAGTGAAATTTTAGCTCACTATTAAATAATGTATAATTAGTACATTTTGTCAGTGCCTGAGTTTATTGCTCTATTTCTGCCCCATACTAGAATAACAAAAAGTAGTTCTTTCATTGAAACTTTTAATTTAATAGGCTCCCTGAATTCAGGGCTGCGACGCATTTCTGTGGCTTTTACATTCGTCAGTACAGTGAGACATCAACTTGTCCTTCAGG
>JAQQZR010000039.1:3057459-3069008 GCA_030068235.1 Notoglanidium macrostoma | reverse complement strand
CTCGCCCCAAGATGCTGGGATTGGCTCCAGCTTCCCCGCCACCCAGACGGATAAAGCGCTATAGATAATGGATGGACTTTCTAAGTATCTCAGATTCGTTTAACCACTCCTGACACAAACTAGATGTTTGAGTTTGGCGTGGTTTCATTGGACCAAGTAACCAGAAACAAACATAACCATATTTGTTTGATATGTGTTATACTTCTAGCTTAGGCTTAGGATAAGGGAATATGAAGTTAGTAACATAAATCTATATAACATTCTTGTTGGAAATAAGGATTAGAGCAAAGCATAAGTAAACACTAGAGAAAGCAACCAAACAAACATTTTCGAATGAATCACCCAGACGAACAAAAAAACTGATGATGGACTCAGTGATTTGTTCGTCTGACTCTTTAGTCTTTCTACCGTCTACAAGCACTAGAGTACCGACGCTCATTCATTAATCTCTCAAGTTCGTTCCTCGCCCCTTCCTGACTCCTCGCAGAACTAGCTCAAATCTGCAAACCGACTTGCTCACTGAAATGTCTGTTAAGCAACTGCAAATGACTTTGGGGTCTGGGGCAAGAGGAAGAGATTTAGACAACTGAGAACTGGATACAGATATGGCAGCATAGCCACAGGCAACATATCAGACTTGTAGTGCTATTAGAGAACAGAAGAATTGGTGACCCGCCTTCTTTTATTGGCAATTGTTTGGCATTTCAGTGAACAAACCAACTTTTTAAAGACATAGCCTACTAAATAGACCAGCAAGCACAGTGGTATCACAGTATGCTGTTCACATAAATCCGGTTGTCTATAATAATTTTCTCTAATATTTGAAACAGCCACGTAATAAAAGCGATTCAGATGATTTCACAATGACGTATTTTGCAGTTATTGAGAATCCGGGCTACTTGTAGGCTATTTTCTGGTATAATTTATCTGCCAGATACTTACTATTAAGCTACATTTTGATTACACGTCGTAGGTTAATATCTATAGATTGTATGCTGACTGCTAGGTAGCAAAAAATAGGTGCATTATAATTAGGTTAGCAATATAATTAAATATAAAATTAAGACATTTAATTAGTATTAGAAGTTGTAGCAGTTGCGAACAGGAGGAAAATATATCTTACAGTCCAGAAAACAGTGTATATGATATGCAAGCTGTCTTCAGGTGTAGGTGAGAACTTTACCTCAAGTAATACGTAGCATTTTTGCCTGCACGCCAAAGGATTACTTTTCGTTTCCAGCCACTTCCCAGGGCAGGACAATCCACCCAGGCGCTGCTCGAAGACACCGACGGCCTCCCTCGTTTCCGCCTGTAGCAAGTAAAGGGGGTAGCTGACTTTATGCCGTGTATGACCTTTAGTGTGAACTCAGCTTGCAGCGCTGCACTTCAGTTGCAAAGTTTTGAAAAAATGTTAACGTGATATTTAAAAACACAAAAACGTCTTTCAGGATTTTTTTTCACATTTAAAATATGAACCTAAGAACAATTTACGAAATATATATATAAAAAAAAAAAAAGGGACGCACGAAGAATTACTGCCCCTTCTGCTTCTTCGCTCGCTGCTCCTGTCAATCTCCACACCCTCATCACCCTCGTCTTCACAGTCCTCCAACGGCTCCAGCCAATCGGGAGGCGGCTCCGTCTCGTCTTCACCCGGATCCGTGACCGCAGGGATGGATGGATCGTCCTTCCCGATCGGAAGCGCGTCGTTTACTAACGCGGGTCCTGTCTCATCCTGCCCTTTCTCCGACTGTTCCTTCAACTCTTCCGTCACACCTTCCATTAATCTCACGCTCTCACGCCGACGGATCTCGGCTCATAGCAGGAAGACTGAATGCCAGACGGAGTCACATCCTTTCACCTTGTGACGGCTTCAGACCGCAAGATACGTAGATGCAGGCTGCATGTTGAATCGCTGGAGGGGAAAAATGAAGCAGTTTAAGTACACCAATAATCTATTTTTATCAATGTGCACTCTACTCCTTCACTGTATTCAAACCTTAACATTATTCTGGTTGACTTGGCAGACCCTGAGATGATAAATGAATGCTCTTATACGTTCAATTATTAATTAAATTGCCAAGTTCAGGGTTTTTTTTAGTCATTTGAGGCCTCTGTATTGATAACTGCTATTGATTTTCTTCTAGCATGGATTTTTTTTTTTTCCTGTTGTTGACAAAATATGAGTCAGATGTGAGGAAATCTGTCTCAAAACCCTTCAACCTGTTTAAAACCATATCATCAATAGCTGCTGCTGCTCACTGGAATTGTTAATCATCTGCAAAGCAAGCCTAATTAATAGCTAGGCCTAACATTCACATCTAGGCTAGAAAGACAGCAGCAATAAAAAGAAAGCCCTCATTCTAAAGAGGTCCCTTTGCACGGCCTGAGGCTAGCACAACACGCTCGACTGCAATGTGACGGAGAATATTTAGAGAAGCGAGGGGGAGGAGGGGAAAATAATAAAAAAAAACACGAGCGGTTGCCATGGCGACGGTATCCCGGCGAGCCGAGCAGAGACGTGCAGGGAGGCCAATAAAAGCGGCCAACATCTCGATATCTGCGACGCAGCACAGCGCCATTACTATGGCAAATGTAAAAAGCCAGCCATGACAAACACATACTACATGCCCAGGGTTTATTAAAGCTGTTAAATGCAGATTGCAGATTATACAAATCTATTCCTTTTGTTATGAGGAAACAATTAGCCTTGTTCACATTAAACCCTAGCCTAATCAGTAGATGATTAAGCACACAGCCAGATTTCAGAATCACCCAATGAGGAGTAACGTACAAAATTAGCATCATGACATCGTCTGTATCTGAGTGTGACTGAGACCGAATTGCCCCAAATACGTGCATTAAGCCTATACAGCCATTAAAAAAAAAAAACCCACCATAGCAGACTCTATTTAACAGTCCCCTTAGACAGATTAACAGCTGATAGCATAACACTTACATGCTACAAACTATTCACTCTTTACTCCTGCAACCCAAATTACATTTACATTGGCAATTATAACGATTGCCTGTCTTGTAAGTAAACAGCATTTTCATGTATATACATTTGACAATGACATTATTACAATTACATTCATAATGCTGGATATTTAATTGAAAAACTGACACAACATGTTTAAGACATGTTTAATTTTGCAGAAGAGAGTCTTCATTTGCACTATTATTTCTTCCACACTGCGTAACGAATAGCTAGCACCAAGAACGTACTTCAGGAAGTATTATTATTAACCAAACATCAATCCAAATGTGAGTAATTAAGGATAAAACAGGTAGTACATCTTAAAATGAGATCTTTATACATTGCAAAAATGATGCCGAGACACTTTGTATTTCCACTGAGACATTGCTGTATTTGGTATATCGCGTTCTTATTGTGCTCTATTCTGAATCACATGCTCCGGTGTGGTGTGCGTTTCGTATATTCAGTAATTCACATGCTTAGCAATTTACCCAAATTTCATCGCAAGCATTTCAATGTGGTCTGTACGATCTAAACCAAAAGGCCATGCCGTATCCTTGCTGTATGAAAATAATGACGGCACGATATATCATTAGGTAATGTTTGATGTTAGTGTTATTGGTCTTTACAGCAGTAGAGACAGAGCAGGCTACAATATGCAAAGCAATATGCAAATTGTTCTGACCAATCTCAGAACGCCTGATGAGTTCCATAATTAAGGGTGTAATAATCCAACGATTTGGATTGACGAATCGATTTAAAATTTGACATAAATCAATTAATTGATTCCTATTGAAAAAGCACAAGCAACTGGTGCGAAAAAATCATTCATATTTTTAAACCGATGTACGAACAGGCTAACAAGAGTGATTTGCTAATTACTCTGAAACATTAAAAATATTCTTCCCTATGTCATCATCATTCACAAATTAACTACTCCAGATCATGAATAATGTTGGTCACGTCGATCAGAGGCTACTGAATCAAATCGTAGTATTACATCATAACAGATTCAACGGTACTGTCAAATATTAAATCATTTCCTTATCATATCATAATTGTAAACCAAATATTTTCCAACAATATTGCAATCAGAGTACACAGCTATGGCACTGCAATATGGACCGCATTGATAATTGCAACATGATGACAGATGATATATAATCATTTCACACTTGGTCTCGTTCTTGTAGCTGCACAATGCTGCAAAACACCTCATTTATGTAACAGACAGAAGAACAGCAGAAGTTACTTCCTGTAAATTTTGTGCCAAGCCGTGCACTTCCCTCATGTGACTGCTAGAAGGTCCAAATATCAAACAAGACGATCCCTGGACTGTACAGCAAACAAAAGCATTACACATCACTGCATGCATATCAAAACACTCAATCTTCAACAATATCGGTCTCCATATTAGGTATATTTAAAATACAGCTTTCCCAGCACATAAACACAACCTGAAATCAAAAGAGATTTTTATACAATGTCACAAGTCATTCTGGCGACGATGCATAGCCGAATACGTCACCATGTACACGTGGACGTAAACCAATAACGTCACAAAGATTCGCCCAATCCAATCCCAACGGTTAAACCTAGTATCAGGTTATTTCCTGTTAGAAATTTTACTCATAAATAAACGACATTGTAGAAACAAAATACTTCGGTTTCCGTTCTTCTTTTACGTCGAAAAAATATGCTACGCTCTTTCCAGGACGTAATCGTTTCTATGGTAACAGCTCGTTCACAGCAACTTGAACGACGGACACTGCTCATAATCTAAGACTAACAAAAAATACGCATTAAAACGTCACGCACGTCTTAACAACCAAATCAAATCCAACCGGCTAAACCACACCCCAGCGTCACGTCAATTCGTACAAAACAATTCACTCGGAAATATATCGTAGGGGGGAAAAAATGCTTCCGATTTATGTTAATTTGGTTTACGTCATGAAAAGCGTTAGGCTCTTTCCGATACGTTATCGTTTCCATAGTAACAGCTTATTCACAGGAACCTGAACGGCGTTTAATCCGGGAACGGATTTAGAATAAATAAATAAATAAATTTCAGAGTCATGACAAATCCAATCAAAGTCCAGCGCCACGTTATTTCATACTAGGAATTTGATGTAGACAAAACACTTTTTACGCTACTAAAATATCCGAAAACACTGTTTAGAAAAATCACTAATCCATGTTTTATTATTATATCTGCAAAACTAAATTCATTTTTACAAATTTACATTTGTAATAGTTATTTTACCAAACATACACAGAACTTTGAGTCAGATGCACAAATCTATGTGTTAACTAAATAAATGCATTTCACATTCTCCTTTTCTTGGCATATAATATTCATTTTAAATTCCTTATGTTCCTTTAGATCATGCACTATTTCGATGCCATGACAGATATCCTCTTTAGCTGAATTTCCCCCTATGGGTTTGCTGTAATGTGCACAACATGACCAACATGTATACAGTGTAAATGGCTTGATGATGCCATGAGAATTTTTTTTTTTTTTGATGATGATTTGGTGTAAATAATAGCCTTCCTACTTGTGTGGAGGGTAAACAGCTAGACTTAGCTAGGCGATTTGCTAACTCAAACTGGGTCAACAGGACAAACGTTGTGAAGTTTCCTATTTCAGATCTGTGCACTGAAATATCTCCTTTGGCTCATTTGAAGCTACACTGAAATGGAACAAAAAAAAAAAAAAAAAGGAAAATGCATTAGAGTTTAATTATAAAGATGGTATGAAATAGCTTGTGTACTTTCTAGACAGCTAGCTTAGGGCGACCCTCGGGATTTGCACAAGCGTCCAGTGCAAACATTTCTAAAGCAAGGAGAAGAATCCGAGTCACGCGCTGTGCGTTTTACTTTTTATATACGTCTATATACGTATTAAAATCTGAACGGCGCGTGACAAAGTGACAACATAACTCGTTGTTTTGTTCCAAGCGAGGCATCAGAGCCAAAGTTAAACAGGAAATCGCTGTTCTGCTGTTGTGTAGTGGGAGTGAAGCTCAGCCCCCCCGCTCTGCAATCCCAACTCTCCCTGCTCTTTCCTCAAGCCCCGCGTGCATGAAAAAGCATCGCTCTGCGATATCGACGTCTCGCGCTCGCTTAAGCTGAATCCGTATCGAGCTCGCGTGCGGTCTTTTTTTGTTGTTGTTGCGGGTTTAAAGACACACGCGCGCAAAACAAAGCCATGCAAAACACAATCGCTCGGTGCTGGGGAAACGTTGAAAAATAAACACACGTATCTAAAACACCGGGGGAGGTTGGGGGGAAATAGACTCTTACCAAACAACACGTCGAGCTCGCGCCGTCGTTGCCTACCGTTCGGAGTCTCTCCTTCGATTAGCGATACTTTGCGCACGCTACTGAGCATGTGCGAGCTAGCGGGGGAAGTCCGACCACTAGCCTACTTTCAAGCAACGCAACGTTGAACAGAAAAAACGTCGATCGCTCGACTGTGCGTGAACGATAACGTTGGTACATTGTGTTGAACGCGTCACGCATGATTGCACTGCATACACTGTCGTCTTAGTTTGCAAGTACAAACGTAATATGCATTTATAGTATTATAACAAATAGAAACGTAACATGAACTTTACGCACTAACGGCGTAGCGTACACCTTGATGAATTCTCGATTCTGATTGGTCAGAAAGCGTTGATCAATTTTCTGTCGCTTTTGTAGCTTTGACAATAGTTGAGTCAAACAACAGGTTTACATTAATGCACGCTTTCTAACGTTGTGCTGTTTCCATAGCAACACCTCATTCTCAGGGACTTGCTGCACTTAGTCTAAGACTTTAATAAACTGATAAAAATGTGCTGTTATCTAACAAGAGATGAGTACAGCGAGCCGGGCCTGATTACGAAATGTAGCCTACCCTGAGAGGGTGACACGGGACCCCGACACGAAGCCGCTGACTACGTACTAAAGAAATCTTTGACACAAAACACTGATATAAAAAATAATTTCAATCATTTAAAAATGATTTTCTTGCTTCCGCTAAAAAATAGTCTACGGTTAGAACTACATCCTTAGCAGTGTAAACTCTGTAGACTTAAGATTAGCCTACTTGGCGTTATAATTTACGTTAAACTGAACATTAAAACTAGCCTAATATTAGAAAAATCTTCCATGGTGTTTTCCGACGAGTAACTGTTTTTGCCACAGGATGTCGTTGACGTTAATTTGATTATTAAAGCAACGAAACTTACCAGACATCTTTCTGCAGATTGATATGATTGGATATTGTCCTCCAGAGTCTATGATCAGGTTGTGTCCATAGCAATGGTCTGATATTCGTAGCAGCAGGCTACTATTCAGAAATAACAGACTGTAGAATATTATAATTGACTAATCAGAATCGAGTATTCGACAAAGCCATCTAATAAGGAAAAATAATCGTTGATAAGGTGAAGACATGCAGGTTAGGTAACATGTATGGAAGGAGTCTCCAGTGTCAGCATTTTGTAACAGTCAGGAAAGCTGCATTCGACTCAATGTTGCAACTTCCCAACCTCAAACTGTAAAAAGCCAAAGAAAACACCCCCTCAGCTTGAAATTCATGCTCGTCAATACATCAAAATCAAAACCATTCCCTGTTTAGTGACATCAAATCAACACAGCTGCACAAAGCACCAGAAGTAAACAAAGAAGTAACATTTCCTATCTTTAATGAGTTGTATCATATATACAAGCATTTGCATTAGATCAGTCAACATATAAACATATTTGCTTGATAAACCTATAACATTGATTATACAGTACACTGGTTGAGGAGGTAAATATACATCATTTGTTACAGTTAGCTGGCTAGGTTTGGTGCTACCAAAAGACAAACATGGAGGCATCCATGATTTTTTAACACTTCGCATGTTCAAACAGGCTCCAACGTGGAAAATGTCATTCCAGCCCATAAATGATCACTAACAAGAGGATTGGAGCATATCTTTTCCCCCCCATAGGAAAGTCGTTAGGAAAGGACAGAGGAGTGTACGCCTTTCTCAGTAACATGAGGCAGGTGAGGGAACGACAATTTATAGATGCTATGATGTATGCAATTACAGGACATAACTTGTCACATGGACATTTCACAATATTAAATGTAACTATAAATGGATAAAAAGCACAACCTAGGGTAAAATAGCATGGTATATGAGAAATAGTCAACTTCTGTGTCACAACTGTCACTCTGCTTCAGGTTGAGCTATATCACACCTCCTCATAGAAGATTATTTTCCTATAAAATGTCAACATTGGTCAATATCTTTTGATAAATCAGGTTTGAAAATTCAGCAGCACTGTGAAATAATATGTCATAGTAACACATACCTATCAGTGATAGACTAGACTAAATATCTTAAATTTATTTTTCTTAACCCATGATAACCACTCATTTTCTAAACATTACCAGTCAACTCTAAATGACCAGGTAATTTGATCATATCCAAAGCATTTCCATTATCAAATCTTTCTCAGATATTTGTGTTGTCCCAAACTGCTGACTGTGAAATACTGCTAATTTTAAAAAGGTTCTCTCTAGAACACTAAATTGTTCTCCAGACTGTACCTGTGGGACTCTTAAAAAAAAAAAGAAAAAGGCTATTTTATTGATTTGTAGAACATCAATGGAGTTAGTTTGGAGCCTTTGTTTTGTTTTTTTTAGATAAATTGATCCATCTAATATTAATTAAACACAAAAAATTACTACCTGGAATATTCATTGTTACATGGTTATTTATTACATCATTTAGTAGATAATATGATTATATTGTGATTTCGTGTTTTGTGAATTGTATTTGTATTTTTGTTGTATTCGTGAAGTGATGTTGGGTGTCATCAAAGGTGCATTTAATTAAAATATATTATTATTATCTTTATTATGTAATGCAACTTTAAAACTTTCCTTTGAAAAGTAATCCATTTATGTTCCATAACCCATTTTTAAAGGTACAATATATCCATATTTCCAGGTGAAAGATACACATTAAAGGTCACATCTCCAGTCGTTAAGTATGGAAACTGCTACCGCCTGAGAATGTAGCCTGTATGCTGAAAAAAACCTAAACCAAAATATTGAACTTAATCAAATTTAACAGTCTAACTCAGGCCTGTTTATCTAAAAATGGAAGTATAACATGACAGAGATTAGAAACTGGCTATTTGTATAAATATTGTGTATTAAATATTAAGTGGGACATATTTCTGCAGCACGGATCTCACTAATATTTTCATCATGCCCTTGAGGGAACCACCCCAGTAACAAGGAAATTACAGTTTAGTACTATTTTCAAATCATGTGTTGGTGCAGACTGTAATAGATACATCTGTTAAAATTGTTTCAGTCTGAAACCTATAGATTAGGGGCAATACCATTTCAGAGAGTTTGTGTTTGTGTTTTGCAGACATTTGTGTTTTCCTCTTCCGACATGCCAAACTCAGCCCATGAAGACCCATTAGTTTGTGTTACATCCAGATGGTTCAGTGAACTCCCTCCTGGAGTGTGACCCTCAGTCCTACTGTGTTTGATTCCGACATTCTGCTTTCTTTCCTCCTGCACTGGAGCGTTCAGGATTAGAGCTCTATTTTTGGAAATTGACAGCCGCGTGTTTTCGCGTCATTACGGTAACAAGCAAACGAGTACTTTCGCGACTTTTACCCTACCTATGGTAGACGGTGTTTTGGGGGAAAATGTATGAATAATACATGAATATATGTGGAGTGATCCAATCACAGAGGACAGAGTGTCCGGCTCGGTTTTGCTCTAATGGCGGACCTTCACAATGTCAACATAAAGACACCAGTAGTCGCTAATGGCACCACAGTTGCACATTCTCATTAATGCTGCTCAGATACAGCCTATTAAGTTGGTTTATTAGGTCTAGTATTCTAAGTGTAAAGAAACAAACTAAGTTACTGGCATAATAATACACAATAATTTGAATAAAAAAAGAGGCAACGCTTGCTATAATAAGGATTTCTCCCAATAGGATTGGGTTACAAGTTGCTGTAGGCTATACAAGCAACTTCATGTTTATTATACAAGCAAAAATGCGTTAAAATGCTTTTGAGAATGCTGAGCAATAGGTCAAACTGCTTTCCAGTTCAACTAACAAAAAGGCTGTCAAAACCTTTTTTACATCATTTCTGTTTAATGTGATACACCGCTGACTGTTTTGTTATTGTTTTACTTGTATCTCCTCAATCTACGTCATGACATCATTTCCTGCTGAACATTTCTGATACAATTTTCGTTTCACTAATGATTTATTTATGACAGGTTGTAGCTATGTGTACTTCATATGTCTTGACATTCGGTCAGCTATCCTTGCTATTTGTACAATTTACAGTTTAGCTTTTAAATGAACACACAAAACGTATGAAGATTGTTGCTGCTGGAATCTACCTGCCTTACAAACCTAACTCCGCTTTATTGACAGCAGCTGTTTGGCTTAAGGGTTCGTATAGGCTTTGTCATTCTTCTCTGCTTTTTAACATTTTACTACGATAATTAAAACAAAAAATAACGAGAGCCCTCGGATCGACAAATTAGGTGTGTTCACATCCCTTCCCGCAGGCCTGTGTTGCTTTTAATTGACGCCTCCCTGCTTTTTTGTTGTCCGACTTGTATCCAAGACACCGGCGCACAGTGATGACGTGCGATATGCTAATCTTGCGTTAGCAAGAAACTGATAAACTTTCCAATTAAGATTTTCTCACGTCAGAAACCTTCGAGCTTTACCTCTGGTTGTTACAAAGCACTGATAGTGGAGACTCCTTACAAACAATGATAAATAGATATCCTTTCACCATAGCAATGATTACACACGTTTTCTTTAACCGGTATATGTTGACAGGTTGATATGTGTAAGCTGTTACTGTAAAAAGGGGAATGTATTAGAAAAATACATAAACCTTTTACCTGGATCTATTACAGAAAATTAATCAACAATTGTCACCTCACAGCAAGAAGGTTCTGGGTTCAAATACTATAATTAATTATTATAATTTCAGCCATCACCCAGTCTATCAAGTCATCAAGAGTACCGTCTATTAATGTCAGCTTTAAATTACACTGTTATTGACATTTTCTACGATAGATCCATAGTTCTGTGGTGAAAAAAGACTGTTAAACTGTTAACACACTTAGTCATAGATTTTAAAATGTAGTTTAAAGTGAAAGGTTAGAAATTTGTGTTTAAAGATTTCATTATGAATGTAATGAAGGAGCATGATAGATATTTTTGCAGAAATAATTAGGCTTATGTCCACTTCATTACAATAGCTATTAAACAGCCTGATCAAAGTGAGACATTCTCTGTGTGAGCAAATCACACAGCATGTTTGAGATATCTTGTTAAATTTATATAAGTATATATTTTTTCATACACATTATAAATTACAACCAAATTCTATGATTAGTATAATTTCAGCCATCATAATTTCAGTCAATCTTCTTATCAAGAGTGCCGTCTATTAATGTCAGCTTTAAATTACACTGTTATTGACATTTTCTACGATAGATCCATAGTTCTGTGGTGAAAAA
>JAQQZR010000039.1:3040168-3052531 GCA_030068235.1 Notoglanidium macrostoma | reverse complement strand
CTGCTGGTCAGGATGCTCTCAATAGCACCCTTATAAAATGTTGTGAGGACATGCAGGGGGAGGTTTGCTCTCTTTAGCCAACGAAGGAACGGTAAAGGTAAAGGCACCTTCCATGATATTTTCTAACAATCTCAGTTGTTTCTACTTCCCAAAATATAACCAAATTGGCAGGCCACAGCAACCATGGTGAGAATAAAGCATTTAAATGAACTAATGTTGCAATGAATGAGAAACCCACCACATGCAATGGGCTCTCATTGTGGACTTTCTTTGTCCTGAGAGCTTCATATTTGACTACCTGTTCCCTCCTACATTAAAGTAAAAACTTTCTGCTCCTGTGACATTTTTATTGGGACTTGCAGGATCCTGGTCCTGATGCACACATCTAGCCTATGTTTTTCATGAAAAGATGCAAAATTTCAACAATTCAATACATAACAAACACACCTAATGTATTTTTGTTGTTAGTGGAGGCTTGTGCTATTTGTTTGTGTTTGTAGTATCAGTTGTCCCACTAAAGCCCAGTGGGATTTGTTACCCCCCACCGTTTTCTCTTATTGAACCAGTTCTGTGTCTAACCACCAAACTTGTGCTTGTGCCGTAAATGTGTTACCAATAAAAGAGCACGTGCATGGTTTTAACAAGGTTTCCTGGTCGAGCTCTTCCTCGCGGACACCACAATGCGATGGATGGCGTGCCATGAGTCATGCCAAGTTGAAATATAACATACTGCTGATCATTTAAGTCAATTTTATTGCTTAGTCATGCAACTCATGCAAACCCATGCTTAGTCATGCAAATGTAATAATTTCACAAACAATAATTTGGCGAAAAGTCTTATAAACATCAGATTTATCATTGTCCCACCCACTAAAAAGGTTGACTGACATCAGTATTATTCTCTCCTGTTGGCCTTGCCACGCCCATTTGTGCAATGAATTCAGTACTCAACATCTCATGACACGATGAGACTTTCACACCAATCTGGCAACGCAACACAGAGCTCGCGCTCCCACAGAGCTGCACGAGCGTGTGGGAATTTAAACAGTAACGAAATTAACCGTTATTTTAACTTAGAAACTGGAGCATTTAAGAGTGTAAGACTGGCTCTGTTCAGGACAAGGTAAGATAAATGTCTAATTTTCTACATTTCTTTTTAAATTTTTTACATCTTAATCAGGTCCTTACCATCAAGAACTACTATTGTATCATTTTTAAGTGATACAACATTCAAAGAAACATTTAGTTTGGTTAATTCTTGGAGCTCGTCACAGTCACAGTAATGTCTGAATAACAAAAATAACGTTAACTGTAACAGGACATTGTTTTGTTTTGTTTTATTGACAAAATGTGACGACTCCCTGGCTGTGAAAAAATTGAGTAGCTAGTTTACACACAGTAATACATCTCCAAAAAGCACATAAACCTTTTGAGGAACCTAGTTGTATTTCTTAAATCTTAAAAAGCCTATAAAAACATAAAGAGAATGGAACTCTCTCTCTGCCTCTGTGTGTGTGTGTGTGTGTGTGTGTGTATGTGTGTGTGTGTGTGTGTGTGTGTTTATATGTTGGTGGGGACCAAATATGTCCCCACAAGTAAGGGAGAAATCTGACAGTTTTGACTTTATGGGGACTTTTAGCTAGTCCCCACAACAACAACAACAACAACAACAACAAAAACTAAAAGAGATAAAAGGTTTTCTTTTTGTTACTGACTGAGGTCAGTAAAATTACTGAGGCTAAGAATTATGTCAGTGAAAGGTCCTCACAAGGTTAGTAAGACGTAAATGTGTGTGTGTGTGTGTGTGTGTGTGTGTGTGTGTGTGTGTGTGTGTGAACTCGACTTGGTTTTATATGGGTTATAAATATGGGAAGTTTTCCTCCTTGTGAAACCTAGACTCTGTTATGAATGACTTGGTCTCTCCTTACTGGGCTATTTTAGGCAACGCAGAGTTGCTATAAATGATGAATAGAGTTTGGGTTTAAATAATGCCAAAAGACACCAAATTACTGGATTGGGTTTGCATCTGTATACAAAAACTCCAAAAGACTCAATGATTATAAACTTTAAGAGCATATCAATGTGCTACAGAATAAATATATGCCATATAATCTATTGTTTAGTGTAATTACTTAGTCAGTCTTTATTATTTCACTTTTAATAATATAAAAAGTGACAGTAAATAAACATTGCAAATATAGACATAAAGTCCTGAAATATGTACCTGTACAGTGGTTAAAGATTGATCACACATTCATTTGACTATTTGGCCTGTCAGACAATCCATTGTAAAAAATTGACTAGTTTCTATGTGCAAGAATGAAACCTTTTCAGTTTTCCGTGGCATTTAACAACGTCACATGTTAAGTAAGTTAAAAAGTATTGCAAGAAAATCCAGTAGCTTTAAAAAAAAAAAATCAGGACATCATGGAGCCAAGATTATTATTATTTATCTATTGGTTTTTACTTTTGAAGTTTTCTCTCACAGCTCAAATATTTGCACAAGTTTCTTTTATTAGCAAGGAGGTGTGTGTTTTATGATGTGTGTCGATTTGATGATTCAGTGATTCATTTCAACCCACAGAGAAACTCTCAACATCCAGAGATTGATCATCTGGCAGTTTGTTAGAAAGCGTCCTTGCATATTGCAGCCTTGTACAGTTTATTAGAATAGTTGTGACAATGACTAGTTCATGATATGTCGTGTACTCCCATTACATCTTCTTCATCTGATTCTCACTGTGTAATCAGAGTTATTGCTAGATGCCTCATAAGGAGACAGAGGCCATGGATGTCCAGCAGCACAGCGGAAACGATCGAACCCACAGGAACCATCTCATCCAGCCCGAGAGCAAAGTGGAGGCACAAGACATCACACAACAGCCAGGTCAGTAATGGTTCTGACTATCTACTTTTTGTGTTAAAACCTTTAATCGTATTTTCTTTTCTCAGTAATCTGTCAATTTGCAATTGATAATAACATAATAACAAAGCAGAAGCTCAGACCTGACACTGCGTGGCAGAGCAAAAAAAGAAAACAGGCACTATATTCAAGGAGGCACAAGTTTGGAAAAGACTTCTGAATTATTTCTTAATCTTAAATATTTTTTATTTTCGGTCTCCGATAGCACAGTTTCTTCCATCATTCTTCAAAAGAAGAAGTTTGCAATCACTTTCTTGAGCAGGAGATAAGTCAAACTGTGCAAACAGGAAAGAATGGCTTTAATCAGGGCGATGACCAAGAACTTGAAGGTCGCACTGACAAAACTCCCAAGGTCCTGTACGGAGATGGGAGAACCTACCAGAAAAACAACTACCTCTGCAGCTCTCTACCAATTCAGCCTTTATGGTATGTGAGCAGATGGAAGCCAGTCTTCATTAATAGGTACATAACTGCTTGCATGGGTTTTGGCCATTAGGCTTTCAGGTTATGAAAAAAACAAATTCTATGGTCTGATGAAACAAAAACTGAACGTATTGGCCTGAATGCCAAGCATTACATCTGGAGGAAACCAGACACTGCTTTTCACCTGGTCAATTCTATCCCTACTGTGAAGCAGGGTGGTGGTAGCATCACACTGTGGAGAGCAGCAGGAAATGAGATTGGGGTGGAGGTTTATTTCTCAACACAGTTATGGTCCAAAAACATAGCCATGGGTGGCATTGGAACAAGCCTGTGAATGTGAAAGATTGGCCCAAGCGGATCCCAGATTTAAATCTGAAATTCTGTAGAAACTGGAATTTAGTGGTACAGAAACACTCCCCATCCAATCTGACAGCACGTAAGAAGTTCTACAAAGAGAAATGGGAAATCATACATAACAAAAAAAACCACTTAATAGCCATAAAAAAAAGGCTGTAATGACCGCTAATAGTACTGCGCAACGGGTTTGTAATCTAGTGTAAATATTTCTTTTTTTTTCCTCCGAAAAAAACAATGTAGAAAACTATTCTGTTCTATTTTTTTTTTTACTTTGATTGACAGATCCTCTTTCAGCAAAGCTTCCACTTCCATGTGCCAATGGAATAGGCTACACAGGAAGTAATGACTCTTTAACAGACATCGTAATCACGAATGAGGATGCTTTACTGCTTCCCAACCATGTTCCAGTGATTGTGCACAAACTTGACAAAGGTAAAAACATTCTTGATGTCATTTCAGGTTTCACTTGAGTTGAGATTTTCCCTCAATCCGAAGAAATTCATTCTCGTTGCAGATTCCAAAACATCTCTTTATGTGTACAGCAGCACTCTGTTAAATATCTGTTTGTATGGACATGACATGTTATCCAAAACACATTTATGTGCATGCTAGGAAAGCTATTTAGTCCCATGTTTCCATGACAACGATATGACAACAATGAATCCTTTCAGTGTATAACAAATCACTAACCTCAATTTTTTTTTAAATCTATGTCAGTCTTGGAAAGCACAAAATGTTCATAATGTCCTGGAGATTTCATAACGTACCTTCTTAATTATTTAAAAATCTTTAAAAATCAGTAACATGAATATCCTCACAGTTTCTTTTGTTTCTCTCCAGTCATGCTGGTACAGTGCACACAGGACTTCAATTGTAAAAGTTGTTTTATTTAAAAAATTGGCTGCATGTAAACAAGTTAGTCTGTTAATAGACATCACTCCTTTATGTGAATGTCACATTCATTTGCTCGCCTAAATAGAGTCAGTGAGATGCTGCAAATTAGCTGAGTAGGTCATCATGGGGGAAATGACATGTCCCTAATAACATTTTTGTCTATTTCAGAGACTCCCAGCCCTCTCAATGGCCTCTCTCCTCCAGACACTGTGCCTAATAGATCTCCACCCATCTGCACACCACCCTCTGCCTCTACAGGTCAAAGGGCATCTGATTCTGCACACATACCCAAGTCCAATGGGAATAAGAAACCCCATAGAAACCGTCCTTCCTCCACTTCCAAAAGCCAGCAGAGTTTGAAAACAAGTGCCAATCAGATCCAGGAAAGTGCTGGTGATGGTAAATACTTATTTATTTATCACTTTTATTTATTTATTTATTTCTAAATGAATCCCTGTGGATATATATATATATATATATATATATACAACATATGATACTGCACTATAGATATATATATAACAGATACACTGTATGGCCAAAAGTATGTGTACCCCTGACTATTACACCCATATGTACTTGTCGAACATCTCATTCCAGATTTATTCCCCCTTTGCTGTTATAATAAGCGCCACTCTTCTGGGAAGGACTTCCACTAGATTTTGGAGCGTGGCAGTGGGGATTTGTGTTCATTCAGCCACATGGTCAGGCACTGATGTCGGGTGAGGAGGTCTGGGGTGCAGTCGGTGCTCCATGTCATCCCAAAGGTTTTCAGTGGGGTTAAGGTCAGGGCTCTGTGCGGGACACTCTGTTCTTCCACTCCAACCTTAACAAACTGTTTCTTCATGGAGCTCACTTTATGCACGGAGGCATTGTCATGCTGGAACCGCTTTGGACCTTGTGGTTTCAGTGAAGGGAAAGTGTAATGCTACAGCATTCAAAGACGTTCCGTACAGTTTTGTGCTTCAAACTTTGCGACAACAGTTTGGGGAAGAACCACATACAGGTGTGATGGTCGGGTGCCCACATAACTTTGGCCATATAGCGTAGCTTTGGTTGATGCTTGACCAGTATGTTAACCAAAGTCTGTGTTTATATCAGCAAACTGCTGCAGAGCACATTCAGAGTTAACCTCACCCATAGAGTTAACAGTAAATAAGCACTAGTCTTATCTGTCAGTTACACCGGGCCTGTGGCTTTATCTCTGTGCCTCATGCTGCCTGTTAGAAGTTTCCATTAGATAGTGCATCACTACCTGGTGACCCTTTTGAGCCTAAATAACATTTAGCTGATCTGAAACACCCACAGCTGGTATTTCAGTGCTAATGCTGTGATCCGTGTACAGTATGTGATTTTACAGTCATCTCTGGATTCTGTGTCCTGGAAATAATTGATGTTGGTCTCAGACGAATCATAGTAATGTGTGCATGTGTGTGTGTGTATATGCATATACAGACTGCTGCGCGCACTGTGTCCTGGCCTGTCTGTTCTGTGAGCTGCTGCCCATGTGCTCAGCCGTGGCTCAGTGTTTGGCCTGTGGAATGGAATGCGACGCGCTGTGCTGTTGTGGCGAGGCATGCGGAGGCCTGGAGGCCTGTTGCTCCGGGGACCCCTGCGCCGCCATTCTGGACTGTGCCATCCTGGAGGACTGCTGCCAATCCTCCGACTGCCTGGAGATCTGTCTAGAGTGCTGCTCTCTCTGCTATCCTACTTAGACAGCAAATAGCCAATGAGGAGGATGTTAGTACACTTACAGAGATGATCCGGAATGTAGCATCACACCAGTGTGTTGCGGAAAGGTTTGTCGTTATGGAGGTTGCATGCCTTATTTATGCTGTAGGCTAGTGAGAGGACTGAGATCAAGGTATGACTGCTGTGTGAGAAATGAATCACTGAATACATATCACACACGCATACACACAAAGCAAAGATGATTATGACGATGATGTCGTTACGTGAAGTACAAGAGGTATTAGAATATGTGACGCGAGAGGCTTTACTGTATTTAAGGACTTAATACTCATACACAAGGCCACTACTTGATAGTCTTTGATGTTCATGGCTTCAAATCGTGCCTTTTTACGTATGATGGGCAGTTCAACTTTTTGTAGCGCACATTTGCACCTGTACTTGCCCGCAACAGGGCACATTGAATTCTGGAGCTGATTTAGCAGAATATATATTTTTTTGAGATGTAAGGTCATGGTCAATGGTAAGTCGTCCAGATGGGGTCATTTAAAGACCAATCGCTCTTTGTTTTATTATCAGAGGTCTGATGATTGATGTGAACTGTTTATTTTGTGTAATGATATCTGCACTCCAAGTAATCTGTCAGAGCACTGCATTAGCTCATGACTAACTTATGATTTAATGTGACTGTATTTTTTACTTTGCATAAAAAGTAAAGAGGCTTTTTGTTTTCATAACCATGCCTCCTTTTTGTTCTGTAAGCTCAGCACTGAACCTAAATAATAATCATTGGCCCCGATGATTATTCTTCACGTCTACATTTTAGCTCTAAGTCTGGAGTGACGCATTTTGTTTGTAAGCCCTGCACTGTCTGCAGATCATCAGTAAACCTGGTGAAGCCAACCCAGGAGCTAGTGGGAAAATAACATGGTCCCTGAATTAAGTGGCTGCATATTCATCTGGACTTGTAGAATTTCACAGGCTTCCTCAAGCCTATTACGCCCTGAAGTAGGCTCAGGTTTGGGCACCGGGCACTGTGATGCATGGAGGAAAGAAATGGAAGGTCGGTCTGGAGGTTAAAATGCCCCTCTTAACTCTGGTATCAAGTTCTTCAGACTTTACGGAAGCTGATAAGTGTCACGCAGACATGTCTCGAAAATCTGCACTAAAGTAAAAGACAAAAAAAAAAAAGCATCAGAGACGGAGAACTGATTATCCAGAACATCATACTGCTGAAAATGTTTTACACAATGAAGGGAAATGCACTGCAATGTTCAGCTGTAAATAATTAAACTTCCACTGTGTTTTGGACTCATAGCCTGGAAATCATGACACGTGTTTTTCTATAAAGCTAAAGAACCACACTGAATATACTGTATGTAAATCACTGAGCAACTGTAATGTGTGCTCAAATCTGTAGGATGCAATTTGGTCCAAATCCTTCAGCTAGAGTTGACATGCAGTGGTAGAATTATGTTTCAGACCCAAAAACACAGGCAGAGAAAATACAAAACAGTTGCATGGTATATAATACACGTAATTACAAGCAAAGGTCAGGAGGCAGGTTCATGATGGATCTGGAGCAGACACAAAACAGGAAGTTTTGGATACAAGAACGTAAAGAGGAAACCTCAAGAGCTATGTATAAAATGATGCACTCCTGCCGTGCACTAGTCACTTTTAGTACAAGTACTAGGTTTGCACTTAGATATTCAACGAGACATACTGTACTGTACTATTAACAGTTAATTATTTGTTAACATCTACATGAACTCCTCCACACTTATGCTTAGCCTATAGTTAATGCTTGTAAAAACTCCCAAACTGTGGCTTTAATCATGTTCACCCTACAAGCATTAACGGATGTTTGGGACAAGGGGATATTTTTAAATGCTAAAACAGACTCAAGGGAAAAATACAAGTTGCACTAGACAGAGATCCTGATTCCAGCTGAAACAAACTGAGGCAGGAAGTGGGACACGCTTCACTCTCTCATGTGAGGTCCTGAGGTTTCCGAGCTGGTCCATTTGGGCCGTGACCTCTGAGAGAGCTGGCAGATTGGCTCGAAAAGGAAAAGATCATGACTCACTCAACACAGTTCTCACAGCACAGAAACATCAGACGCACAGTTCCGGAGAGCAGAGAAAGCCATAAAAGTGCAACAAAAGCAGGCGGTTACCATTAAAAAGAACAGGGTGTGATGCAGTTGGAATTTTATTTGGCTATTGTCTAAAAGCAGAATACAAAACACTGCTCCAGCACTGCCTCATCTAAAAAAAACCTATAATGTGCCATTTATTAATATTCTATTCTATCCTTTCCATCCATGTTCTTGTGATCGTGCCTAGTGTTAGAGGATTTTGGCGTCAACTCTGTCCGATGCACATTGGAATTCAGTGTGAACCTCCGGGCGTAGGGTTGTGTTCTTAACACACATGGGGTCCCGGTTTGAGCCGGAGATGGGCAGGAAAGCTATGTTTGTTGTAGAAATGTGCCAAACAGGAAGTGGAGGAAGTGACTGAGATGACAGCGTTGGGGTGAGAGGATAAGACCCTGAGCTCCACCCGGTGCTGCACTTCAAAGCACCACCGTCGCTGTGGGCCTACACAGACAGGATACAGCTTTACCAACACAACGCCAATCACAACTGCTGCATAAATCAGGTACTTACCAGACTACGCAGGTCTAAAAAAAAACCAGCAGTGAATCTGTATATCTGCTGCCAAATTCATTATAACAGCGACTTAATCTTACGGGAGAAAATATTTATTTTGATTTTCGTTAACCAGACGCAAAATTAAGTACTCACTGACCTGAGTGTAGAAAATCAGTTTACACAGAGGCCCGGTTTGTACATGGTTTTAAAATGTGTGTATTACGAATTACAAGTAGACAGGCAAGACACACCTGTGCCTTTCATGCGTCTCCAAGTTGCACTGCTGACAACGTGGTCACTTTTCCCGTCGCGTTCTTGTCGAGGACGCATCAGGACGCATTAGCAAAGGATATGTGGTCAAACGTGACACAGACCACCTGGAAAATTGCTTTGAGTGAATGCGTCTTGGAGGTCGTTTACACTTCTATTTAGCTGTCCACTTGTGATCCGGTCTCTCAAGACGTATTTTAAAACCAAGCGTAAAAGGGGTCAGAGATACTGTACATCACACACCTGTTCCACTGTCATCTGGTTTTATCATATTTTGGGGGCTTTTAATAGTGACAGAATGAATAGGAAGCCATTTGGGATTTGACCGAACAGTGTTGGAAGGGAGTTGGAGGGAATGAGATAATGCAAGTACATATAGAAAAGCAAAACCTAAACGTTTGCTTCCCTTTATGTACTCGGCAAATCAGGACAAGTAAGACCAGCGATAGGAGCAAATTCCTGATAAAAATACTCCTAACTCATTAGAGGAAAGGTTCATTATAATTAAGAGGAATTGGACCTAGGTGTAAAGAGTGTAATTCATTTATGACTGTTTCAGCTTTGCTCTTTATGTGTCTAAATATTGTTTCTCGAAGTCTACAGTGTGGTGCGCCACAGTGTTTTCCCTCCACTTAAAGCTGATTCAGCCCATCAGCTGCTTATTAAGCCCGCTTCATAACTGGAATCAGGTGTGAAAACAAAAGAATTGTGGTTCAGGAGACCTTCAGATTGGTGTTGGGTACTGGATACTTTACAAAGGTAATAAATGACTGCTTTTGTGTGTTTTACTGAACACATCAGGACAGAGTAAAGAGTACTGACTGAGCAGAAACTCTCAGCGCTGCACATTTTTTTACGGCTGAGGGACGCCACTACTGCAGACCTCATTCGTTTTCAAACCTCAGACCGCGTGGCATGGGCAAGTATTTCCTTTTCTATCAAATGAATCTGAGAAAAAAAAAAAAATAAAAAATTTACTTTTAATATCAGCCACAAGGAACGCAGTCTCACAACAGGTTGCAAAAACAAGGCAAAACAAGAATTTGCAAAATCCAAAGTAGAACAAACCTGGAGTCATTTCTACACAGATGGAAATGATAATGGAACAAAATACAGGTGACCACAATGATCAAGATAGGGGCGGGGCCAAGGCAGAGCTTCCACTAATAACAAGCAGGAATTGTTCATGATGTGACAGAGTAATTGTAATAAATGTGGACGTTAAAGAATATTATTAGTAATTAAAATGTAGGGGAAGAATATAAAGCATAAATTGTCATATTTTAAATCAACTATGGGAGCTATATTACTATTATTATTATTATTATTATTATTAACTAATTTATTTATTTATTTATTTTATTTAACATGAAGAAGGAGGTAAAATAAAAATAAAAAAAAGGATTTTAACACCCAATCACCAACATTTTACATGTTATGATACTCGGATGTCAGTGTATTATTATGTAAATATATTATGATATCAGTATTATCATATATTTTATATCCCTTATGTCTTGCTAACTGAGGTTTTATAAATATGAAGACGTATTTAAAACTCATCTGTGCTGTCGTTAAACGAGACAAAGCTTTAATAACAAGAGCGGGTTGATTATTTTGTCTCCTGCTTTAACCTTGGTCTTGGACCCAAAAGATTTGTTTTATTATTTGAAGCCAGTCCACACAAAATTCCAGTCTGTGGACGTCCAGACACAGGTCTGTAGGTGGACTCCGTAACCCAGCCAAAACTAACACAGCGTGATGCCGGGGTAATGAGCTTTTCAAAAGAATCCATAACTTGCTTTTTTATTGGAGCAAGCTGGGATCAAGCTAATCATAGCCACAGGAATGCAAACAGCACTACCCATGGAACTTATCACAAATTCACACTGAGATCAGACACCAAACCCTGCATACCTACCCCCAACTTCTCAAACACACAACACAAACACACACGCAAGTAGGCACACACACACACTCACACACACATACTTGTATGTCTGCCTTTGTGAGGACACTCATTGTCATGATGCATTCCCCTGCTCCTTACCCTATCCTTAACCATCACAACTAAATGCTTAACCCTTACCCTAATCTTCAACTAAACCTAATTCTAACCTGAACACTAAAACCAAGTCTTAACCTTCAAACAGCTCTTTGAAGAAGTGAGGATGAGCCGAAATGTCCTCACTTTTCAAAAATATCCTCACTTTATTGGTTAAATATGTTTTTCAGTCCTCAGTATGTAGCAAGCGCAAGCGCTTGCACACAAACACACTCACACACACACACTCTCTCTCTCTCTCTCTTTCTCCCTCTCAAGTTAGTAGTTACATTGCTTTTTAAAGGCATGTTTAAGCAAAAAAACAAAAAACAAAACTGAAATATAGTTACGCAAAACATTTTTGGAGTTTTTTCACCAGATCTACAAGGCAGCTGTAATTATTTTCACACTTGTCTCAATACCATGTCCCATGTCTACTTTTTCAAAATTCTTCACACAGTGTGCAATACAAACACACGTTACTTAACCTTTCGCACTAAATTCACTTCATACTTCGCTGAATAGTAACTCATGCTGTCATGACTGTAGTATCTACTCCCTCTCCCTTCCTCTCTCCCATAAGACTACTCTGTCACTCAGTGTACAATGATGATTGTATATGATGTATATATGATGTTTCCGCATCCTTTATTTGTGCACAGTTCAGTGTTGCACTGCAAAATAAAAGAATAATCCGCTATTTGCTTCATGTGCTTCAGCTCTGTGCTAAACTTTCTGTGCAATGCAAAAGTATACGCAGTTTAGTTCATATAGGATACGGAGATGTTGAATGTGTTAAGTGTTTTGAAAATGTGGACATGACATTGAGACAAGTGTGAAAATTATTGTAAAAAAAAAAAAAACAACATTAATAAGGTTACTATAAACCGAATATAAAGTTATAAAACCTATTTCTAGACTTTGTTTTGCACATTTTTAACCATTTATTTCTAGAAAGAAGCAGAAGCATCTGCAAACAAAAAAAAAAAAAAAATGTGAAAACTGATATGGGTAAAAAACGTGATGCACAAGACACTGAATACAAAAGAAAATCAGGAGCAAAACACTTTTAATTCTGTTGAATTTAATAGCTTATGCGAAACATAA
>JAQQZR010000039.1:3013879-3040068 GCA_030068235.1 Notoglanidium macrostoma | reverse complement strand
TCTCAGAGTTCCTACATGATGCAGTAAAACCAAAACTATATTTGTGCAACCCAGTAGGTACCTGTCACAATCAGCAACAACTTTTCAAGAAGCAAGACTTTTCAAACCAATTGTTGTGCAGTGTATTCTTATATTTGGTTTGTGGTAATTTTATAACTGGAAATTCTAGCTAGATTTGACTATATTCAAAATATTTAACTTGCTAAGATGCAATTTTTTTGCAGTGAGATCATTGTTATACTTTTTTGCGATCTCATTTTTAGCAAAGTTTTCTATAATAACAGAGATAGTTTGCAGTTATTTATTTATATTAATCAAGATTTAAAGCTTTCTCCTGGACAATTTGGGAGATGGGTGTGAATGGACAGAAGGATATCAAACTACTCTAAAGAGAGAGAGAGAGAGAGAGAGAGAGAGAGAGATATTCAGGTTGTTTAAAATGGCCACCTTCAGAAGGTTAGCATTTAACTCCATGATGAGGTTGTTTGTTTGTGCTTATATTGTAGATTACAGCATGACTGACAGAAAAATACATAAAATGGTAACAGGTTGTATAGTGGTAGTCAGAGGAGGTGACTGAATTTTTCACTTGGGTTAAATCTTGCATATGTTTCTGCACTCATCAGAGGTTCTTCATCACCTCAGCAGTCTGTGCTTTAACCTGTAGTTTAGCATGAAAAGACAAATGATAAACAACAACAGTCTAATGAGAAACTTTTCTAAATATACATATTACCGGAAATTTCCAAAAGACACACAGGACAGTTCTGCCCTCTGCTGGTCTTTTGGTGTCAGAATAAATGCGCTTGGTGTGAGATGAGCGTGACTGCTTGCTTTGGAAGATTTGTTCCCAAAGTAAACATATAATGGTTGTTAGTTTTAAAGTATTAATTTTTTTTATTTGTAGTATTATTTATTAGTAGCAAACCAGGCAAGAATTTACATTGATGTATTCCAAGAGGAACTGTTTCTAACATGACCAGTGGAAATAATTAATATGTGATAATATTATTAGAGACTAAAATATCAGGGCAATAAAACAACCAAGACTTGAAATAGTGGATTATTTTCATATGACTTTTTTTTTTTCGGTGTTCAACATACAACAGAGTATGATTACATACTTGACAAGAAAAAGGAGTAAAAATTAAACAAATGGTAAAAAATAAAAAAGTTTAACCTCCAGTCAGCTGCATGTTAGAAATTTAAACAACAGTTAAATTACAGAAGCACCTGAAACTCCAAGGTCTCTTTATTGCTGTGTAAAGAAAAAAAGTGAAGAAAATTTGGACAGCATGATAACCTGCAATTTTTTAGAATCGTTTTCTCCAATTTAATACTTTTCAGGATTTGTTTTAGATTTTATACGTATGCATGTGTATAGGCGTGTCACATGACACATTGAGTAGGTGTGTCCAAACTTTTGACTGGTACTAGAAATGTGCTACAGCATTCCCTACTTTATTAATGTTCAACTAAAAACCAGAGATGATGTTATTTCTACTTTTCTTATGTAAAATATTAGTTCAAAATATTTCATTTTCTCAAGTCATAATTTAATAATTGCCCTGCTGCTGTAGTATATAATGTTAATTAACAAATTTTCAACAGTGACATGATAATGTCGCTTTTACGGATATGGAAACATGAACCATATCAAGGGATGAGGCTAGAAACACACAAACATCGGTTTTACGATCATTATGAGGACCTTCCACTGACCATGATTAGTGGTACTAATTAATCCTGTGCCTGCATCTAAATCTAACCCTAATGCAATGAAAGGACACTTTTTGGCTCCTTTATATTTTCTGATAAAAAAAACCCAAAAACTTGCGAGGGCCACCCAAAATTGTCATATCTTACTATCCTTGTGAGGACAATGGGTCCTCATAAGGCTTTATATAAACACACATACGCCAAATGACTTCCACAAGACTAGATGATATTTTAAAACTTTAATTATATATATTTTCCATAAAAAGTAAATAAAAAAAAAAAAAAAGAAACTACACATTGAACAGAGCACGTGAAATGACCGATGTTTGCTTTACACTAGAGCTGCAAAGATACAGAAATACAAAGCTCAGACACGAGGAACACATGGAGTTATAACCACAGAGACGCTCGGCATGGTTCAGACGTTCCCTTTCTTGTAGATGCATATATTGAACTGCTGCAAACAAACCAAAATGAAGCCTTTTCCGGTTAATTCATAAGTCATAATTCTATTATTATTAATAATAATAATAATAATAATAATATTTCCTGTACATATGATTGGAAAAATAAAACCAATGCAGGGCTGTTAGGATTTCTATCAACAGAAATTGCACATTATTTCAAGTATTACAAAAATAGATGAACGTAACATGTTGCTATTTCTAAAAAGACTGGAGAAAAGGTCTGCAGGAAATGCCACTTTTTTTTTTTTTTTTTGTTGCAAAAATATACTACATATGAGGACAATGATTTCCCTGTGGAGTGAATACAAGTGGTTGAACAGCTCTGAATATGCTACATTAGAAGTTGCTATATTGCGTAAGATGTGCATCTGTGGTCATGATGCAGGCATGCGTTTCTGTACAGCACTGATGCGAGAGCTCTTTACACACACAGCGCTCAAATCCACATGACACACTCCGGACACGACTTCTCTTCTCACGCCGCACAAGCCACCGACTATTGCATAGACCTCAAAATTTATGCATACTAGATCATTTTCGCTTCGTCTAAAACGTTCCTATTGTTCTCCCACGTCTCAAAAACCTTTTTTGTTTTTTTCTGTTAAAAAGGAAGGCATTTGTGACTTCAACATTTCCCTTCGAGGAAATTAAAACAGTCTCGTGTTTTTTTTTTTTACCCGCACGACAATAAATCCATCCATTATTTGGGGGGAATAATTAACATTTGTTTAACACTTACAAAAACTAGGTTTGAGTAAATATTTGAAAATAGATTTTTTTTTTTGTCACATTCAAGCCTTTACAACACAATACAATACAATCCAGTGGAAAACTACAGCAACTTGTAGTTAGTCTATGGCAACATGGACACAGTTTTTGAGAGGTTTTAAATGTTATAGGAGTCTGCTTCATATACTGGTACACGTTAACACGCAAAAAGCATCAACAGCATAGAAAGTCGAATAAAAATCCACCCTGAACTTGCATATTTACTCTTTTTTTTTTTTTTTTTTTTTTTTTTAAAGTTTCAATTTCTACCTGAAGAGAATGATGCAGCAGCGCTTTAGTCTTTTAGTCTATCCAGCTCGGTCAGTACACTCTGCTTCAACTTTAACGCCATCATCACCTCGTCATTCTAGTTGAGAAAACTTGTTATAACCGCGACGTGTAGCTGCAACTCTGAGCCCAGCGTTTGTTTTTAAAGGACATTAAACGTGAGTGGAAAAACGTGAGAAGGAAAAAGAAGCCGTTTTGTTTTGATTTCAGGAGCTAACCGTGAAACCCGAACCTTATCACTAAGTTTTTCTTCCTAATAAACTCCACTGTATCCGTGCTAGCAAGAACATCTCCCGTAAAATACAGCACCGACTGACAAATTAGCACCAGGGTCACTAAACACATCTCAGACGGTTCAATATAAACACAAAAAAAAAAGGTAAAGATTTGAAATTCAGTCTAAAATTCTAAAATGTTTCGCTGCTTCTTTACAACTACACAGAAATTACACTCGTATTAGGTTCTACGTTTCATCAAAGCAGTTTGGAGTTTCAGAAGAACTACAGTTTGGCACGAAAAAAAAGAAAAAGAAAAAGAAAAGATAAAATCGTAATATCACTCACACAAATAACTCGCAATCGTTCGCGAAGACGATGACGTTCGGACGTTCCGAACAGCATTAATTAAGTTGGAAAGCTCAGCTAAATTCTGAAATGCTGATTTAGCAAAACGCTCAACATCCCCTGAAGTAATGACCGCGAGGGAGGCTCAGACAGGAAGCAAAAATCAACACTGATCTTCATTTTCCGAAAATGCTACACGGTCCAGAAGTTCTGTAAAATTTGGGAATTAATGTGGGAAATGAGATGAGAACGCGTAAAGTGAGCGAGTCTACAAAAAAAAAAAAAAAAAAATCAGGAAAAAGAGAAAAGATTACAATGAACGTTAGCGGAGTAAATGATAAAACGCAACCTTGTACAAGAACGTACGTCTAAATATATTAAACTGCACTCTGGTGGAATGTGAACGTCGTCATTTATGTGATTTTCATTAACGCTAATAATGATCAAGAAACTAGTAGAGCAGAATGAGGTCATGGAGCGCCGAAGCAGCGATTTGGGTTATTTCAACAAGGAAAACGACTCAGTATCGTCATCGTCGGTTCCGCAGGGAGGCAAAATACTCCCAGCAGGAAATGAAAGCGAATCTGAACAGGACGTGCCTTTTTTTTTTTTTTTTTTAAAAAAGCCGTACATTTTCCTGAGTCTCATCTCGAACTCACTTTCTCTTTATATAAACATGCGCACATAAACACATCGACACTTACACAGTGGTGCGTGTACGCGGACTTCTACTGTCTGAGAATCATGGACAGGTCTTTATTATAGTTTTCTTCTGCTTCACCAAAATCTTTCATTTCCAGCTGGCTTTTTGGTTTTTTTTTTGTTTTTTTTTTTGCATAAAAACGGTTCAGGCACCAAAATCCCAAATGTAAAAAAAACAAAACAAAGTGAGACACGTTTTTCTGGACTCCAGGCCACTTTTTGCCGTCATTCAGGTTGTAAAGAGACGTAACGTACAATGTTAGAATTACTGCGTTAACCTGATGCTCTGATCTGCTCACGTTTTTAACGTTTAAAAGAGCTTCGTGAATTTTAGCCAAATCAAAAACTACAATCAACAGGCACCCAGTTCTGTCCAGGAACTATTGTCTATATGCCACTCGTTCTATATACGGCTTACTGAGAGTCCAGCTGTGTTACTTGGGTTGGTCAGGTCACGTAATTATTAACGTTATGATGTTGTAAAACAGGTGAAAACTTGACACGAGAGTCTCACTTTTAAGATCAACTTCTTACATGTAACAATTTTAACCCTTAAAAGTTTGTCATATAAAGTGTAAACTTCGGAAATTGTTCGCGGCTTCGAATCTTCAGTTTCCAGCTGTGATACAGATTTACACCGAGCAGCTTGTAACTAATGGAACGGTTTATTTAACCGAGTAGGAGATTTCCTTTACAAGAAATATATGTCGCTGCGTCGTCTTTTCACTGAAAGAAAATGACTCAAGTTAGTAACCAGAGATAATCTGTCCCGTTTTTATTTCTTTTTTTTTTAAAATTCGCTCCTCAATGTGATTAGCAGAAGTGACGTTTGCGTTAGCTTGCGTTAACTACATTTATAAAATAAAATAAAGAAAATTCATTTGTTATACATGTATATCTATATAGTTTTACACGAACCGGTTTTAAAACGAAAGGACGGCGTCTAAGGCTCTACGTCGTATAGTGTCGGTTAAACTCTTTGCATAGACGAGCTCTTCTTCCCCCGTTCTCTATAGCGAGAGCGTCGATGCATGATTACGTCTATATACACTTCACATCAGAGCTTAAAATGAATACGTCTGCCGTCTCGGTGATCCTAGTCCCACTCGAATCCGTCATGTCAGTCATTTCTCTTGGATTCTGAGGTGCTTTTACTACCGACTATACCTCGTTGACCTCTATTAACGACCCTAGAAAATAAACCCGAACGAATCGCAGTCGTTTTGCATTATACTATACAAGTTTGTTTTCTGATCTGGGAAAACGTGTCTAGAAATCACACAGACGCTCCCATCTCTAATTTATACAGAGATCTGTTATGCTGAACTGATCATTACTGAACAGACTAAACGTGTCTGGAAAACTCATCCCGTCCAAATAGGACTTTATACGAGAAGCGCAATATGTATATGTATGTTACATTTCATCGATTTTTTCCTCTAAACATGAATGAAATCCGGTGCAGCTTATAGGCCTGAAAATACGATACGTCTTTAAAAACCATCAGTCCTTTTTAAGCCCTGTATAAACAGCGATACGGTGTTATTGTATTTGTAACGATTGAGTTAAAAAAAAAAAAAAAAAAAAAAAAAAAAAAAATTCATGTGTACGATATACGCACCTGCTTGGTCAGTGAGCACATGAATATAAAATGCAGTTTCTAAGGCAGAACAACAGAGACATAAAATCTTAAAAACATCTGCTAATACTCCTTTTAAAATCTACGCGCGTCTGCTAGCATCACACGTCATCTTCGCTCCTACGATCCTCTGTAAACTCGGGTTTTACAATGCCGAGGTAAAAGTTGTCGAGGGCATCTCTTCGTCAGCGCGGGAGTCAAGAGCCATGCTGCGTGTTGATCTTTTTTTGCGTTTTGATTTTGTTTTGTTTTGTTTTTTTTGGTACAGTACTATGATTACAATGACAATTGACCTCGGGATACACTGCCATCTAGTGGCCAGTTCTGCGACACGCGCAAGCAGGAATGGAGACGTTGGGCCTCGTGTTCGCTCAGTTTGCTAATCAGCATCAAATCGTGAATCACGTCCGTCACAAATCCTCCTCCATGCTGAAGCTGCTCCTGCGGCTGCTGGTCTTGGATGCGCCGGGCGAGACGGAGGACAGCAGGGGGTCGGCGCCGCCGTCGTCCATCAGAATATCGCCCAGGCCTATTTCGCCGGCCATCAGACCGGGGCTGAACACGGAGGAGGCGGGGTCATCCAGCTCGCCGAACGTCAGAGTTCCCAGGTCCAGCGGGACGGTCACGGCCCCGCCCACTGGAGAGGCAGAAGGGGGAGGGGAGAGTAAAGAGGACACGAGGGTGTGGTTTAATGTTGGACCGCCTAGAGTGAGGAGCGTTTTGGAGATGGGCTCAACGCTGGGCTGCACAGATGTGAGCTGCTGCTGCTGCTGCTGCTGCTGCTGGTGGTGGTGGTTGACGATGGCGTCTGAAACCTGAGAGGGAGCGAGGCCGTGGAGACGGGCCTGCATCTCCAACTCCTGATCCCAACCATACAGAGAAGGGAAAAAAAACAGCAAATTAAAACTCAAACACAGACGCAGAGCTACAGCAAACACACACAACCTGAACACGCGAGTGAACTGTGGAGAGATTTACTAAACACGCAACTGTAATTTCATCTCTTTCCTTTTATCCCTCCGGCTAGATGCATTACTTTAGGTTTAAAAAGCCTAAAAAACCTTGTCGCTAGTTGTTCTTTTCCTTTTCCCTCCTAATTAATTCTTCCTTTCCTTTAAATCTTTCTTTCTTTGTTCTTTTCCTTTCATTACATTTCACTTCCTTTAACTCTTTTTCTTTCTTTCCATTTTCCTTATTTACTATTTCTTTCTTTCATTTTATTTTCCTTGGTTTCCATTTCTTTTATGTCCCTTTCTCTTTCTTTAATTTTTCTTTCTGTCGTTCCATCCTCTGCTCCTTCCTGTTTCTTCACTCTCAGAGGGCAGAGCCATGGAGAGGCCATGCCCTTACGGAGTTTGTGAAATCCTGTTGCACCACAGCGTAACTCCCGGAGTCAAACACGCAGACGGAGGAGCCTCAAGCGGTGCGTCATTAATGATTCTCGGTTCGCTTCACCTGTCTACCTTAAATACCTCCATATCAAAATAAAGCATCTCAAGAACTTGCTTGAGCTTCAGCACGGACCTCCATGCATCTGCTTGTAGCAACAAGCGATATATTTTCATTCGGTCAACCTTAAAGCGTCCTTTACATTCCGCTACCTCATGGCGTGTGCACGGTTATGAAGCGCTCTACAGCTGGCGCGCGTAAAGCAGACGAGAAGAAGAAACCGAAGGAGCTCAGACCTGGATACGGAGCATCAGCGCACGGTTGGCGTGCTCCAGCTTCTTCTGCCTCTGCTCCATCTCTTTAGCCCTGTGCTGCTCTTTCTGTAGCTTACGGATGTAATCCACAGACGCCTTCAGGATGGTACCCTTGTTCCAGCGCATCTCACTGAATATAAGGGGAAAGCATAGAGGCGTGGTTACACACCCAGGCCAGATCTGACCCCTGGCTGGATGTTAGCGTATACATTTTTAAGTTTAAAGTGTTTGTGTCGAGTGTACAAAACAAGTGTCATGTCATTGCAATGTGGGATTGATACTGACGGGTCACTGGATTTGGGAACGAGATCTCCCAGTTCCTTAATGCGGTCATTGATGTTGAATCTTCTCCGCCTCTCGACTGTGAAGGAATAAACTCGCCCGTTAACACACAGTAGTAACACTAACTAATAATACTGTCCAAAAACTCAAACCACTCCATTTTTTTTTTTTAATACTGCTTTGGCATTCAGCTAATGCTGATTAAAAAATTCTTCAGGAATACTTTACATTTCAAGCCAAGCAGGCTTTCATTAGAGCGCTGCTTGATTATCTGTTCACGAGAAGCCATAGAGTAATCAGAAGTCACCGGGTGCTTTCTGTTTATAGGTCACCGTTAATGAGAATATGGAAATGAAAGTTCAATTCGATTCAGAAAGCACAATCGAAGGTTTTGAGAAAGAGAAGCTGGAACTCACTGAGGTTGTGGTTGTCTTTTTTCTGCCGTTCCTTGATGATAGCTTTCGCCTCGGCATCTGAAAACATTCAGAACGTCATTGAGTGAGACGATTTTCTCGAAAACGCCCAACACGGCTCGGCAGGGACGTGAAAAATTATTGGCAAAGGAATGGAAGGGCAGGTGGAAACGACTTTAGGCTGCAAGCGCGAATTGAAAATTTGTCGCAACTTTAATTCGGATGAATATAATTGGGGTCCTGAACAGACTCGCACCTTTCCTCGGAAGTAAACAAGTGAGTTTGGGTTTGATCACTTTTAATGACGGGGGTTTTAAATGAAATTAACGGCCATTCGGCGGAGGAAACTCCACTCCGCAGCCTCCGCCTTGTCCGTTAATTTCATTTAATGGGGCGCCTAGAAGGCCGTTATCCCACTTGTACAGCGGTTAGCAAATATCTAAACATGTCCAGCAGCATGAAATGAATGGACGAGTCGTCTATCGTAGCCTAAATGAAAGGACGAGGAATTAACGGAATTATCCTTAAGCTTCCTCAGACTTCCAGGAAAATCCTACATCCGAATGTCCTTATATTTTAGTCCAAGCTCAAAGTAAGACTCTATAAATCGCTCCATGCTTCTCTAGCAATGATAGAGACCCAGAAATGCCACTTATAGATCTAGCTCAAGGTCACTAAAAGGTTTTGGGTTATATCTCAAAACATAACTAGTTTTTTTTTTTCCTTTTACAGATTTAAGTTCTCCTCCCATGTCCCTTTAGGGGCTCCGTAGAAATGGGAGAAACCTGGAGGACCACGACGCATACACCGTGAGGTCCATACGTATCTGAACAGTGGCGCAATGTTCGGAATTTTGCCGGTTTTGTGGTTTTGAAATGACGCAATCGAGATGTGACAGATGTGTAAGACGTTCAGCTTTAATTCAAGGGGTTTAAAAAAACGCTTTATTTCTTATACTCTACGATGATCCAGTTTTAAATCGGATTATTGGCGAAGCGTCCACAACTCCAAACGACTATTATTTAGACATGCATACACCGATGGAAAGAGAAGTGGTACAGAAATAAACAGAGAAATGTTTATTGTGTGTGTGTGTGTGGGGGGGGGGGCATGTAAGGGTGATGGACATTTTGAAGTACCTGTCAGTTCCGTCTTAACATTCTGCAGGTTTGCGGGACAGGAGTTGCTGACGGTAATGGTGGGTGTGGTCATCCCGGCACTGCTGTACACATCCAGGAGATTTCCTGAGACTGGCAGCTGCAAAGCACCGACAGCAGAGTGTTTAATCAAGCTCCGCCCACTCGCCGTGTTATCTCTATCTAAACACTGCAACAGCATGGTGTGGTGTGCCATGTGCGTTTAGGACAACACAGATCTGATATCTCTGAACTGCCGTTTCACACTTCCCAAACACAACGCGTTCGTACACATCCCTCGTTCTGCAGCATGCATCATTTTATTACAAAATCAGACAAAAAAAAAAAAAAAAAAAAGTCGTTTTCTCCATTCCGGTCATACCAGTCTTATGACGGTATCTTCACCTGCGGTTTGGAAATCCAACAGCGTCGACCATAACTTGCACCGAGGGACAAACCCCAAGTCCGGTACAGCTTTGAAAAAAATAAAATAAAAATGCTGCATTTGCAACCACAAAGAAATGTTGTACGCTTATCCGTTTGTCTCCTCGACATGTTGTATGGACGAGCTGTACATCCATCACCCTCAATTCAGTTATCACTTACATCACTCAGCCACCGTCTCGTCCACCAGACATAATAACGGGTTTGCTGCGCTGCCTGCGAAAGCTGTGGAAATCCGTCCAATGCGGAACGAGATAAAACAACAACAAAATTCCAAGGCCATGTGCGACACCATGCTCTCACTCTTCTAGCAACAGCGCTGCTATTTAAAAAATAAATAAAGAATAAATAAATAAATAAATAAATCAAGGATCCACAAAACCTTAAAAAAAAAAAAAAAAATCTAACAATTAATTAATCCAATTCAATAATACTTGTAATAGCAATTTCAGCATTTTCAGCTTTGCTGTTAAACATCATGGCCAATCATGCTCGATCGAGTCCAAAATAAACTACACCAACTCATTTCAAGACTAGTGCGAAAGTTTCAGGTACAAAAACAACCTACAAAGAATCAATGGTATTTTAACTTCCTTGGGAACTTCCTCTTTCTCCTCAGTGTCTGTGCTCTGCTTTTCGAACACGACCATGTGCTCTCCCTCTCCCTCCCTCTCTCTCTCTCTCTCTCCCTCTCTCTCTCTCTCTCTCTCTCTCTCTCTCTCTCTCTCTCTCTCTCTCTCTCCGACATTAATCCTATAGTATACAGGACACTGACGACTCAGTCCACGCACAGCTTCTTAAGCCTTATTTACACAGCTAACAACTGACGCCGATATTTGTAATTTGGCTAATGAATCCGTCAGACAATAAAACGTCCCGTTACGGTCGACGTAACTACGTCCTACGTCCTACTACGCTGAATCACAATTCTGAATATCGATTATGTATGTAAAAGTATGCAGTTTACCTCGGTCTTAAGTCTTTTCTTTTCATTCTCGGGCACTAAAACCAAAATCCTCATCTTCTCCTGACTCTCCAACAGCATGCACTTGTTCCTCTTTCTGTTACAGCTTTTTTTTTTTTTCTTTTAAAAAAAGGAACGTTGAGAATGGGGAAATATCTCGCAGATAAAAAAACAAAAAACAAACAAAAAAAAACCTTTCACTGCTTGCTATCAGCATTAACACACACACACACACACACACACACAAACCTATGCCTCTGTGTGTGTGTGTGTGTGTGTGTGTGTCTAACCCCCCTCCCTCTGTATAAGTGTTCTCCACCCAGCACCACCCTTTAGTAGCCATGTGTCAGAAGTGTAGGCTGGTTTCCAGAGAACGACTGGATTCCAGGAGCTGCTGCACAAATTCAACCGCCCAGATCCGAAAAGCAAGCTGCTCATTAGTGACATGCCGAGGCCTGAGCACTTGTAGTGACAATCATCAAGTAATTACGACTGCAAGAAGTGTTCCCGAATGCCAGCTGCACTGAACGCATTGCCAGGAACATGAAACTGAATTCAATACGGTGTTGAAACGTAGTAGTTAATCTGTGCATTCATGCAAGGTCATGCGGTCGCTGTTTATGAGAAATGTCCCACTCTACTGTACATCAGATTTTCCGACGCACCAGATTTCACGCCTGACGCAACGCTGATGTTTCTCAATATGGAAGAACCCGCTGCAAAAGGCGTGTTATTTTGGATGTACGCAAGTAAGACACTAACAAATCTCAGGGGAAACGTTAATATGTTCTTTCTATCTTGTGCTAGCTTGTAAAGAGCCACTGTACTCGTACAAAGGCTTTTAGGTCATTCAGAAACAGATGAGAGGGAAATGAAATGCTAATATATGTAGAGTTGGTCAGAATTTGTCGAGTAGTAACAGCGATGTTTACGCAGGGAACGTTTGCATATTCGGAGTTGGGTTACACGTCTGCTTAAGCCAGATGCCACCACTTAGATGCATGTGTGTAGTTCATGCCTCCCAGGCTGCAGGTCTTTCCTTTCGTTCTTTACAAGCAACCGAGACAGGGTTTTATCAATCACGTCTAAATCACACCTTTAATCAAACACAAGCACCCTCCTTCGAACGCACAAAACTCAGGGATAGACAAAAAGGAAACAGCGCTTTATTTGATCCTGTCGAATGTAATATGACGTAACATCGAAGTACGAGACTGACTACTATGATTATATACAAATAAGAAGCATTCAAAGCATCGAGGAAGAATCGAGTGTATTGAGAATATACACTCACGCAACACTTTATTAGGAACACCTGATCATTCATTCAGCCAATCGTGTGCCAACAGCACAATGCATACGATCATGCAAATATGGGCCAGAAGATTCAGGTAATGTTCACGAGAAGGAGGGGATCTCTGTCGGAATGAAGAAAAAGAGATACGAGATGTTGGAGTTTGACCGTGGCATGTCAGACGGGTTGGTTTGAGTATTTCTATAACTGCTGATCTCCTGGGATTTTCACGCACAATGGTCACTAGAGTTCAGTCAGAATGGTGCAATAAAAGAAAACCATCCAGTGAGAGGCAGCCCTGTGGACGGAAACGCCTTGCTGATGAGAGAATGGCCAGAGACTGGGTCAAGAGGACAGAAAGTGTACAGTAAATCTAATAACTCTGTACCGCTGCGGTGAGCAGAAAAGTACCTCAAAAACACTCTGAATCTTCAGACGGATGGGTTACAACCGCACACGACCATGTCATGGTTATGTTAATTTGACGCGCTTTTCTATAAAGAAAATATACCATGGTTTGAACGATGCACTTTTGTCATTGGTAATAAGCATAGTGTCTCCTCCATGTAGGGGGAAAAAACCCACCTTTTTATGGACTAAAAAGACGAAGAGACAGTACTATTTATTAATAGTGTCATGTATTTAATGTTGGCCTCAAATGGCATTCCTCAGCTGTTCTGAATGCATTTTTGGGCCAAAACATAAATTTCAGCTGACATTGTGGTTATATCAAACCTTCAGCCGGTACTCAAGCTAAAGTTGTACGAGAAAAATGGCAGGAAGTTCAGAACACGCCTCTGTTTTACTCCATCCCATGTGTGTAACTTTCCTTTCAATATCTGAATATCACTTAAGACTGTAGTTATGCCTGAGGTCGGAATACCGATGTGCGCAATTTCCGGATTTATTAAATCCTTATTATGCTCAGGAATTTAGCTTTGAAGTATGCTGGCGAGTTATCACTCAACAATATGCCGAAAAAGACGTCTTTTTATTATACTTGGTCACGAAAAAATTGGAGATGAGCCAGTCAACAAATGAGTCTGGAATGATCTGCGCAGAAGTTTTAAAATCTTGCCAATATTAACTGGATGCCCCGCCCCTTCCCCCAATCTCACGAGCTCGTGGTTGAACTTGCAGGTCTTCCTTGCTTTCCGTCAAGGTAAACGGCAAACAATTTGAGTTCATTAACATGCAACAGAATCTATCAGCGTATGTTCCACTTAGCTAACAATAGACACATATATGTTTAACATTAGTTAACAACATTTATTACGGATGCCACTGAAAATCGTTGTCCAAAAATGCTCAAAAACCTCATATTTTGGCCCGAAAGAAAAAACAAAAAAGACAAAATTTTGTTAAAGTAGGCCTACAACAAAGTGTCGAATCACATATATAATGCTAATACTAATGATAATTACACAGTGTATAAATACATTATATAAATGTTTTTTTTACTGGCAAGCCACTGGATATGGGTTTTGTAAAAATATACATAATGTACTGCTGTGTTGTTGTTTTTTTTGTTTACTGCACATTAATGTGGAATCACTTAAAAGTCTACGATCTTGCAGAGTTTTCATGATGGCAGCTGCTGGCAAAACAGCCATGACTGCACAGATGACATTATTATTCTTCTTATTATTATTATTATGCCCGCCGCTATGCTCCTTCAACCAGAAATGGTGGAAATGCAAATTTTCAGCTATCCTTTGAAAAGAAAAAAAAACCCAACATCACACAAGCCTAGCCTGTACTGTAGCATCCTAAATTATTAGCCTTGTTCCCAAGTTTATACACTGGGTCTATACCTTCCAGTTTCCTGACAACAGTTCTCCCATTACTTGAACAGGAAGTGCACGGTGTGTTTTCCTGTTCCAAGCACGTAATTCACAAACTTTGTGCTTGCCTCTTCTGCAGCAGTAAATCAATTCAGACCTCTATGGCACTTAAAAAGGCCTCTGTAACTTCTAATTGCTTTGTTTAAGGAATCAACTGTGTGTCTCAAATGAGCTTTGGAAGGAGAAAGGTTTCATCCGCCACGTGTTTAGGAAGCTGGGACATACCGTGTTGGGCAGCTGCAGGCCGGTGTCAATCAGCGTCATGAACTCGTCATTCAGACTGGACTCCAGGCTGATGATGTCATCAATCACGCCGTCGATCTGTGTATTAATGAAGAAACAAAACCGATAGTTAGACGAGCGGGGGAAAAAACAAAAACAACTACAGTTGCGTGACATTTAAACATAAAGGTCCTTGAGCTGGTCGCTGTCTGTGCTGAGTCATAAGGCTTAAAGGTCTAAAATAAATACAAAGCGCAGCAGTTTCATGGTGACACACCGGCCACACTGCCATGAGACATACACCAGGTCATTTCAAACATCAGCCAAACCACATTACAGCCCATTAGGCATACGTCCTGCTGCCTTAACAAGACACAAACCTTAACCTTAGACAGTGTATACTTCATGGTGTTGTTCTGCAGCAGCCTGGCTGGAGCAAACGCTCCGCTTTATTATGGACTTTTAAGAAGGAGTCGCACACCAGTGGAGGCTTAGTAGCCAAGCCCACAAAGCGTGCTAAGTGTGCAGGGGCCCATTGGACTGCTAGTGTGATATTTCCCAGCACAATGCTGTACTGAACGCTGAGTGCACGCGAGGGGCTGGCCAACTTCACAAGCACCTGACAAAGCATGCTATTGTACTTACAGAGGGAAGTGAACGCACTGCTAAAGGAACTAGACAAACCGTTGCTCCGTTATTACAACAACAATGCATTAATTAGCTTAGCGTTTCATGGCTCTAAATTGGGTGTATTTAAAGATTAAGCTTGGCTCGGTTTTGTAGTGCAGAAAAACATTAATAAGCAGAGCCAAAGCAACTCCTCGAAGCAGGGCTGATTCCTCGTGGTCCGAGATGCAGGACTGTTCATTAGCTGATTGTGAAATTTTCAGAAGGAGTGTGCTTTTTCTTGGTGTATATATATATATATATATATATATATATATATATATACACCAAGAAAAAACACACTCCTTCAACGGATTAGCTGAAAATTTCACAATCAGCTAATGTATATATAAAGGCTATATATATAGCCTTAAGCTGCTGCAGATTTCTTAATAGTTAATAGTTGCTAAACATACAGTATGTCCCAATATCTCTATTTCGCAACTGGTGGAAATTTCAACAGCAACGTGTAATCGGTCTCTCTTTTTTTTTAATTGGTATGGAGACAAAACTATTCACGGCTATATCCACTTACTGAGAACAGGCTGCTCAATGAAGAGAAGTAATGTCATAACAAAAAGTCATTTTTAGAAAAGCGGGACGCTGCATCCAACAGGATGTTTAGCCTAGATCACTTTCTGTCAAAAGTAAAAGTACATTAATGCATAATTCTATGAATCAAATCCAAAGACAAATACGCAATACATCACAGGCTACATGATGCAAATATCTTCTTACGTGACAGATCACCATCCACACGTTCGGTTCATACGTCTATGTGTTTACAGATTGTATCTGCATCTGTGATTTAGCCCCACCCACTCAGCCACACATTTGGATCATGATGAGATGTTTCCGTCAAAACCTCCAGAGAAGTAATCGCGTGTTTTGACAGCACGGGGCAGTGAGGCTCCAGAGGTGCTGTATCATGGCTGACCTGGCTCTCTGACCCCACCTTCCTAACAAACCCGGGATATACGATGCAAAGTATTTCACTGCGCTGCACTTCTGTATACGTGTTTGAGTGATATGACGATTATCCTTATGAAACATAAGTAAAAACACCATAAATTAGGATAAAAATGTCACGACGACGTAGATCAGACGTCAGTCACGGAATTAAATTCTGTAATAGGATCATATCAAAATATTCCCCTCTAAGCCTTCTTAGGATAGCGGTAATCTCTGACTGACACAAGGCCACTGGGCAATAAGAGAAGTTCTGAGTTCCTGTTCTTTAATAGGTCATAAAAATCCCTGACCAGGTCATAGTTTCCCAACCTACAGTGCTAGACATAATTCAGCAAAGGCTACAAGCACAACAATACAATTCCAGATTTGTAGTTAATACTGAAATTGAGCATTCAGAATTCAAACTCGCACCCCAGTGACGCAAGCTGAAAACTAAGAGTGCAAAATCAACGTCCCTATAAAGTCCACAGAAATGTTTATTTTTGCACAGCGGACATGGGAAAAGATCGGCGGCAGCATCTTATATTTAGCTATTGCTAATATGGATATAATGATGAACTACACTTATTTAAGGGTAGTCTGTATGGTGTATTGTCACTTTGCTACAGTGCCCTAATTTGTTTAAACCTATTAATGCCACATGGATGCCAGACATTTATTGGAAGCTAAAACTGCCAAAGACCAGGTTTCTGCCAAGGTATGTGCAGCACCTGCTAAGCCAAATGAAAACACGTACTGTTTAGCGAAATGGAACTCAACCCGAGCAAACTAACCACAACTGAGTTTTGTTAACTATTGTTTTACAGGGATTTCTGGCCACTGAAAACCACATCCCGGCCAAAATAAACACATTTACCCTTTTCGCTACTAGAAGCGAAAGTAACATTTTGATTGAAGTCCCAAAATCTGACCAATGCAGGGACCGTTACCTGGCAGAAAGCGGCGTGGATGCACACCAAGCAAAGTATTTCGACGGAACCGAGTACTTGAATAAATATTTTAGCTGAGGCAACGAACGTACGGACGGGAAAAACTATCCATAGTTCAGCAACTTTAGTTTTCAAAAAAACATTGTGCCAGATCCTCTGTTGTGGATTGCTGTTATTGATGTAAATTATTGAACTGAAGGCAGCTCATCTAACCAGAGACTAGTCACACAGCCAGAGATCAGAAATAGGAAGGTTTGCACACATGAGTTTCATTTTATTTACCCGCTCTTAACAGTCAACATGGATTGTTTTAAAAAAAATAAAATGCAAATTTGGCAACACGATTTGCATTTATCCTCTCCACTTCAAATTCAAAACATACAATTACTGTTCACTTTAATAGGAACACCTGCACGTTCATGAAGATAACTGCATGAATGTGCAGCCTTACAGGTGTTTCTAATAAAGTGGACAGCGACCGTATGCCTCGTCTGTTGAGTCTCTGGCGCAAGTCAAATGTAGGAACCACTACGAAAGGAATTAGAACTTCGAATTGTCTTATATTTATAGACATAAACTCATCACTAATGGTTAAGCATTGAAACATAACTGATGCTGCGATTTAGTAATACTTATTCCGACATTCAGACCCAAGGAAATTGATGTGACTTGACCAGGCACTGCTGTAGGATGTGTAATGAGATATTCTGTAAGAGATGTGAGCTTGTTAGGGTTACGGAATTACCTCCTCTTTATTGGAGCTGAGGCTCAGCACAGCCAGGGGGCTGCTGGGAGTGCTGCTAGCGGCCGGGGCCAGCTCAGGGGCGGAGCCTGACTGGGGCGAGGGCGACATGGCCAGCGTCTGACCGGCCACTCTGTTTCCGAGCGTGTGGGAGAGGTATTGCTTCACCTGCTGCCTCTGAGCCTGCTGGATGTGATACTTAGTCGGGTTTTCCAGGTGAGTCTGAACCTGAGAAGCAGAATAAAGACGCAATTCGCTTATTTTGTTGCTCAATCAGCACATCTGATCAGAAATGAACACATTGGTAAAATAAAGCTGCTTTATTGGTTTACGAATGCTGCGAACTCTAATGTAATACACCCGGCGGATTGCGCAATCCCATGTTTAAAGAAGCCGTTTGCAATTTTTTTTTATAGCCCATTTCCAGCAAGCTGCAATTGCAACATAAACATTGTCATGCTTTCTCTTTCAGACCCCACCCCCATATGTAGAAAACTCTACATGGAGTCTGTGCAGCTGTGCTTCGGTTGGAGGTGGCGCTGACTTCCGGACCAGAAAAACTAGAAGGCTGAATCAGAGCAACTAGCAAAACCGATTGTATTTGTAGCTCTTTCTAAAAACATAATTGAAATCACAGCACTACTAAAGGTCAAGGAAGACTTTTTAAAATGACAAAGCGCACCTAAAAATCTTATCATGGCATTTCACGAAAAAAGAAATGATGAAATGATTAAAGTAGCGTTCTTCCCCAAAAGCACACCTACCTTCAGCACCTCCACGGGGACCTGCGTGGTCGTGGGGCGAGAGTTGGGCAGAGAGGACGAGACGGAGATGGCGGGAGTGGAGTCGATGGGCCGAAGCTGAGCGCTGGACGCCTGCTGCTGGGCTTCTCTCCTCTCCTGGTCCTGCGCCTGCTGCCTCATCAGCTCCTGCCTCATCAACACCCGTGACGACATGGTGGACGTGCTCAGGGTCACGGCAGGAGCGGCGGGGGCAACCGAGCCACTGAAGGAGAAGGAGAGAGGGTTAAATAGGGCTAGGTTACAGCTTTCGGTACCATCATGACCCATCATTATACCACTAGCATTTGAGAGTCTGAGCTAGCATCAAATGACCACTAGGCTTTAAATTACTACTGATGCAAAATTGTCTCTCTGTTTATATAACTGCATTAAGGTGCATATAAAAAAAAGGCAGAAACTGATCCGACGTCGATTCCTTTCAATATATGCAGGTTAGTACGAGTTGGGTAATGTTTAATAATAAAAGTAAAATAACTAAATGGGAAATATAAGTGTTAACGATACAATAACGCATTTCCCCCCGATTCTACTGTTTCTTACTGGTAGAAAAACATGGAAAAAAATGTAGAACATGATTAAAAATATATATATATATTTTAAAGCCATGGCTTTAGCACAAGTGGGAAAACTTGCTCGGAAAACTGCCCTCTGGTCGAAAGTGCTTGCTTGTGTTTGGCTGAGTCTCCTGTCAATCAGTTTATAGACACGCCCCTTTATTTTCAATTTCCACCCAGTGCAGCCACATAATGTAAGCTAAAAAAAAAAAAAACTTAAATGAAACAGAAACCAGAATAAACCCTGGCAGCAGTTTTCCAAAATTTTTTCCAAGAGAATCTATCTATCTATCTATCTATCTATCTATCTATCTATCTATCTATCTATCTATCTGCAGCAACTGCACTGTGAATGAACAGTCTCATAAATCATTATGAGATCAATTCTTTCTGTTTATTGATTGTCTATAGATCTATAGATCTTTCTGTTTATAGGTTCTGGAGGCGGAGCTTTGTGTACGTTGGTGGGAATGTGGAGTGTCCTCATTTCTTTATATTTTTCTAGGAAAATGAGACGATAGGTGCAGTCATTTATTGCAACAAGTGCAAACGTACAAGTAAATACAGTGACCCAAAGAGAGTCTGTATAATTCTAGCGAGCTTTAAGTCAATATTTGGTACGAGCGCCGTTATTCTTCAACACGGCCTGAACTCTCTTAGACAAGCCTTCTTGTAATTTCTTTAAAGTAGTCTTCAGGAATAGTTCTCCAGGCTTCTTGGACGTTCCAGAGCTCTTCTTTGGATGCTGGCTGCCTTTTGTTCCGTTCTCTATCAACGTGACCCCTACACTGCTTCAGTAATGTTGGGATGCGGGCTTTGGGGAGGCGGGTCCATGACTGATAATGTTCCATCCTGTTGATTTTTTCTTCTATTGAGGTATGCAGGAAGCCTGGAGAACTGTTCCTCATGGTTCCTCAGGTTCCTGAAGGGTGGTTCCTCAGGACAACAACTTTACAAGCACTTTACAACTTTTCCCACATATGCAAGGCATTTTGATCTGCTCACACACACACACACACACACACACACACACACACACACACACACACACACACACACACACACACATCTAGAGTTCCCCCAGCTACAGGATCCTCTCTTTCACTTCACCACTTACACTTTTAAAATATAAATTAAGCCTAACGCTAAGCCTTAATCTACATCTCATATCTGCAAAGTCAAAAATAAAAACCAATTAGGAAGCTTAAGCTATTTAGAAGTACTCTGGCGCAAGAGAAAATCTGATTAACCTGTTTGATGTTTTTCTTTGGCCGTGTCTCTTCCGGATGCTCTCGATAGCCCCAATTACGCTAGAATGATGACGGCTTGCTGTCAAATAACAGGACGGAATGAGCGCAAACACAGTTTTAAAAATAGCCCACCTGTTCTTACTGTAACAGGATAAACTGCCAGACAAATCTGGAAACCCAACTTCCCAATACTGAACACAAGAAAAATTCACTAGAGAGAAAAAAAAAAATAAAATTCCACACAAGACTGAAATGTGTCCAAAGTGTCAAATTTCCTGTAAAAGCCGACGTCTCATTTCCCAATAAGGCTGGCATTGTGCTGAGTCACTGTGGGAAGTCCCAGCGCTTTAAGCAGCCAACGGCAACAACAACCAGCAGATGTGCTCACACACGCTCGACGCTGAAGCATGCAAAGCCCCAGAGCAGCGCGACATTCGTATCGCTCGGCTGCGACGGCGCGCAACCTGCCGACTTTCCCGAACACGGCTCTGACCTTTGAAAGTTGCGTAACGCTTCGGTCAGTCAGGTGTAATTGAATCTTCAGTTCGACGGCATAAAATTCCTCACCGGGGCAGGGCTGTTTTTGTAAGCTTGGATTATGGGGAAGAAAGAAGTAGCAAGGAGTTTGATTGCAGAGTTTTGGCATAATACGTAGTGAGCGGTCCAAAGAAGCTAAATAAACCCGAACCCTCTTCTACGTCAAGAGGGTAGATAGCACCTTTCTCCAAGTGTGAAAAGGATGTGGTAGGCGGTGGCTTCATGTGTCTCAGACGAAGCGCAGAGCGAGCTAATGGGCAGGAACTGGCCAAATAAACAAAAAACCTCACAGACAAAACGACAGAACCTCCGACTGATATGCACGCAGAACGTCCTATACATTTGTTTCCCCATTATTACACTATTTATAACTCGAAATGCCTGATTGTTATATACTACTTAAAAATTCACCATGTCTAACTTTTCTCTTTAGACAAACTGTTTTGTTATCCACAGTTACTTGTAAGTAAAGCCCACGAGCGGTTCTGTAGCAGTCATCCGATTAGACCTCACAACCTTCATCATCAGTGCCCACATTCCTTTCCCACACGTGTGTGCGTGTTCTGAACTCACCTGACTGTAATGGGCTGGCTCTTGAGCTGATAAAAGGTGTCTGGATCCGACGTGAGGATGCCGTCCAACTCGATGTCAGCGACGATTCCTGACTCGGGTAAAAGTGGTTCCACTCTGACGTGATGAGACGGGGAAAAAAAAAACAACAAACAAAAACAAAACAGAGAAGAACTTTAAAGCAAAAAATATTTCCCAACACTGGAACAACCTACATGGAGACGATTCTTCAGGGAAAGTCTGCTCGGGTGAACTTAAAGGTAACGGGGGCAGTAGATCACGAGGCCAGACTGCAGGATCAGTGAGTTAGTTCACACTTGATTTATAGCAGCTTTCATTCTGGGTGAACAAACTCGGCTTTGGCTTGGGCCCAAGACTGAACCAGTTAGCTCACTAACGGACGAATCCCGCTTTGTAGAAAGCTCCCAGAACTCAGAAGCAATTTATTACAAAAACGTCTGATTGACGGCTGTGGTGTTTTTGAAAACCTATACGAGCGTAACTACGACAACCTGATCAGAGATGTTTACGTCAATTTACGCGGCCGTATTTACATTATGGGCCTGGATACGCGGTTCACAACAATATTTTGAAACAGATCAGACTTTTGTATGCAAGACCTGCCCCATGTTTACATTGTTCTCTCGCCGTTACGCGTGTTTACCAGTAGCATCACCGTGGTTGTAGTAAGTATAAGCGATTCTCTTGTTTATAGTGCGGGGTATTACTGGGGTCTTTACGCATTTATTTTTAACATTGACATTGAAGCCAGGATCGATTCTATCCTTGCTCTGCCGTGGTCCCAAAATATCCTTGTAACGGTGTGAAAATGTCGTCACGATTTCTAAACAATTATATCCCTCTACAAATAAACAAGACGATTAATTTCACCTGGACTCTACTGATTCACTTTCACACCAAATGACTCAGAACAATAACAACCTTGGCGTAAACAGGAAAATCAAACGCGAGTGTTTAAGAGAAAGTCGAATGACCCGATATTAGTAGGAAATCCATCCTAGACATCGGATGTGGCGGAAAGAAAATGAAATCTGAGCTGTTTATACATTATTCAATCCGTTCCAGAAGACAGTGGAAAAAAACAGCTGGCAGCGTAAACGCAGCCAAGCGCTCGGCCTCGGACCGTCTCATGCGTTTTAAGTATTTAATTCAAATCACATCATGCCTGACCAGTATGACTTTAATCAAGGAAATCAAGCAGTCTGCATGTGAAAGCAGGAACTCCGAGTAAAACCGCAGGGACGGAGGAAAGGATGTTTTGATGCTCGACATTACTGACATACTGAACATTTTTCTTTCAGCATGAGCTTCAAACCACATATAAAACAGAGCCAAAAAAGCACATGCTGAAAGACACCAGCTAAAAGCGAAACTATCGAGCACGGCCACAGAAAAAAAAGAGTGGACTAATAATAAAACTGAGAGTACAGTACGAGGAAAAGGAAGACTTTAGCATGAAATGGTATTTACTCGGAATGCTTCGGGTGTACTACTGTATAGTCTGTTAAGAAAGAAGGATTACACGATCATCTACAGCACTGATTTAACGGGCATCTGTTAAACACAGCCAGGGTGCTTAGGTACAGCAACACAAATCACAGTTATCATGAGATTCTTATAGTTATTTGAGCTCCAAGTCTGGTCACTTGAATGGAATGGGTTTAATATAAACATGAATCTAAAACACGTAGATGGGTCTTTCTGCCTTCAGTTTGGTCTTCAGAAAGTGAAAAACACGCTCAGTTGGGTTGACTGACTCAACCATTTAAGAACATTTCATTTCTTTGCCTTAAGACGCTCATGACTTGCTTTCACAGTATGTTTTAAGACGTTATCCACCTGCACTGTGAAGCGCCGTCCAATCAATTTTGCAGCATTTGACTGAATCTGAGCAGAAAGTATATCTCCATAAACTTCAGAATTCACTCAGCTACTTCCATCAGCAGTCACATCATCAATAAACACCAGTGACCCGGTTCCTTCGGCAGCCACACATGCTCATGTCCACCACGTTTGATGATGTGGTATGCTTTGGATCACGAGCCATTGCTTTCCTTTTCCATGCTCTTCTCTTCCCATTATTCTGGTACGAGTTATTCATGGTTTCATCTGTCCAAAGAATCTTGTTCCAGAACCGGGCAGGCTTTCTAGCAAAGTCTAATCCGGCCTATCTGTTCTTGAGTGTTACCAGTGTTTCGCATCTTGAGATAAACCCTCTGTATTTACTTTCATGAAAACGTTTCTTGAATGTAGACTTTGACAACGATACTCCTACCTCCTCAAGAGCGCTCTTTACTTGGCTAGATGTTATAAAGGGGTTTTTCTTCACCAAGGACAAAAATTCTACAATCATCCACATTAGTTGACTTCTGTAGTCTTCCAAGTCTTTTGGTGTTGCTTAGCTCACCAGTGTCTTTGATTGGTCTGCTTTGTTTTTTTCAGCCTGATGATGGCCTCCCTCATTTGCATGGACAACTCTTTGGACTGTACATTGGGAGTTCCCATGAACAGCTGCCAAATGCAAAACCAACACCTGAAATCAACGCCAGACCTTCTATCGCCTTAAAGTGTCAAGAAATAACGAGGATACCCTGAAACTGCATGTCAAGCAATTTCTTTTGAGCCTGTGAAAATGGAAGGACTGTAAAAATGACTGGAATTCAGTAATGCAGAATGTGTGTTAAACACTGAAAGTCTACACTTGAACTGCACCGTGATGGTTTCTTTTCAATCCATTGCGGTGGTGTACAGAGGCGAAAATCACAAAAATCTTCTAATATTTTTGCAGGTGATCGTATTAGTTTAATTTCAAGAATATAACTTTATGCGATGGTCTACATTTCTCTGTTAGTTCGCACGGCTATCTGCATTTCTAAAATTTGTTTGCACAATCAATCATTTACAATTCCTTTACATCAGTTTACGCAATCAACTGCGATTATAGAATGTTGCTTTATCCGATTGTCGACAATTCAATATTAGTTCACACGATCGTTTACGATTCCATATTAGTAGTTTACACAATTGTCTACATTTCTACAATAGTTTACACGATCTCCATTTCCAGAACATTAGTTTATGCGACCATCTTCGATTCTAGAATATTCGTTTACACGCTTGCCCACAGTTCTAGAATTAGTGCACACGATTATTCACGATTCTACAACATTAGTTTACACGCTTGTCCACAGTTCTAGTTCACGCAGAATCGTCTTCAATCCTAGTTCTCACCATCATCTACATTCCTTACATTTCTGTAACGTTAGTTCACAGGACCTTCTACATTTCTGTAACGTTAGTTCACCGTCATCTTTCGTCACGTGTCTGCGATGTTAGTTCTCATGCTGTGTATCTGTTGTGAATAAATAAAGGACAGGTATTTGGGTGTCCTCCAGCTGTACAGCATGTAAACAGACCCCGGAGCGAGCTGTCAGAGCAGCCAGGCTGGATTCCTAGCAGCACACAAACACACAAACCCGGCCCGCTCTCTACTTCTCACTCTTTACAGGAGTGCGGTGTGTATCTAAACTACCCGACATCTCAATTCCGTCTGTTCTGCGGCGAAGCTCGTAAACAGCAGCGCGACATTCCGGAGTAAAGCGTCGCTTCCCCTCCCCGTGTTGTGGCCATGTTGTGCCTTAACGTTACCCAGATTAACGCTCCGGCGAACTAACCAGCTCAGTCGACACCGCGGAGGACGACATCTTACACAATCCCTCTGCTCAACATCAGTCCGAAAGCTCCTCAGGTAAAGATAAATCCCCTCGAACCAGGAAATCTGTCGAGCTGCGCACTACGAAACAAACATCGGTAGTTTCTAAAATTAGGAAGCGAGACTAATGTTGCGAAACGCCAGAGGGCGCCATCGCGCCGCTTCATGCAGATCCAACCGTTCCCTACGCAGGCGCACAAACCCCGCCTCCTGAGATGTGATTGGCTGACGGAATCCAGCCTCCTCGCTACTATTGGCTAGGCGTTCGTGCTCACGCGCACACAGGTGATTGGACAGCTCCGTAAGCCAATCATAACGTTGGCGTGTCAAGCGCGAAGGAATGTGAAGGGGGAAAATACATGAACAAAACGAAATAAAAAGGAATATAAAATGGAAATAAACAGAAATAAAAATGGATTTAAGTGAAACTAATTTTAATTAATAATTAAGAAGCTTTGAGGCCAGGTGAAACTACAAATATGGCTAAATGTTTATAAATAAAAATGAAAATAGAATAGAAATGAACTGAAATTAAATTGAAGAAAACAAAACCAATAAAACAAAATTAAATTTAAGAAGATCTGAGAGTGGGTGAAACTGGGACTAGAATGATTTATAAAGATTTATAGGAAATATAATAGAAATGAACAGAAATAAAATTGAATAAAAAAACAAAAAGAAAAAAAAAGTTTTTTTTTTTTTTTTTTGATACACACATGCACTGCATGTGCACTACTATCACTGAATTGTTGATAAGACCTAGTTTTATGTCAAACAAAATATTACGCAATACAGAATTTATCTTTGCCAATCAGGAGATGATTAATTGTAGCTTTGACTGTTATTCTGACTGCAAGTCAAATAACAGTTTCTCAAATATGTGATTTTTCTTTTGGTCTTATTAACATATGGGAGAGGAAGAAAGACAGGGGGGAGGAGAGGAGAGAGGGGGGAGAGAGAGAGAGAAAGAGAGGGAGTGAGGGAG
>JAQQZR010000039.1:2998866-3013673 GCA_030068235.1 Notoglanidium macrostoma | reverse complement strand
CATACGTGAAGGAAAGACCGAGGAAGCTACAGAACAATTAATTAAGTGTGTGTGTGTGTGTGTGTGTGTGTGTGTGTAAGAAATGCAAAATACAACTATAAACCGATAAAATTATGCCATGTCGTTCCTTAAAAATAAAAATGACTAATTACATAGTTTTGAAATGAAACCCTGCTGTTATTGTAAAATACCCAACGTCATGGCGGCAGCAGTGACTCCTGCTTCGTGTCACTCTCCCTGACCTTATTTATTAGCTCAGGGTTATGAAAGCACTGCTGAGACCTGCGAGATCACAGAAAATCTCTACTCATCTCTATAAGCTATTACAATTACACCTCAGAAGCTCATCGCGGTCATCATGCAGAGGAAGTCCGGAACCAGGAACTCGCCTGGTTTCTTAACATGATCACGAGGCAGAGACGACTTCTGCTCAGTATCCACATCTTTTACGTGGATAGACAACATTGACAAAGGTATTCCTTCAGGCCTGCGATTTCCCTGCGATTTCCCTGCACTCAGCTAAGCTCTGCTGAGTCATTTCCTCTCAGATGCAAGCTCAGGATGAACGCACAGAAACAGCCGTATCATAGCTCCCTTCATTTCTGGGAAAAACACACGTCTTTATTTCAACAAATGCCATGGTTTTGATTTTGAAACTGTCTGCGTTGTAACTTTTCTTCAAAGCACAACATTCACCGAAGGACAGCACACTGTGCATCGGAGTTAGTTTTTTTTACATCAGACTTGATTATTGCACTGTCTCAGATTCTTAATATTTCAGAGTCCAAGTCTGCACAAATTAAAGAAAAAAGAAACCAACCTCGGCTTTTCATGCCCATTTGAGCACAAAACATCATGATGTATGGTAATTAAAAGGCCACAACATTATGAAGATCCCAGCAAGCCACTGTAACAAAATAAACCAAGGTGTGGTTGGCTTTTGCATTTATTACACAGCAGTTAAAGGTTCTTGGTTAGGGACTGACAGACCCTTGACCTTCATCTGGTGCTGTAAAAAATGTCTGATCCTGCAACGTCGTAACCAACTATAAAGCTAAAATGGATCTCATTTTGGCACGCTGAATCAAAACCAGGTAAGTGAGCAAATGTTTCTACTCAGATGGGTGTGGTCTCTTCCAGGATGACTCCGCCCCCATCCACAGGGCACCAAGACCCACCGAATGGCTTTAAGATGGAGGAAATGATGTAAATCATCTGCTATGGCCTTCACATTCACCAGATCTAAATATTGGAGATGTGAGACCGGGACAGCGCTCTTGATCATCGAAATACCAACTATTTTCTGGAAGACTGGTGTTCATCATTCCTGTGCAGATCCATAAACCTGTAGAATCAGGGCTAAACCAAAGATTAAAGCTGTTCTGGTCGTCCATCAGCTCACTTTGTGTAGGTTTTTGCCTTAATTTGTCTTTAAATAGACGTGAATTGTTTTTCACTCAATGATTCAATTTTTTTTAATTTCTGTAGCTTTCACAGTATCTCACAGTTTTTTCCTCACAAAATCCATTTATATGTACAGTACCCCCCCCCCCCCCCATTCTCTATAATTGATCATTTCTGCCTTAGAACTGATATTTAGAAGCTTTTTAAACATTCTCCCAATGAAATACAGTGTTCATGAGTTCATAAAAGAGTGAAGACTCTGGTCCCAAGTAATGCTTTAAACACTAGATACGCGGTTTACAATTTTTCCATTTCGCAATACTGATATCAGATCGGAGTATTTTATTACGGGATGATGTAACCAATGTGTAGGGTGTGTTCACATGCAAGATGCGAGTCATGTGAGTCCAAAAAAAAAAAAAAAAAAAGCCCACATAAATGTCACTGGATCAGACTTGTCTTTTTTTTTTTTTTTTTTTTGGACAAATCTGAACTGCTTCCTATCCGGTACGGACTTGTTAAACCACTATTCCACATGCTTAGCCTTTTGTGTATTTAAATTCACTTTTAATACGGGCGTTTTAATTCCGTTCAACTTCTTTTTATTTACTCTTCCATTTTCCCAGCGCATGTTATCCATCTGAACTGTTTTCTCCAAACCTCATAAACGGCGGTATATAAATAAAGGATTTAACAGACTTACAATGACAAGCATGGCCATGTGAAAGAAAAAGCTTATTAATGTTTATCCGCATGGATGCGTAAACAACTTGTGAATGGAATCAGGTCGAGACTAAAATTAGGCGAATAACTGAAAGATTTACCACCCAGGGTGTGTTGGCCAAGCGAGCGCTGAATATAAACGCTCTTTGTGGTCGGTTATTTTCCTCATCTATATGCCCTTAGATTCGGCACAAACAAGGCCCTTGTCCTCTGGATCATTATGCGTGTCGGAGTGAAAGCTTTGCCAGAGCGACAGTCACACAAACCCACTTCCTTTTTCCTGTACATGCGAAGAGCTTAGTCTGCAGTCTGTCGGATGATTTATCTCTCAATGTGTCACACTACAGGCATTTAAAAAAAAAAAAAGAAAAAAAAAAAACGCCACATAGGTGCTGAGAGCAGCAAAGAGTGTTAGTCATATGATCGAGTGTGACAAGCAGCACTTGTAATCAACAACTAGGTCAAACTGCGATTTTCTGCTCTCGGAGGTGCTAAAAGATCATAAAAGGTGCAAACACATGAAGCCGAACTCTTTCAGCTGCAAACTCTCAGTTTAAACCTTAGCACTTGTTGAGCAATGCAAGCGCATCTAGATTCAATCTTTCAGACTTCAATCGACAGATTGCTTTCTCACCGTCTTTATCTACCGACACAAATCTTTAGCTCATTACTGAGGAAAAGCAACCTGATTGATCAGCAAGGCCCAAGCTCACAATCAGCCGTCACTGACGTTTTTATTGTCGCTATAGTTACTAAGTTATCATAACATAGCGGTGTTGAATTCTTGAATCTGATTGTTCAGAAGGTGCCGCTGCAAATCCAATCACGGTTCCGTATTAATGCGCTCGTTCTCTTACGTGGTCTGTGCAGCGCAGCGTCAGCACTTTGCTGTGGTCAGTAAGATTTACATCACTGGAAAGTCTTCAGGACAGAGAAGTTGGTGCTTTGTGGTTTCTTGGTAACATGGCAAGCTGCTTTGTTGGTGTTATTAACTTCACGTGAGAGGGAATGACTGTTTATAGCTGCTGTGGTGTAAGCAGTAACAGGAACTCACTTTCTTCGTGGATATTCAATGACAGTTAATGTAACTATAAATGGACAAAAAGTATGACGTGTTGTGTTGTTCATTATTAATACAGTACAAACTGTACAAAGAGCAAGAAAACAAGTCAGATCATGCTGTTGTCTTGACAATCAGGACAGTGACATCACACCACGGTGTCGTTGATTATTTTCCTATAACTGCATGTCCCCATTATGCTTTATTTCTTAAGCCTGACTGATGATATTGTACCCAAACCTCAAAAATACATCGAACTGCAAATTGTTTTTTTTTTTTAGAACTTTTCTTAGCAGTATTAAAGACAAGGTAAGCAATTTCGTAGAAGAGTGAGCAAGATTTTGAAAAATCCTTTCAGCCGTCACCTCCAAAACACATGAACGCACAACGCCTGACTACTGCCGGAGGACGAGTCCACGGAAGAGGGTATTGAGTAGATGAGCGTCGTCATATCCAGCCTCCTCATTTCTCATTCACACGTAAGAAAACGTCCAACATCATAATGACTGTAAACAACAAACATGGCTGTTGTTAGTTCTCACGGCAGTCGACTGGCTCGCTAGCTTTAGCAACATACCTGAAATATGTCTGCCTGATGTTGTGGAATCTGTGCACTGAGTGCACAGACAGCGTGCACAGGCAGGCAGACAGGCCGTCCGATCGTTTCGCTCGGACGGAATGAAATGATTGGATGCGTTTTTTACAGCCCTGCGACTGTCGGATGGATTTTTTCTTTTCACCGTCAGAGCAATTGATTTATTCGCTGCTGTCAGGGGGTAAAGAGAATTTCAAGAAATGTAACAAAAATGTTTCTTTAAAAAAAAAAAAAAGGAAAAAAAAAAAAAATGACCTACCCTACCTTTAAAAATGACTAGAATGCACATTTTAACATGAAACAACTGGTGGAAAGTTCAGGAGGAAATATCAAAAGACTGCCATCAACAACCATGATGGACCTAAATGTACCAAATATTTGACTTGGTTTGATTTATATATGGGCGGCACAGTGGTTAGCACGGTCGCTTCACAGCAAGAAGGTCCTGGGTTCGATCCCCGGGTCACCCGGGGTGCCTTTCTGTGCGGAGTTTGCATGTTCTCCCCGTGCATGCGTGGGTTTCCTCCGGGTGCTCCGGTTTTCTCCCACAATCCAAAGACATGCAGATTAGGTTTGCTACTCTAAATTGCCCATAGGTGTGAATGCGAATGCGTGTGTTGGCCCTGTGGTGGACTGGCGACCTGCCCAGGGTGTACCCCGCGACCCAGACGGATAAAACGGTATAGATAATGGATGGATGATTTACACATACACATAAAAATCATCTACAGTGCGCTCAGCACAGAGAGGGTCCAGGAATTATTTATTTTCTTTAATGATTTTGCAATGCAAAAAAATATCAGATCCCCAAACTTGGCCTACCAGGTTATATGCATAAATAAGCTATTTATGACTCAATTCCTATAATTCATCTCCTGGGTATTATGTGAACTATCTGGAGTACGGATTTCTCGGATTTATCACACGTTTTGGACGCTGTGTTTGATGTTGTCATGCCTGTGAAACTCTCAAGTCCACCCCTGCACAGGAAACAGTTCACTCACCTGAGCAGGTTGAGAGATTCAGATGAATCGAGGATGAGGAAGACGGTCTGAGCTTGCTCTCCAGGTAGCTCTACCTGTCTGATGTTCTTCTGGAGACCCGGATTGTCCTTTTCTTCCCCCTGCTGCTGAGTTTTTAAAGACAGCCCGGACATTTCTCCACACACTCCGAGCTAAATGTGCTGCTGTTCTGCTTTTGTTTTGTTTACTCTAAAACCGCTACACTTAGGATACTCCTTGTTTTTTTTTTTTTTTAAATAGCTGTTCAGCTGGACTGCTAGAACTAAAATTAAATGTTTTCTTGTTTGTTTGACAGAAGTTTCCTGTTTTTAAATGAATAAATTCCCGGTAAACAACACGTTGTTGTTTTTTTTTTAAGACTTCTAGGAAAACAAACCAAAAATAAAAGAATGCACTGGATGTTAGCTGTTAGCTTCGAAACACTGTTGCAGAGCGATAAATTAGCTAGCTAGCTATGTCCCTTTTACTAAAATTTTACAATTTCCTTAAATGTCTGACCAGCTCTGAGCTCCAAAGCCGTCGCCTGAAATGACTCATCCGGCCGGTGAGATCCACAGAAGTAGTCAGCAGAAGTAGCCACTACGCTAAGCTCTTACGCCTGAGAGTCGTTCTTAAAAAGAGTCGATTACATGATTCCAGGAACTCCGATGCTTTAGAGTCGACTCCTTCCATGCCACGCAGTCTGGCAGGGTTTTATTTCAAAAACGAAAACATTATCATATGTTAAAGCTTGTTTAAAAAAAATTAAACAACCAATAAATCTTAAGTTGACTGAAGATTCAAGTTGACAATGTTAACTGAAAGGGCCAGTTATTCATGATGAAAGTGGACATGAAATTAATTAAGAAATACAAACCTTATTTTGTTTTTCTCTCTCTCTACAACAATTACTCCCAAAAGCTGACGTTTGATACTGACTTAATCGCACAAAACGTGCAGCCCGAATCACTACTGTTCAGAATCGACTCTTGGAGTCGACTCCAACATTTCTGGAATCGAACAACCCTGTTGATAACGTTATGAAGACGGAAAATCCCTGAAGTGACGTCACTACTCACGACTGATCGCGAGAGCCTGGACAGGCAGGCGCGTTGACCAATAGCAGTACGAATGGGCGGGACTTAGTTTCTTTCCTACCAATCAGGGACGAGTGATGGTTTATCAGAAGGGCCCCGTCTTTGATTCAATTTCACTAGAAAGTTTCGTCATACAAAACGAGAAAATGTACAAAGCTTTTCAGGTACTACGCATCCTGTTATTTTTTATCCTTTATACAATAATGTTTTAATTATAATCACCATAGTATTTTCATGTACAGAATCTACCATACTATATTGTATAATATATATGACAATAAATTAGACTTGACTCCAATACATGTCTATATCTCTACTCTATTATATACTTATTACCTTTTTATTTATCTCCTGTATCTATCTGCATACCAGCACTTTAAATCAGTGCGGTGTGTTTACTATGTGTAACGTACCTGGTCAAATAAAATTGATTCAGCTCCTAAGTATAACAAACTCTTAATATAAATTATTTTTAATGACTAGAGAAAGGTATGATCTCGGTTGTGCTAATAATGATTCGTTGCCTGTGTTGTTCAGATTACAAAAGTAGGCAAAATGTCATTTTATGATCTGTTGAGATTAAACACTCAAGTTGCGTTTTTTTTTTTGTTTTTATTCCTTTAATTCATAAACATTTTCATGATCTTGCACAGATTTTCATTGGGTTATCAACATACAATGGTACCCAGTGGCCTGCCACTAATATAATTAACGATAATAATTAGAATAGTACTTGTAATAACAGTAATACTCATCATGTGTACAGCAAATTTATACAGATTCCATGATGGAGGGGAAAAAATGCGACATAGTGATTTTGACAAACATAAATGACACCTTTTGCATAACGCAAATATCTTAGTGCTGTCAGAGATTTGGTTTTTCTTTCTGAACAAGATGACATAACGTTTTATCTCTAAAAACACCAGGTTGGGTCCCTGATGATGGTGATGATGTCAGAAAGTGGAGGTGACCTGGCTGATGAAACTGAACCTCAGTATACCCTCACAACGTCCAGCCAAAAGAAACATTCATATTCCACGAGGAAAGATGTCCGAGATTAATACATCACAAAACAAAATCAGATGGCCGTGTGGTCTGGAGATAAACGTAGGAGTGAAGGATGTTGCCTGAATTGCCAGGAATCATTTGGAGAGATGAAAGTAGAACCCAGAGAACATCCATAATAAAGCCTGGTTTGATCTAAGTCATCTTTCTTCACTGTTAAAAAACGATGCTGCCGAATAATCCTGCAGGTTAAAATCAGACTAAAAGGATATGGATATGTTAGCAAATAACTCCATGCACCACTTTCTCTGGACACTTGTCAAATTTTGTCTAATCCGCAACACACTGACACCTTAGTGGATTGAAGTGCTCGTTGCAAAATCATTTCCATAGCAGGGACACATCAGATCTTCTGACACCTTCCACCTTCATGTTAAACGTGCACTTGGTTCAGGCGTGTCGAGATGCTTGTGTGAAAAAATGCTACACTGTGTTCCACTGAAGCAGACTATAAAATCTAACCTTGCATCCTGACACCTCAAATTACACTTTTGTCCTAAACAGGAACAAAATGTAGCATGATTATATACTGTAGTCATCATTTATATAGAAAGGCATCGCTCATGCACCAGCTATAAAATTCAGTTCTACCACATGATACGTAAAACTTAATCTGTGAGTTTTGCTGTTTCATAGTCATCATGAATCTGCTCTGCACACAATCGTTCTTGCTGTTCAGTTCCCATAGCAAGAACTATATGAAAGTATAAAAAAACAAAACAATAAATACATGTGGTAAAAAAAAAAAAACAACAACAACAAACAAAACTAACACATAGATAAACACAACACACAATAATACATCTCTCCTGCAGTATACTTTGGCAAAAAAGCATTTTTTTTCTACAACAAAAAGTCAAAAAAGGAAATATAGGCTATGTAAGAAGGAATGGCAGAAGGTCATGACAGTGTAATGAAGATTAAAAACCCTACAACAGGTAAACACACATTTTTTTTTTTTGGAGTTGGATGCTCGAGTGAACGAGTGGCAGGCTCAACTGACGATCAATATGAAGTATGAAGTCGCACGCATACACACGTTCAAGGAGGAAAAAACGCATGACTCTCCTCTCTAAACTGATTACTATACTTTCTGGACGATAAGTCACACCTTCGGAATATAAGACGCAGACCTCTAATTGAAATCTATGCATAGAAATACAGTGTAGATGTATAGAAGCCGTATCATATAGGTGGTATTGCTTTTCATTCGTAACATTCGCACCACAGTGAACAGATCACGTTGTTTCTGTGTCTTTATTGTTCAATTTACTATTTGCCTATTTGCGGAATTTCTTGCCAATGTATACAAGCTACATAGAGGAACGACAATAAAGCCCACTTGACTTGACTTGGAAGTGAAATAAGAATGAAATCCACGCTGCATTTCACTGTGCGAGTTCATTTCCTGTCGACATTTCACACTGAAGAGTAAAACCTTCATCGCTTCTCTGCTTTATCTCTCAGAGAGCAATCAGCAGGACGTTGCCGGTTTTTTTTTTTTTTTTTAAAGAATTAAACACTGATGTCAGAATGTAATTCCCAGTAATGCACTTCCCTGTCTACTACGTTGCACTCACACCACGCTGAAATGCAATCACTGTCCAATCACAGCCCTGAGCTGTACTCGGGGGGCGTGGCTGGAATTACGGGAATTTTACAGGAAGCATCAAATATAACAGAATGTGCTTTAAAGATTCTTACTGTTTTTTTCACACTTTAATTGGTGTGCTGAAATAAAGAGAGCTCATAAATATTTGTCCTCACGTCCCAAATGAAAAGCAATAACATCCTATGTGTTGTATTTCCATACTCAAGAGTATATTATATAGTATATAACACAAGTGTAGCATTTGACTGATTCACTTTTACATCGGTATAGGCTGGTTTTGATGTTTGCATTTGTATATGTTACAGTATGCTGGTTGGGTTTTAAATTCGAAATATGACTTTTAGTCCAGGAAATACAGAAAAACCTTTTAACGGTCTGGAAAACATGGTAAACAGTCCACTGCTCATGTAGTGTAATTTCTCTCTTTTTTTTTTTTTTTCTGACATCATTGTTAAGCCTTTCAACGAGAGACAATCAGGCAACACTGGACTATCCTGTATCGAGCAAAGTGTTTTCTGACAAACAGAGAGCAAGATCAAAAACATTTCCCAAGTACACAAATAGCTACAGCAATCCCGCATGAGCAACTCGACCCAATCACGCTGGCAAACCCGATTTTGAAACAAGATCGAAACACAACATATCGACTTTTTGAGCCAAGAATAAAAAGTGTAAAAAACAAAGAGAGAGACGAGTCACACACACTCCACAGGACGCTCTGATGTCGATCCAAATGGCACGTCATGAATTTAACACAGAGCTCGGAGATAACACCTGACCCACAAAACTGGGTTCTGAGCAATAAATTAGATATTTACAGACGCAATTTTGTATCTTTTACCACTTTTCGTACACAGGTACAACACCGTTTAAAATGCGCAATAGTATCATCAAAACCTTTGTCATGTTTTCTTTATACGTATATACTCTTAAGGTTCTTATCAAAAACCCCATGTTTACATTTCCAAGTGAGAAATTTCACAAATTAAAAATCGTTCAGCTTCATGACATCTCTCTCTCTCTAAGTCTACACAATCTCCGGGTATCGAAATCTAATCAAATACTCTACAAAGATCTTATTAATAGTCACTTTTTTCCAGCTTAGACGAGAGACTGTATTTGTGATTTAGAGCCCTATTGTTTGACTGAGACATATAAGAGTTTTTTTTAATAATCCTACATTTTAGCAGAGGTTCTTCTTTCATTTCCAAGCCAAATATTGTAAGGATGCAATGCACCAAATGTCCACAGAGTGGCACAATGGAGCTAATCTGATGCTAAAGGTTGTCTGTTTTCCATGGTTAAGTTTATGGCTAGGGGTTTGTCTGGGAGAAACTGATGCCAAGTCAGCACAAAAGGTCAACCTGACAAAGTTCAGAAGAGATCCAACTGAGCATCTTCCAACTGGCACAAGAGATTTCAGTGTCATAGACCCTAGACACGGCTTTAAAATAATGCTTTTATGTCAATATTACTTCAATATTGGATATAGGATAATGAAGAAGTCAGGAATTTAGACATGGAGGGTGCATTCACATTCCTGAAGTCGATCATTAAATAAAGGAATCTAATTATAAATGTATGGTGTGTATATATATATATATATATATATACACACACATACTGTATATATTTGATCAAATACGCAGTATATATTACTGTACTGTATATGGGTCTAAGTGACTAAAATGGGGAAGAAGAAGAAGTTGAAATGTCCTGACTTTATAGTTGATACTGGGAGGTTTCCTCCTATACATGTCTATTTTTTTTTTTCAAGTTTTATTCAGAATTAATATCAGAAACATGTTTTAATTAGAATGGACATAAATTCAGCCCATTGAACAGACAAATAAATCATTTTTGGTTCTGCTACCTGGATAAAATGTACAAAAATCAACCTGTAAGAATTCATATACCAGTAAAAAATATGATTTGAAAACCTATACATTTTGCAGCTTTGTTCTCTGTTCATCTGCAAGACATGTTTGTCATATATTAATAGTGCTGTTAATATTTTCAGTTTATAGAGATACACTATATAAAATCGTATTCAGTGAGCCAATTAAAAAATGCTTTATTTTAATGGAAAATATTGACCCATATAAAGTGTAACATATACTGTATATATATTATATATTACCATACAAGGTGTCCCATAAGTTCTTATAAGAATTTTTTATGGAACCCCCTGTATATTATCTTAGTATAGTCTTAGTAAGGAGAAAATGACACACATTCAAGACAATTCTTTCATCTTAGATATGATTCCTGTTAATCTGTGCCACTGGATTGCGCTTTATAAAATTGTAAACCTTACAGAGGAAATGCTGTCCATCGCAGTACGGGTCTTCTGGATTCGGACTCTGTCCATGTTCGTTACTTTGTACTTTCAACTTACTTAGTCACCTGATCACATCGTCTTCTCCCAAACCGACAAGTTTGCAAGCACGGAAACCCCGGCAAGAAATCGGTTATTTAAAACAGCACAGCAATGGTTTGGGAAAAAGAAAGAGCAGATCTATTTAACAGAGAACTCGTGAGCTGCGGAGGAGGAGAGACGATATTAAGCAGGGTGACTATACTGACACGGCGTCTGACGCACCATGTGCAGGGCGATCACACTCACAGAGGATGAGCAATACACAGAGAAACGTACCTGTAGATATCTCATGCAACGTACGACTGACAATTAGAACAGGTTTGTGTAAAAGTTGTCAAGGTGTGTGTGTGTGTGTGTGTGTGTATGTCTAAGTGTGTGGGTATTTATGGCAGATGTCTGTCCTTCTTGTCACATTTGTACAGTTTATGTGTGCAAAAAAAAGAGAGATTTCATAAACCAATCATGTGCTTTCTCCTAGAGAGCTCGGTTCCTCCGCTTCTTCCTCCAGAGCCTCCGAGATTGGACCGTGCACTTGTAGCTCCTCCCCTCTCCCGGCTCTGGAGAGCACCTCCATCCAGCGGCGTTGGAGCTCCTCCCCATCGGCGCTGAAGTAAACGGTGAGGTGACTCTGGCTCATTTTGAAGGCGTAGCGCCGCTCCAGACGGTCACATGACTCGGGGAGGGAGACTTCGAAGCCAATGAGAGGGATGCTGCGCTGGGCTTTCACATCCTGCTCATGATGCCGTGTAGAGACAGGAGAGGAGGAGGAGACCATTAGAAGGATAATACAAACTGGTACATAATTACCTTAAGTTTAAAAATGTACCACTTTTGTAAATGTTATTAAAAAGCATAATGGCACTTGACCATCTACATATTCCTAAACCACCTATTATGTCAATAAGTAAGGTATAAATCACTTATTGGTGTCATGGGTGTGCAGTTAAAGAAAAATAATGAGTGACAGGAATTAAACCACAGCAACTTAATCTTTTATTCATTAAAGAAGGACAACTGCAAGACAAGTTAGTTTCTGTTATCACTTACATTATAGCAGCTATAAACAGTTAAAAGTTTTTGGTCTTTCTTTTTTTTTTTTAACAAGACAAAAATATGCAGCTTCTCATATTACTGAGAAACTGGAACGTTCTCTTTCTGATGACTTTCCAGGGGAGGAAAACTGTACAAAAGTTCTGACCCTGGAGACTCCTTCCTTCAACATTAAATAAGCATCTCCTTACAGATAAATACCTGTTTGTTAAATAACAGCATGTTTTTGTAACCAGGGTTATTACTAGGGTTAGATGATGTGGCATAGAATCCGGAATTAAATAGTGCTGTGAAATAAAAGTCTAAACTCGTGGACTATTTTTATTTTTACAGCATTCAGAAACTCTAAATCCGTGCTCAAAAATGTTGTACAATATGGAGTACAACAGTGTGAGTCTCAGTGTTTAGGTGCGTTGCTAGAAATTCATGTGTTCCTTTTAGAATCTCAGACTTTCCAAATCAACAGAGAAGAATTAAAAGAGTCAGAGAGAAAAAACGAGCGTGGAGACAGCGTCTGAACTGTAAACTATGCATCATGTAAAGGTAGAGATGATTTCCCACCTGCGGGGCCCCATAAATGTAAAGCACCAGAGGTTCGTTTTCAGGGACGACAAACCAGGCCTTCTGCCAGCCGCGGCCACTGCCCTTCTCCATGTGGTGCAGGAAGCTGCAGAGGACACTGTTCTCCGCCGCCACAGAAGCCTGTTTCTGCATCACACAGGAAAAAAAATCTGTCGTTAAACATGTCAGACTAGAGCGAAGTTCTTAAACAGATCAGGCTAGAGCAGCATTCTTTATACTTTCGTTCATTCATTCATTGTGGTGGATCCAAGGCATATCCCAGGATAATCTAGGAACACTGGAGCAACGTTCTTAAACACATTAGACTAGGGAAAGCTCCAGGATTCACTGTTTGAACCTCTGCTTGGGTTACTGTCTGAGTGGAGTTTCCTATGTCCATATGGGTGTCCCCCAGGTTCTCTGGTTTCCTTCCATCTCACAAAAACATGTCGGTAGACTGACCGGCTGTGTTAAAGGTCCACTATGTAGGAGTCAGTTGATTGACTGTACGCTGGCCATCAGGTGCCCGTAGTGTACGTCCAAGTACTTATATTCACACTCCCTTGATTTTTCTGTGCTAAATAATAAGTACGATCCTCCGTTTTTCAAAATTTGGGTCCTCACACTTGTTAGTCAGCACCAGTAAACACTGATTCCTCTTCTCTCTTCTTCCGTGTCTTTCTTTCTTTTTATTCATCTCCATTTCAGTGCTTTATCCCAGATTCACGCTGCCACTTGTAAAAACAGGAAATGCAGAAACCTCTCTAGAGGTTTGTCTGTTCTGGGCCTCCGTAGAGGTGGACCTGCTCCCTATGTAGACATTAAGGGCTCATTCTAAGCTTACAAAAACACAACGATTCGTAGAAGGGTAATTATACACTAATGACAACATACTTATAAATATTACACTCCATTTCAGCTAATAGATCCCCCTAAAGCTTTGTGTAAAGCATGTATTGTAAGCTTGTTGTTGGTGCTGGGATTTGACTCATCACAACCTTATGAGTATCTCAGTCTTAACCACTTCTTTGGGTCTTACCTCTAGGATAGAGCGTCTTCTATGAGTACTATTGGTCAAGCTGGCTGGAGAGGGCGGGACTCCCACCAGCGTCGTATAGCAGTCTATACACACACGATTCGCTCGATTGTTATCGTACAGCAACCGGGCGCGGAATTCCGAGCATTTTCCACATACCACCTGAAAACAAGATGATGGATGTTAATTGTCTTCTGTTATCCAGTATTTTTCAACACTCACTAAAAAGGTAATGACATTTTACAGTTGACAAATGGAATAAACTGGCGTGAAGAAGTGAAGAACATTCTGAAGATTTCCAAATATAAAAAGTTGTGAGGTTCGGATTCGCTGGAGTTAGCTAGCTGTTCTGCTTTTGGGTCACTGTGATGAGGATGGTGTGTTGTGTGTTCATGGTAACACTCACATGTCCGCATGCTTTGCAGTGGTGGCGTCTCTTGGTTATGGAGTTGAACGGCTCCTGGCACTTCATACACAGCGTCACTTCTTTTTCCCGGATCGGAGTGGGAGCACGCTTTCCAAGCTCTGTGCAGTTCTGAACCAGAAAGAAAGACTGCACTGAAATTACAGGTGTAAAAATAGCAGTCTCTGTGATACAGCTGTTCTGATTTAAAACAGCTGGTCTCAGGCAAAAATAGGTGAGCAATCATTACTGAATCAATCCAGGCATTTGTGTACTGGCTAAGTCAAATTTCACATTCCCACGTATATTTTATTGCCTTATTTATAACTGTTTCATTTTAAAATTGTATCAAAATAATTTCCTTTGGCAGAGAGTATTTCTCTCCCTCTCTAGGCTCCTCTGTGTCTGTCAGTCATGCTAAAGGAGGTGTGCCTTTCTGACTGTCAATCTCACTGAAGGGGGTGTGGCCTTTTTTCAGTCTGTTATTCTCAGTGAAGGGGGTGTGGCCTTCCTGTCTGTCATTCTCAATGAAGGGGGTGTGGCCTTTCTGTCTGTTATTCTCAGTGAAGGAGGTGTGGCCTTTCTATCTGTTATTCTCAGTGAAGGGGGTGTGGCCTTCCTGTCTGTCATTCTCAGTGAAGGAGGTATGGCCTTTCTGTCTGTTATTCTCAGTGAAGGGGGTGTGGCCTTTCTTTCTGTCAATCTCAGTGAAGACGGTGTGGCCTTTCTATCTGTTATTTTCAGTGAAGGGGGTGTGGCCTTCCTGTCTGTCATTCTCAGTGAAGGAGGTATGGCCTTTCTGTCTGTTATTCTCAGT
>JAQQZR010000039.1:2980978-2994882 GCA_030068235.1 Notoglanidium macrostoma | reverse complement strand
GCTGGGATTGGCTCCAGCTTCCCCGCCACCCAGACGGATAAAGCGCTATAGATAATGGATGGATGGATGGATTCCACTCTATTACTTTGTCTGACTCATAAAAGTCTTAACCGAAGCGTTCTGTAAGTACAAATGAAAGCCTGGCACTTTTTTAAGAATATTGTTTAATACCTTGTAATCACCGAGTCATTTACGCCTGCTGGCATTACTCTACTCTCTTCAGCCAAATAAAATTCTTGTCCTGGAACAAGACAAACTCCTCCGCTTTCACATTTTCGTCTGCTTGCTTTGATGTGGTCTCCTCTCAAGTTAAACTTCAATACCAAAGACTGAATGCACTAAGAATGGTTAAAATACTCAGGCGAGTACTTAAAGAGAAATAAAGGATGAGCGTCGGCTATGTGTTACCAATGACAACAAATTTATCTATAACTTATTGCACCAGCATTTCCAGGGCATGAGGCAACTCAGAACTGTTTTCAGTTCTTTCTCTCGGCTAAACTGGGGTGCTAAAATCCAATTTGAAAATAAATGAGACGGGCAATGCAAGAGATACTCCAGTCATTAACTGTGCACTTGTTCTTTCATATAAACAAGGCCTGGTATAAAGGTTTGTTGTTTTCATCTGGCTACTTAGCAATAACTTTACATCAAGCAGAAGCTGTAAGCATGAAATCTCGCTGGAAAATGTATCTTGCGTTCACTTTTAAGTAATTGAATTTAGACACACCTGTATTTTCCAGCTTCATTATTACTTAATACGTACATATTTGTGACTTTCTAATTGCGTTACAGTTGTCATTTTCCTGAAACAGATTGTCTGTAATGATGCACTAGGAGCATGGCCTGTATTTTGGCATCTGGTAGCCGGTCCCAAGCTGGATTTTTCAGCATGAAGGTCAAGTATGCAGCTCTTCTCCTGTCCAAGGTAACTTGGCAAGAAAAATTTTCCCAGTAACACAAGTCTGGAGAAATCTCTTTGCATTCTTGGTATAGTGAAACCGCCAACGTCTCAGAGCTACAGCTACCACCACTAAAAGCAGATGGAGGTCTGTTTACAGTTAGCGGAGCCTGCGGGAACACTGAGCGCTCTCTATCATAAATACACACACACACACACACACTCACTCTGCGCATCTTTAAAGTCCTCAGCGTCCTCGGGCAGCCGGTGCAGGTAGTCCTTCAGCAGGAGCTCGTAGCGAGGGATCCTCTGTACGGGCTCTAACATGTGGTGCTGTAGGGTGAGGTTTCCGCACATCTCCTCTTTCTAAACACACACACAAGAAGTAGATATGTGTGAACACCCGAACACAGCCAGAGCGCAAGTGCTAATACAACTAAAAAAGATTAAATATATCCAAAAAAATGCAAGAAATATAAAATAAATAAATAAATAAATAAATAAAATTCCCAAAAGGTCCTTCAGTATTGCAATTTATTACTGTAAGAGATTCATCAGTCATCTTTATTTGAAAACTGTGAAAAACAGAGCTACAGGTCGGCGATATTAACAAAAATATCATATCACGATACTTGAAGACTTTTTAACAGTATGTATTATGATATACCTGGCAACACAATGGTGTTGTTTAATTAAAAAAACAAATGTAAATCTGAGTTTAAACAGTATTAACCTTCTGATGAAGTCTCAGTGATGATTCATTCTCTGTTATGTGTGAGCACAGAGGTGTTAGCCTAATCTGCATGTCTTTGGACTGTTGGAGGAAACCAGAGAACCCAGAGGAAACCCCACGCAGGCAGAAAACGCAAACTCCGCACAGAAAGAACCCACTCAGCCACAAGGTTCAAACTCAGAACCTTCTTGCTGTGAGGCAGCAATGCTGAGCGCTGCACCACCCAGTACTAGTATTCACTAACCTAAAAATCTTCAGAAAAAGTCTTGATGATGATTCATTCTCCGTCATGTGTGAGCGCAGAGGTGTTGGCACACTCATTATTTTTAATCAAAACGTTCTTCTATCAACATACAGCACTAACTAATGGAAAACGGTTGATGACGGGCGTCAAGTCGTCAGCCGTTTTTGCGCGAGTGTTTTTGAATTGCATTAATTGTATCCTGTGCGTGCTTTTTTTTTTAGCTTGGGTGTGAATTAAGTAAAGGTGGCGTCTAATTAACACCAGTTGTGTCTGTGCGAAATACGGAGTTGGCAAGAATTCACGTCTTTCACACATCTGCGGAAAGTGTAATTCTCTTACTCATCCCAGGCCAGCAGTGTGTTTAACAGAAGGCCCTGCTTCCACTAACCGCTGAGGGGATTATGCTCCCATATCTGCACCATCCACCCACACACACGAAAACACGGGATATTTTCCAAGCCTTTCAAAGAAGGAAAACAGGAATTCATAGAAATGGGTTATTATTGTTTTTTTTATACAAATAATATGTTGCAAACACTGCTTCCTGTTTCTCTCAGATATACTGAGGATCTGGTCTGGAAAGAAAGGGGGGGGTGTTATTGTGTAATCTTGTGTTTATCAGATTCAAAAGAATTTTACAGGTTTTGGTGGAGAAAGTGGTCCAGCAGTGCTACAACAAGCCCTCAAAAGTACAGCGTGGTACTCTGAACATGTGTACGGAGTCTGTGTAGAATGGAAAGAAAACACTAACGGATTCCATTAACCATTTCTCTGTCACTTCTTATGAGTTTAATGGTTACCTGAATCCATTAAGCTGCTAGATTCATAGGAAATCTAAAACCTAATTAGAACCAAATCTAAAATGCCATGTACTAGGTACACATAAAAATGTTTTATTTGGTTCTGCTTGTCGATTCTTGGATAACCCTATATTTAAAAAGATTATATTATCAAACAAACAAAGGCAACATATCTGCAAGCTATCCAAAAGTATACGGCACACGAATGGGAGAATCTGACGACAGGTTCGGTCGCTGTGGGTGGCTTGAAATGGCTCCAAGGGGAATGCAAAATAAAAGTCCCTGTAGCGCCTTTTCCATAGCACCACGGCTTGCTAGCCATACCAGAGGCCATCCACGTTCACCTCCTGTTTATACCATTGTAGCAAAAATGGCTCCAAAAATTCATTGGTAGTCCTCAATGAATGTGAGTGAATGAAACGGCTAAAGTAATTATTTATACGTGCTTTTTGACAAAATAGCCCATATTTTTTTTTTAGTTTTTGCAAATATAGTATCAATTATACAACAGAATTGAAAAAAAAAAAAAAAACTTTTGTTGTTCATACAGGGAAGGCAACTTAGCCCATAAATCTCTAGCTAATCATACAAATCTTTAGTTTTACAATCTCTTAATTTTTTTCCATAGCTGTATATATATATATATATATATATATATATATATATATTCATATTCATTTCCATTACACTTCCTTTCAACTTCATTGCACTTTTTCATTACAGTTTTACATTTTCAGACAGAAAAGAGCCTATGATGCAGTCACATGCTTTAATTAAAGGTGTAAACAGTCAAAAGTTATGCTTTGTTATCTGAATATTTGACCTAATTTTTTGGGGGGATCGAAACAGGGGACTAATAAAAACCAGAATCAATAGGCAGAATTGGAATTGATAAAATTCAAAAACAATACCCAACCCTATTAGAAACCACTAGAAATCTTTACAATGAGACAAACAGAAACCATTATGAACCATTAGCATTCTCTAAGACCAGCAGAAACACATTAAACCTACAAGGAACCACTAGAGTACTCTAAGACACACAGAAACACATTAAAAGCCATTAGAAACCAAGAGAAATATCTAGACCACCAGAACACATTAAAGCCCCTTAGTAATCTTTACAAAGCTAAAAAAAAGTCACGAGAAACACATTAATACATAAGAAATCTGAAATGGTGAGCAGGTGTGGCCTGGTCATACCTGAATGTCATGAACGATGGCTTTGAACTGCGACGAGCGCTCCATCCAGGTGTTCACCAGCTCCATGGCCGTGTCAAAGTTCTTCACATACTCGCCATACATCTTCAGGAAGGGAGCCAGCTTCTGGAGGATGTCCCCAATCCGTGGGTTCACATCCCTGAGAGTAAAGGTCAAGAGTCAAGGGTCAAGTCGGGGTCGTGTGGAGAGCTTGCGGACTGTAAACACTACCCGCCTGTGTCTAACTTCACCGAGGAACGCACTGAGGTTTCTGAGGTGAGGAGGTTGTTTGGGAACATCAATGTGTACATTTCAGTCGAGTGAAGGAAATGACTGAGGGACTGGAGGAAATGTTCTTCCTGACACAGCAGTGTGGTAGGATTCAGCCAACAGCCTGATCTCTCACTTTCTCACCAACACTGTGTCTTTCTCACTCTTACACTATCTTTGTTCTCTCACACTCCTGCTTACTTTGGCTATGTTTAACCTTCTTTTCCACTTTATGTACTCACCCCCACTCTCCCTCTCTCCACCACTCCTTCATCTTTCTCTCACTCCCCTATCACTCCCTCACCTCCACCTATACCTATTCTTTATTTCCTCCCATATTTCAAGCAGAAGTCTAACTACAAATTTGTAGTTTACACCTTCCTGTGAAACCGAGGCAGGACTGGAAAATCGGTCACAAAAACAGTGTCCATTTTGACTCGATTTGACTCCATTTTGACTCATGAATTGAACACTACGTTACCGTTTTAATTGCAATTTAACATGCCTTATTTAATTTATGAGTAGAAATTCAAATGCAAAATACAGATTTAAAGATTTCAATATTATGGTCTTGTTCCTTGTTCGGCTACCAGTTTGACTTATTTCCTAGGAAAAAGGACAATATGGTTAAATATAACCAAAGCAGTTGTGCTACTGGTCGATAATGCAAATTCCCATCTTATAGTTCGGAAATTGCTTGTGTTAATCTTAATACAAAAACTTTTCTGCCACGTTTGCTCGCCTAGAAAGTAGGCATGTAACAATACATCAGGCATCGATAAATCACGATACAATTTATGACAATTCCAATCAATGGAAATAAAAATGAACTGCGGTTAATCTCTTAGATTTTCTTGCTGTAATTCTGTTGTCTAGACAGCAGAGGGAGCAATAACATACAATGGCAGGAATACACGTGACGTCACCGTAGGCGGACATAACAGAACTCTAATGCCGCAAAAAACACACACAAAAAGCAGATCTAAAATGGGAAAGAGCTTTTGTGCTCATTTGCAAACCGATTCAACAAGAGATCTTTTTACAGACTGCCGAAAGCTACAGAAAAGAGAAGCACATGGAGGTAATTTTGTGTGTAAGCTTTTTTAATTTTTAAGAACTTTTTCATTTTTAAGAAAAGGAATGTTTTAGTTAATAGGCTATTATATTTTATTCAACCTTGACAAATTTTTGTACATAATTATTGTTGGTTATTGAAATTTTCTTTTCATTTTTTTTCTTTCAAAAATATCATGGAAATATCGACTTGATAACCCAATAATGTGAATCAAATCAAATCGAATCGTGAATGGGTGAATCCGTGCATCGTTACATGACAACTAGGAAATCTGCGACATATAACCTTAAATCGTTGTAAATGTCCACTTAAAGGAATTGAATTTTCACTTGCTAGTGTGCGTGTGCCTTCAGCTTGATTCTCTCCTGCCTCCTGTCTGTATTCACTTACCACTCCTCCATGCGTTTCTCCAGCGCTGGCAGCAGGAACTGTTGATGGAAGCAGTAGATAGAGCAGATGTTGGAGAAGATCCCCATCACCACCTCACAGGGGAAAGAGCCTCGTGCTCGTGCTTCCTCCATCAGCCGCCCGCAGAACACCTGGTCCAGGAGGTGAAGCCTGGACACGTACGCCTTCTCCGTGTGGAGGAGCTCGTTGGCGATGTTAAACACACGCTGCTGCACCGATAGCTGCAAGGCAAAACACACACACACACACACATCTGTTGGACATCTGGATTGACAGTCTGAGTGTGGTGAAAGCTCAGTGTCGTCCAGGAAGCTTGACATTCTTTCGTGTGTAGAATCTTCTGAGGCCCGTATTTTCAAGGCCAAAATGCAGATGCAAATATAAAGTTACATGAGGGTAAGACAGTAATATTCTTGGTATTCCTATGACCATTAGCGTAGGTGGTAATGTGGTGAAGAGCAGTGTGACTGTAACAAAGGGTGGGATTAAAATCGGTACGTTATTAAGAGGAGCCCTGCAGCACGATCCAAGCAAACAAATGCAGAGCAGTGACATTTTCATAATGAATGATGATTAGATTTCACATTGATTCCTTAGTAGCAGAAATAACCAGATGGCTGCTTCTGATTTTGAGGATCATTTACATTAGTTAAATCTTCGGCTCCATGATGACGAATTACCATCCACTGAGTGTGTAATAGTTTGTTATTATCTGGTAGCCTGAATGGTGTACATTCACAAAATCTGGTTGCTTGAGGCAGGGTAGGAATTTTAAGGCTTTAATTTAAGTCAAGAAAATAATTGGCTTTTGAGATATGAGCATCCCAAGAGGTAGGATTGTTGATGCATTCTTGAAACAAAATTGGTTCTAAAGGCGCTTTCAGAAGCATGTAGGCGTCGAGCGATAAAAAAAACAAAAAAAAACAAGTACACGGAAAACACTCTGAATTATTGGTTCACAAATACAGCGACGGGAAAAGGTAAACAAACCTGAGCCAAGTTTGTAGAACTCCCAAAAATCAGCTGAGCACGAGGAACATGAAGCTGGCGCCAAATAAATGATCGGATAAATATATAATCATCTAGATTTTAAATCATTCTGCATTTCACATCCAGCGTTTAATACGCAACAGGATTCCATTCAGGACTTATAATAGCAGGATTCCTAAACTATCACTGACATCAAAATGTCACACTTCCTGTTGTTCTGCTTCACCCACTACAACAACTATTATTAACAATTAACTATCAATAACAACATAAGAAATTTAACCCATTGCAGATATTATAGTATTCCACAAATTCAATATAAATGCACTACAAAGTATTCCAACATCCAAAACGAATTCAACTTCCCAGAATAAATCTCATGTTTCTAACTCAGGTTTTTAACCAAACCTACCTCAACAGAGTCCTGTCTCTCTGCTTTGGGCTGGGGCTGTATGGCCATGGCGTTCTCGCTCTCATCCCCGCTCCCTTCTTCCAAATCGCTGTCTCCCTCCGAATCCCTCGCTCCTTCCTCCACAGCAGTGCCAGCTCCTTCTCCCGCTGGTCCTTCCACACAACCGCATGAGGAAGAGGAGGAGAGGCGAGGAAGAGACATGCACACCTCTCTGTCATCTCCGGCGAAGCAAAGTTCCTCACTGTGTGACGGAGAGCTGATGCTGTCGATGCCGCTGTCCCGATTGGTAAGTTTAGTGTCTGTTTGCTGCGGAGGAAGGGACAGGCGGTCAGGAGGGATTTCCGACTGACCGAGGTCTCGTATCTCCATGGCGTCCAGGAGTTTGTCGGAGGCGCCGTAGCCGGACTCCGTGGAGAGTCGCTTTTCGGAGCAGGAGGCTCCCAGTTCATTCTCGTCCTCCTCTATGTCCTCCTGTACCTCACCTTCCTCTTTGATTTCCTCCTCTTTTTCCTCTTCTTCCTCGGTTTCTTTCTCCTGATCCTTCTCCACAGAAAGAGGCTCCGTGGGCTCGTCCAGGGAAGTGCAGGGTAAAACAGCGTCCGTAGTGGGCTGTGGCTCGGGTACCCTCGACATACACACCACTCCCCCTGTGATATCTGGCACCATGATGATTTGCTCCCTGAAAATACACAAAACAATAACAATTTAGAATAATACAAGAAATGTGTCATCTGGTGGGTCTTGACATTAATGTGATATTTACATTCTGGAATAACCAGACAAGTGGTGATAAGGACAAACAGTGATGCAAAAACAATGCTGTTATGATACGCTTCTCTCTCACCTCTCAAATCTCTCGATGAGTGACAGGACACACGTTGGGGAGGAGCTTCCCTCGGCCCGCGGCAGGCCTGTCCGTGATTGGCGAGGGTCTGCTGGGAGTGGGCGGGATGGAGGCGGGGGAAGGGGTTTGTCCGGGGGCCGGGGTCGGCGGCCGCTCTGTTGTTGGAGATGTGGTGGTTTCGGGGGCACTGAGCGAGACAAAATCAATAGAACAATCGCTATTGTAATTCTGACCAGGTCACGTGACTATATCTAGGACAGACATGCAGACAGGGTCAGTATTGCTGGGCCAGATTTTATATGATCTACATTCGTCATGATACACAAAGCTATAAACGGATAAAATGTAGAATGGATAGTTGAGTTGACAAATTCCAGGGCAATAATGCATTGTGGGTGTGCTCTTATAGGAAAATAAAACGCTTCGGGGTGGTAACTTGAACTCCACCCCAACACTGATTACTTCCCAATAACAGCACACCCCTAAGTGATTTATCCCTTAAATAAAATCCACTAAACATTGTAAGCATTAAAAAAATATGTAATAAATATGTTATAACAAAAAAGAGGCCTGAGAGACACACCTTGTGGTTTGGGACCGGGTAACGGAGGCCGTGTTTTAGGGGGCAAAGGTGGGGCATTTTGAGGCTCGGTATCGCTTGTGCCATTGCAATGCTGAAGTCCCAGGGGCCCGGGGTCTGAACAGAGACGCTGAGGGGCCTCATGGTCTCCTGGACATGGGCCTGGCTCCAGAGACAAACTCTTAGTCAGGAGCCGAGGACTGGACGCGGACGGGCCTGAGAGAGAAAATTAGAGAGAGAAATCAGTCTTTAGCATGCGGTGTTTAAATATTATTCATTTCTCAACACTTCATATAAAACTGAAACCATTTGTCAACACATTTGTTATTCAGTAGTAAACACTCGTTTCCTCATGGGTTCTTTGGCTAACCCCTGTCTGAAGGGTTCTGCATGGATTTCCCAAAAAAGACACACCAAATAGTCTTTTTCAGTGAATTAGTACGTAGTAAATTTAGTACGCAGCAGTGAGAAAACAGCGAGGCAAACAGTGCGACCGCTATTTAAAAACGAGCAACTCCTTCTTGTTTTCTATTGGCTGACAAGACTAAGGTTTACAAATACACAGGTCAAAGTTTACCTGAAAAAGTTTTGCCATGAAGCAAAAGGACCCACTGCCTGAATACGTCTTTTATGTATTTTTCCCTTCAGCGAATCTCTATTTACATCTAATGATTTTTATTAGAATTTCAGCTAAGCTTTAGCTGAGAAAACAGAAACGCGTATGTTCCAGGTGTCTATTGGATCACATCAAAAATAGTAAATGCTACGGCTAAGTCAGACATGACGGATTAAAGATGCTACATTTAACCTTTTTTCTCTGGGTGAATATAATGCATTGCAGCATGTAATAGAGGAATTAGTTTGCTTTTTATCAGCCTGTAATATCTCAACCTGGATTAATTATTATGATCAGATCCTTCACGGTTCTCTCTCTCTCTCTCTCTCTCTCTCTCTCTGTCTGTGTCTCTCTTCGCTGTAGTCATAAACACTACACTTCTTTCAGGCTTCAGTGTAAACAGAGTGGCTGAGATTATAAGAAGCACTTCTCATTGGCTGCTACTTGACTCGAGGTGATCCATAGAAGAGTGGCAGATGAAAGAAATCCCACTATTTAAATGCAAATCCAAATAAACTCACTTTGATCAGTGCATTTGGGATGCACGTTGGATTACAGTCTTACAGAAATGTTTCCTGACAGCTGAGAGACTTTCACATTCAAGACATGTGGCGGAGTACCCAAAGGGAGGCCATGACGCAAAATCCTGACAGTGTCATTACGCAGGAAGAGCTTTTGGGCCGGATTAAACACTATCAGGCGCTTTCAACTCATCCGTCCAGTTTAAACTCATGCTCTGAAACTGACATCGAAAATGGCTTAAAAGATAAGTGAAGTGCAATTTCTGTTCTGTACAGGCTTCTGATAAATGCTAGACCACTTATTTGACTAATAAACTTCTTCTCCTGCAAAAGGAAAACATCTAATACACAAATTACAATTTCATTCCAGAACCGAAAGGATTAAGTCATAACTTACGCACATTTCCACAATCAATCACAGAAGAAGAATACGTGAACCCCTTAATCAGTGCTTGAAGCAATATTTATCCCTTTTTTTTTTTTTTTTTTTTAAAACATACTACTATCAATGATTTGCATAAAACAATTCAGCTTGTACTTGATGATATGTCATTCACGCAACACAGATTTGCACAGAAGTAGTAAAGAGAGAAAAAAAAAATCCAACATTAAATCCAAAGGTATTTCCGACCTGTATGCCTCAGAAATTCAAGTCATTATTAAAATTATTTCATATCAGACATAACCATTAATCTAAGAGTTCATTTATTTACAGTAGGACTATTTCATGAATACGCAGGCAGATGTAGCAGCCAGGTCGATTTCCACGCAATTTAGCTCCGACAGCCTGCGGCTTTAATAGTCGAAAAACGTGAAAAGTGAGAGTGCTGCTTGTGTGCGTCTGGAGTGGATTATCTAGGTCAGTGTGTTAGAGTGCCAGCCTACAGCGTAGCCATGCTGTGTTATGATTTGCCTTTTTAGCGGCTCAATCAATCCCAACATTTCATGGCTCCTGTCTCATAACTATTTCGAAAACAAGGAAAAGCTGAAAGAGCTTCGGAGAGCTGTGCCAGCCACATGATCACGCAGGACCATGAAAATACTCCTATAAAAAACAAAACATTTTGGTCTTTTTTTTTTTTACACTTTTTTTGTTTACTACATAATTCGGTATATGTGTTGCTTCATAGTTTGAGGTATTCAGAATTGTTTTACAATGCAGAAAAAAAAAAAAAACCTATGAAAGAGAAGGCGTGTCCAAACTTTTGACTGGTAGTATATATATATATATATATATATACACACACACACACACACATATGCCTTTTGAAAGAAAATACATCAGGCATGGAATTAAAAGTGGAATTAAAAGTGCCACAGACAGGTCGGATGGTGAGCAGACTAACTGTGTGATGTTGCAATTTTTTTAAAAAGGAGAAAAGATCTGGCAAGTGTACCATTACCCAGAGGTAATTGGTTCCATATGACGACACTCGTACCCACTTCTGCAAGCAAGGGGCTGAAATGACTTCCACATGCTCTGCTAAAATGCCTTAGAGGGGAAGAAGGAGGAGAGGAGGGAAAAACAAAGCTATCCCGGCCGCAGACTCAACCGCTCAGTGTCTTCTGGGTTTGCTTTATTTGATTCCCTTGTTTTACTTCTCAATCCTCCTCTGAAACAGTCCACAGCTCGGCGGCGTGCGGATGTTTATACCAAGGCAATTTTTGACCTACAAGCCCATTTATGGCGAGATATTTCAAATATCTGCACCCCGAACGCCTTTCGCATGGCAACAGTACATGCACGTGCGACAGATTCATCAGGTGTTTTCACAGCTGATGCAGCATCGCTTTTGAAATGCAGTACGGAAGGTCACGCACTACTACTGATGCATCGCCGTAATCCTATATGCCTTAAAATGTACAAACGCAAAGCAACGTTGTAAATCGAAGTTATAAAACGTAAACCTGTAGGGAAAATCTATTCGACACATAAAACATATTGTTCCACAGTCATCAAAAAGCAGACAGAGGAAAGATATTTTCCACTGGTTCTTTTTTTTTTCTCTGGACCAGTCTACGTCATTCAAACATCTAAACAGATGGATAAATTCTCTCTCCTTCATTCCACAGTCTCAGTCTGGGCTTTCTCAGAAAGCACAAATTACAGTCTTCTAATCTGTCTTCTATAAAGCCGTGTATTTCAGTAGCCCTCTAATATGGAGATATCTTTCTGCCAACGGAACCACAAATAAATGTCCCATTAAAGTGAACATGTAATTAATGAATCACGACCTCATGATCAGATTCATGAACACACTTACAACTTTCATGCTACGAATCACTGGTTACACTACCAAAGCAAACAAGAAATAGGAATTAAAATAAATGTTTTGAGGGGCGTGGCCAAGTAAGACAGGTAGGCGGTAAAGTTAAAATAAGTGGGAAATGCGGAAAAGTTGGACGACACACGCCATAAGATTGGTCCAAACAATCATTCAAGCCAATCGCTTGGACTTGTCACTTTTTCACGTCATCCTTAATTTCCATTTCCTGAGAAAAGCTTGGTTGCTATAATCATGGCTCTGTATCATGAATGCAGTCTTTTTTTCAAACTACGGTAAAAATTTTACCAGTGGAAGACTTTATGATGGCTAAATGTAGCTAACATAACACCACATGACAGGCAGCATATTGCTAGCGCCAGTTATCTAGACAGCTCACTACAAAGCTATCTTTGTTTAAAACGTATAGCTGCTTTTTCTTTACGCTAAGAAGCTAATGCAATTATAACATCATAAAAAAATATTACATCCACAGGACGAGAAACGAATAGTGGAACTGAGGATGTGCTATATAATACGATACAAAAAGATTAGCAAACTGTTGACATTAGAATGACACGTCTCCCTGCAGGGGCCTCACGCTAGCATAACGCTAACACGCATAATGACCTGCTATGCAGCGAAGCTTCCTTCTGACTGACTGACGTTTTCATGCTCCACTTCCTTTCAGGAAGGTCTTTCAGTCCATCAGAAGATACAGTACAAAGGGATACAGCACTAAAGTACACTCCAGTTGAACCTTCAGAGATGCACTCTTAGGTGCAAAATGCTAAAATTCATGCCTTGCTAGCATTCTTACTAGAATAGGCATTTTAAGAAAAGTGTTCGAGAAATCGGTTTCCTCATTATACAGCAACGAAGTCATCAAACACCAGAGCCCACTGTGTAGAAAGAGAAGCGTTAAAAAAAAAAAAAATGAAACGAGCATGAGGGAAATAAATTACATTTCTTCTGCCGAAATCTCAGTCAGTCTAGTTTGCTAGCTGATGCTAGGTGGCTAGTCGACTAAGGGATAGTGAGTGTATTTTTAACTCTAGCTAGGCTATACTATATGTTATCTGCAAAAACAAAAAACAGTTTTATCTACAAGTTATACCAGTTTAGTGTCCCTGTATCTTATTTTATATATATAAATATTTTAGGTTGGTATAAGCATTAATCAGCTAGCTGTTAGCTAGCTACTCAGTATGCTGTGACAGGGTTTTTACTGACTCTTGTTTGTGAATAAGCAGCCTGTGCACGTACACAGTTTAAACCTCGTTTTAGTTTTCTGTCAGAATAAATAATCATTAGAAATCATCTTTCTAACACTACAGTTTGTTACATATTACAACTTGATGAATGCTAATGGGTCTAAGCGTAAAACAAATTAGAGTCATAAGCACTGAGAGGGGAAAAGCACATTTATAACCCTAACTGTACTAACCGAGACACAATAACATTGTGAACCACATTTAATAGCTCTATATAATTTATATTTGTTTTTATGCATACTAAATGCAAGCATTAGTGGGTCATTGAAGTTGAATTTGATACAGAAATGGAGCAATGAAATAGACTGGGAACTTGCCATACATATGATCTAAACACAATATAATAAAACAAGTCATGGTTTTAAGTTTGAGAGAATAATTTTAGCTCTTGTATACCTTAAATGTAGGTTAAGTCTAATGGTAAAGTCCCTGTAATTCAAGAGATAGGCAGCTTTTGGGCTGTTTTTTTTTTTTTATCTTATTTTGACTAGACTGGATGAGTATCGGGTGTATCTGTTTATTTATTTATTTTTAAATAATAATAAAAAAAAATCGATCAATTCCAATGAATCCGTTTCTTACGTAAAAGAGTTAAAATGTTAAAAACGCAATCAACACATTGGCACCGACGACTTATTTTTATGGTAATGTACTGCTTTACAAAATGTGATTATACTGACTATGATAAATGTTTCAACATACAGTTGTGGTCAAAAGTTTACATACACTTGTAAAGAACATAATATCATGGCTCTCTTGAGTTTCCCGTTAT
>JAQQZR010000039.1:2917440-2980176 GCA_030068235.1 Notoglanidium macrostoma | reverse complement strand
GGATATAACGGGAAACTCAAGAGAGCCATGATATTATGTTCTTTACAAGTGTATGTAAACTTTTGACCACAACTGTACATATGAAAATGTATATTGGCATATGTGCATTCACACAACCAAAAATCTTCTGAGGAATAGGCCTTTTAGTCACTGCTATTTGAACATCTGGATTTTCAATCAGCCAATCATGTTGCAGCAGTGCAGGGCATAAAATCATGCAGACTCATGCAGCTATTCATGTCCAGTATCAGAATTAGGGAAAACCAGTTTGATGTCATTGACTTGAATATTTCAGAAACTGCAGCTTTCCAGAGATTTTCCACACACGAACGTCTCTCACAACAGTGTTTAACGGGAACAGTGCAATAAACAAGAAACATCCAACAAACAGTAGTTCCATGGGTGGAAAAAACCCACCGTGTTAATGAGAGAGGTCAAAAAAGAATGGCCAGACTCTGCTGTAACTGCGATAACAACTCTTTACAACCGTGATGAGCTGAAAAGCATCTCAAAACACACAACTTGCCAAAAGTGCTTTAGGTTCCACTATTGTCAGTCACTGAATACAGCCATTACCAGTGCAACCGTTCCAAACTGACTTGGACACGGAGTTGCATTGTGTTTGTAATATAAAACATTTCCAGAATAAACACCATTCTGGACATCTAGCTTGCTGTAGTCTGGCTGTTTCATATACTCTAATGTGTGGTCCTGTTAATCCAACCTTACAATAATGAACATCAACATGAACACATTTCACCTCGTTTTTTTTCGTACATACAGCCCTGCTTAGACGTTCCCATGTTGCATGAGATTAAATGAGTAATCTCTGAATACCCCATTAGGCACACATTAAGATGAGTATATGTATAGAGCTGTATATGGAAATGTCCTATCTTTACTACTTACTTCCATGGAAAATCCATGGATTTTACTCTGACTGAATGCAGAGACTCAGCACTATGGTAAAAAATCTGAGAGCTGCATGAATGAGCTCAAGGTCAAACCATCAGAAGCTGTACATGAATCAAAGGAGCAAAAATGGCAAGCATCCACCCACACACACCCACACTCCTTTACATGCATGAGAAAACAGAACACACCAGGAACCTGCAGCGTAAGGAAAGCGAGCATTTAGGAGAGCCACAGATTCCTCTGCAGTGTGGGACAGTCGAGCAGACAGGATTGAGTGTCCAGGGCTTTAGACGACTCCACAATGGAGACAGATGAATGGCTGAGTAAGCAGACGAGTGCCAAGGAGGCCACGGTTTTAACAAACATGGTTCTCGGCATTCTTTCTAGGAGATGCTTTATCTTACAAGTATTTGGTCAATTTGAAAAAACCTGCAACTTTAAAAAACTGATTAAAGTGCATTTGCTTCTACGACAATATATGCTCTTTTTTCTTTTCTTTTGCTATGTCTTAAAGAAATCTCAGGAAAACATTCAACTTCTATCACAACTGTATTCACTGTAACATAGTTTCATGGTCGTATTTTAAGGTTGTACAAACATGTTTCATGTTACATCACCAGTGCAGAATTTACAGTATGTAAAAGTACGAGGTATTTTGGACATCTTAAAAATGCAATCCTTTTACTTTACTGGTCTCAGCAACTCTGTATTTTTTCCTTTGTATAGTTGGTGCTATTAAAGCCCAGAAAATGTCAACATGCTCACAATTCTGCCTCACTTAATCAAGAAAAATCAACAATACTCACTAAATGTAATAGGGGACTAAATTAAATATATATTTTTGCTTTTGCCGTCTGCTTTTTATTTCTTTCTGAGATGCAGTGAGGAATCTTGTCCATGGCTGATAACGTTCCTATAATCACACACAAAGAGTTTTATCTTTACAAATCATACAGTGTATTGTAGCAGAATTCCTGATTTTATATCATTTTTTGATTTATGTCTATCAATGTTATAGAACTACAAACATACTACAGGCAAATATGGGAATCTGAGAAGTGTCTGGCTGCAGACTGGAGCTCCACTCTAGACAGGAATCACGTGACCTACATGCTAGCCAAAAACTTTTAGACCATGTTTACGTTACCAGGCTGAAATGACTCAAATCTGATTTTTTATTTTTATTTTTTCTTGCCTTAATGTCTGCCAGATCTGACGTTTTCAAATCAGATTTGTGTCACTTTCACATACGTGGTCCAAAATCCTATACGCATCCAATTCGTGGTTATGTGACCTGAGCGAGAACTGAGTGCTGAGCACTGTTGTCATCAGCCAGCACGGTGTTCTGTCGATTTGTGCTATCTATTGACATCAAGCAATACAGACCACTGTGAATGAACATTAAGAACAAGAACACATGCAAAAGGTTTAGTTTTCATAACTACAGTGTAAATTTGAAATTTCTGGGAAACGTCTATAGTCACACAAATTATTATTAACGGTAATATAATAATCCTATTGGTTATTACTCATAAGTTGCTTCAAAAAAAGTCAACCCTGCTACTTCCTCATTATTCCTGATTACTCCTCCATTCTGCAGGAGGAACTCTTGAGGAACCCTCAACCTCAGCAACCAATCATTAGTCTAGATCCACTTGTGTGGGTGGAGTTTGGTGGAATGTTTAAAAATGTTTAAAAACCCTTAAAAATGTACTTTAACTTCCAAGATGTCATCAGGACGTGTTCACAAGTGTTCAAACTGGTAAAGAGCCGAGTAGTCATGTTACAACAGATGTATTGCGGTTACAAGTTTTATTTTGCTTTATTTTTGACCCCCTTTAAGCTGAAAAGAACAGTCAAACACACAAACACGGAACTGAAAAACCTCAGAGATTTCTGAAATGCCTCTGTCTTTCAGCTTTTGGTTTAGCCCTTTGTTTGTATGAGCTTGTGCTCTGAAGAACAGACGTCTGATTGACTCTATCTGTGCAGATCTTTAGATTTGGACTCCTTCAACAAAACTGACCTGCTGCTCTGGCAGGTGCTTCTGGATCAATGGTCCGTTTTAAAATGTCATTCTTCTGCTGACCACTGCATCCATCTTATCTGACTTTCACATGAATATTTCATGAACCCTGTGTAACCCAATTTAAAGGACTGAGCCTGAAAACCTTGAAAACATCTGTATGTGATATCTGCGAGATGGAGCTTTGTGTAGTGTTGATGTATTTTTTTTTTTTTTTTACCTTTCAGGCAATTATAAGTGTTAGACATGATATACTAAATATACCTGGATTTTATTTGATGTATGTTTATGTTTCACTGGCTTTCACGCAGTAGTCACGCTGTGGAAAAACAAATGGAATGCTAGCACGCGTTTGATATTATCTTGTCTACGGTGAGTGAAAGACTTGTTGCAAATTGCAGGCTGTGGACTATTTTTATCCTATCATTGCTGACTACTCCGACAGGACAGTCAACACACAGTCGGCGCTCAGACACCCGCTCGATTTAAAGCCATGCTGTCATCAGACGAGCTAGTTCTTCTCCCTGATATGATCAGAGATGCTTGCAGAAGTCAGCGTCAGACATAAATCATCGATCATCAATTTATGATTTAAGCACTAGTAACAGGAAGGCTGTCGGTTCTAATCTCAGGACTGCCACCTTCTCCCTTAACCATCACCAGCTCTATGCTTAGATTGGACTTTATGTCGGCCAGATTATAAAAACAAAAAAATCAAATAAAGCCATTAAAAATAGAAACCATGCAACTAATCATACCAAGAAGTGAGTCCGAATTTAGGCAGTCTCAAGCACTAGCACTGTTATATCTCAAAGATCAGACAGACCCTCTTTGACATCTGGGCCTCGATCTCTGTCAATGCCGTGTCACACATCTGTCATCCACTGTAACCGATACGACACGCTGCCCAATCAAAATTACCTTCATGCAACCATGACTAGAGGGAAAGGTTGTGCATAATAGACCATGCACTACAGACATAGCTGTTTTTTTAAGTAGGCCAGCTACAGTGATATCCACGGTGATGCATTTGAAAAGGGAGAAATGAATAGCTGAACGGGAAACAGAAACACCAGCAACGCCCACCACAACATGGCACGACAGAGGGAGCGTGGGCATAGTGTTTGTATCCCATCATAGCAGGGCATTTATAGACTCGCATGGCACAGGACATGAGAAACACTGCAACTGCAAGATACTGCAGCATGTGCATGCATCTGTAGACATGACTGCAGCGGAAATTATCACACACACACAAACATGTGGCTTGGATTCGGCACAGTAATTTCATCATGGACCAACCTTTAAATGCATGCAGACACCAGGGATGGCCATGGCAGTAGTGCCTCCCTGAGTATCAGCATCTCTTTCTATCTCACACACACACACACGCTAGGGCGCGCGCGCACACACACACACACACACACACTGCATGCAGCCTAGATGCCAGCATAGCATCTCCTGCATCCCTGACTGCATCCTTCCTCAATGTGCACCAGAAATACGACTCTATATCGCATCTTCAAAAAAAAAAAAAATAGACAAGCTGTGAATCTAAGACCAATGCCGCACGAGACATTAATCAAATTTATGACGTGCAACGTGCAGATTGAAACACAACCTTAGCTGAGATCATAAGGTATTTAATGACAAAACTGCAGATGTTGCAAGGAATATTCACTTTTTTTTTTTTCTTTGCATATTTGCAAACCTTTGCTCGGACGCATTAGTATCCTTACAGCTGCTGCAGACGGAATATGAGACTAATATGAATATGATCATGATGCAGCGCGCATAGTGCAGATGGACATGGAGATGATGGACATTAGCATTATTATTTTTTTTTATTATTTCAATCATCAAGCTCTGAAATTGAAAATGCACATAAGCTAAAATAAAGGTGAAAAGCTCTTACCCCGGAGCACATTGGTTTTCTCCATGTACATCGCACAGCAAAGCACGAAACCGGTCATTAAAATACAGCACGGGGGAGACCTGCCTTCCCCACACACGCTTAAACGACGGGGATGAAAATTAATGACAAATTAGCGCAAAAGAGATGAGACAGCGCGCGCTGAAATGGTTAATCGGTGCACGGTCAGAAAAGCCCTAGTAATGCAACCGGCCATCTTCAGGAGCACAAAATCACATCAACGGTGCGCTTCTCATAATAAAAACGCCTTTCTAAACGCGATTAAGGCTGAATTACGGCCAAAACACCAGCTATAGAATGTTTTTTAGCGATGACACTTGAAAAAAAATGCAAAAAACCCCTAAATAAACCCCCACCCCTTTCCGGCTGCCCCCATTAACTCAGACAGCAGCAGCGCCTCGACAACACCGGGGGAAGTCACAGCAGCGCTAGCTCCGCCCACTCCTGCTCACTTAGCCACGCCCATCCACATTGGCTGACATTTTTTTCCAGTTTAACGCTGAGCTCTGACCACGCCTACTACCGTTTCCTTGTTGCCTTGGCAACGTATTCAGAGGTTTTAGTTGGGACTGAAGTGTCGGCACTTAACGCTCAGAGCCACAGAAACAGAATTATAGTGTTTAATGAACACCTGCAGAGCGGAATCGAGGTGTGCAGTGTTACAACATCTCTCACCGCGTCGACTGAACACCTGCAGCTTCAAAATAAGTCATACAGTTCTGAACAAACACCTACAATGTCTGTCGAATTACACCTACTTCACTTTTCGGACACCAAATGTAGAGTAAAATCTGCTGCATTGATACAGGTGACAGGTCCATCCATCCATCCATCCATCCATACTGCTTAGGCTGCCCATCAACACTCACATTCACACGTATGGGCAATTTAGAGCAGCCAGTTGAGCTAATCCACATGTCTGTGGACCGTGGGAGGAAACTGGAGCTTGTGGAGGAAACCCATGCAGGCATGAGCGGAACACGCACAGAAAGGCCCCTGGTCAACCAGCAGGTTGTTTGCTATGAGGCGACAGTGCTAACCACTGCACCAGGCGACAAGTCAGTTGTGTCAGTTGTCGGACTGTCCAGCACGTGAAATGACAGTAGTTACATTTAAGCAAAATCACACAAGCACGAGTGCGGTTATAACTACTGACTATCAGCACAGTTGTGATTTGGCTGCAGATAATCAAAGCTGTCAATTGTCATTACAAATGCACAAATGCAAAGCGATATTGCTTTTATACAACAGTAATACAGTATAAACAAGAAATTTATATAGAGTGACATTTCAGTCACAGTACAGTCACATGTTCTGTTTATTTTTGCTCGGCTAGCGGAAATAGTTCCCGAAAAAGCCACACGCGCATTATAGCTAGCTGGCTAGTTAGCTCACATTGATTTGTACATTCCAGTTAAAAATTGGTATACCTTCTGCCTTTTATTCTTAAATAGGCAAGCTTTCATTTCAAGCCGAAAGTTACATTCCTGAAAAGTATCGTTTGCCATGTCTGCTGATGATCTTGCTGACACTAATGTAGTAACCGTTTCGAGCTAGTAAGCAGAATCTGGCATGGCGAACAAAGACGAGCGGGATGATACAGAGTGAAATGTCCCAGTGCGGTTATAGGAAATAGATGCATCCTTAGAATGCCACTCAACCAATCAATGGTTTCCAATCTGGCATGCTTGTTTGTGATTGGATGCGTCACTTGTCAGTCATTTTATAGACACTGTACAGATCACATAAAAAACACTGAGGTCGGAGCTTCGTGAATATGGGTGGAAATGAGAGAGTGAGCTCAAAGAGGAAAAAAAAAAATCTAATATCAAAGCCATGTAGCATTAGAGACCTAATCTTACCTAATGCACCTTTTAACAATGCAGTAATTAATGTGAAAATTGGTTGTTTTTGTGCTCAAGGCTAAGTGTAATTATGCTGACAGGACACTTATTTTTAGTAATTAACGCACACGTTTCATGAAAATGTTGATTTTCCTTACAGTTTTGTCTGATTTCTAGTTTCATTCTGCCTTCACATTGTTCATTTGACCTAATTGCTTCTAGCTAGCTGTGTCATTAACGATCTACAGCTCATTTATAGGTGGTGTCCATAAATTTCTCATGCCCTGCTCCAGTGTTGTCACAAATTTAACTCCTTCCCATTTTTAATGTATGAACTCAGGAGTTCCAACTGAATGGTTTTGAAGAAGCTTGATGTTTACTAATGGGACTGTGAATCATTACAAGTAAACTGTAGTCATCAACATGTTGTCAATAACAGACATTACCGACTAACTTCTGCATCCCTCAACATATTTCCCAGAATGCCCGAGTGATCATTTAACCAATCCTTAGTAAAGTAGATGTGTGCCCACCTGCTGAGATTCAGGCTCAGACTTGACATGTGTTAATTGCAGAGGTTTTCCAGGACGGTCTGCCATCTCGTTTGGAGAAAAAAAAAAAGCATGATGAACCATTTCTATATTCACATCAGCGTCAAGCTAAGAGCATGATAAAAGAGGCTTCGTATGCATTACAGTGGACGAGAGCTGGCTTTTATCTCTCAGTGGTGGAGAAATGCTGTGTGGACACTAAAACTGCTTTGGTAATTGGCTTTAACTAATTGGCTGCCATAATCTGTTCACTAATTCATGTCAGCTCAGCTTTGTGGAACGACCGTGTGGGTCAGTATGTCGTTTCACTAATAGCACAGACTAAAATTGACTGGGTTTTTTTGTAATATGTATTACAAGAGATGGGAGATAAAGTAATCTTTTTTTGTAAGACAAATGAATGCTGGGTCAGCTTCCAATAATTAAGGACTGCTTAGATTTATTATGAATAACGTTATGACGTCGCTTAGTCAATATGAAAGAAAAAAAAAAAAAGGAAAATGGATTACTTTGCTTATAAACATTTTCCAGCAGATTCTGACTTTAAATTGTTGACCAAAACCATAATGTATTACACGTTGTATCAGGAAATCAATACCGGAAAACCAAGTAATGTTTTCTTTATATTAGACTTCTATTAGAATTATATTTAATTAGCTTTCAAGGCAGTAAAGACACTTAATAGATACAGGCTATTTAGATACTGAGCCATTTCAAATAAGATAAGAGAGGACAAGGACTGATACATAGAACAGCTATAGCATCTCAATCCTTCCATCCCAAAAATGTGGGACTGACGGGAATGAAGTTTTCCCTACTGCTTCCAACTGGGAAGATTATAGAAGTGCCACTAATCGCAGGTGGCTCGTGTGATCACGGGGCATTTTATCATAGTGTGAAGTGTGCTTCTTAAAGTCACAGGCTCATTGTGACAGGACTTAATAATCTCCAGCAGTGACTCCATTCAAATCTGAATCTTTTAGGACTACGTATCGTCCCTAACTGTCTTTCATCCTCTCAATAACCCCTGCTACGTCTGTAATACTTTTGCTCTGTCCAGCCTTGGCGCAGATTGAAGGTTTTAAATGGAGAGATTTACCCCCTGATTTCCCTGGAGAGATGGCCATCTGCCTCTTGTCACCCAGCCCACTCTCGCTGCTCCTACACAAGCACACATGCTAGTGATAATAACACACACAACACAGACCTGGGGGCATTTACTTACACTTAGACAGACGACAAATAGCCTGCAGTTCTATTTATAGCCTTAATGAAGGCTCCACTGACTGCCTTCCACTATATAGATATAAAATAAAATACATACCTAGATGAAGAAAGGTGAACCTTAACTGTAAGGTATAAATGCAAATACAAGTGAGCCTTATGGTGTTGCTTTGGACAATAATAATAATAGTAATAATAATAATATACCAAAGGAGCTGTGTTTCCAGTGGAAAGACATCAAACCACAGCGATTTCCTTCAATCATGAGCTAAATATCAAGCTACCAGTGGAGTTCTACACCGGTTCTAAAATATAAAAAGGCTCAACTGTTGCGCTAAACAACAAGAGGTGAAAAACATGATTTTAAATAAAATGCTTCCAACAATTTGCACAAATCAAATCCTGTTTCAAAGGTACGAAGTTTAAAGTCAAGGTTAGGAGTGGGTTTAGTGTCTTCTTAATCTTTTCTCAGGACTTCATTTGCAATGCAATGGAATGAAATCCAAACGCATACGTTCAATGAAGAGAGTGTAAGACAGTCCTTGAAAATACACGCTATAGATTTATAGCAATAAATGTGTTTCAAGTAATAACTGAACATAAACAGAAGTCTGTAATAACATCAGTGCCATGAAACATTCTGGGGGATTTTTAGCTGTAATATAAACAGCAGACCTACAAATTTCACATGAGACTTGTTGACCAATCATACATTTTGTTATTCGACCCCTACAACAATCAGAAATCTGGCCATTCAGCACCAGATATTTGTGTTATCAAAAGTACATGGACACCTGATTCTTCTCCAAACTGATATCACAAAGTGATAGCACACAATTGTACAGGATGTCTTTGTAAACTGCAGTATTACAATTTCCCTTCACTGGAACTAAGAGGCCCAAACCTTTTCCAGCATGACAATGCTACTATGGACCTCAACTCCAGCGAACACCTTTGGTATAACGCCGACATGCACCAGGCTTCCTTGCCTGGCATCAGCGCCTAACCTCACTAGTGCTCTTGTGGTTGACTGGGCAGAAATTCTGGGAAGGCTTTCCACTAGATTTAGGAGGATGACTCTGGACACGCTCCAAAACCTAGCGGAAAGCCTTCCCAGAAGAGTGGGGGTTATTATAAATAAGTCTGGAATGGGATGTTCAAAAAGCACGCCGTGTATTTATTTGAATTGGGCCAAAATAGGCATAGATATGTGAGGTTTAATTGCTATCTGAACAAAAGAACAAGAACTAAGTCGTGATTTGGAACGCATATTTGAAATGTCAGGAATAAAAGGTTTGGAAGAAAGTGTTTTTGGGCTTTTACCACAGTGTTAGTGTGATAAGCAGATAGCCATTATGTTCAATAATTTGGTTATGAAAGCAGTTTTTCATGTGGCTCCACGTCTGTATTCATTCTTTGTGAGTTGGATTTGTTCTGGCGAAACAAGAAAAGCGTGTGGCCTTTGTGTCCTGTGACAGCTGGGTGAAACAGGGGTTAATGTGGCTGACCCTCTGCCCCCTTCCGTCCTGCCCTCTTTTATTGCCCTCTCAACAAACACACCAAGTTATCTTAAGAGTAATTAGCAGCACACACGTCGCACATGGGGACCGCCACTTCAGTTTCGTCACTTGTGCGAAGCAGAGTGGCTTTTCATTACCATTCCTTTGTGAAAATCTGGCACGTTCAGTACAACAAATGTGACACTGCAGACTAATATACCTGCACTCTGTGTTTTCCCTCACATGAATATGCTGTTCGTCTGGAAAGCTGCTGATGGAAATGAAGAGTAATAACAATCCGGGGCTTTGACATTAACTAGAGTGTATGAAAGAAAGGATTCGATTAAGACAACGCAGTTCATCATCTAGTGGACAATGTCCCTGTGTAACACTGTTCCCAAGCCTCTGAGGTAATCACTGGATCTAGTCATGCTGTATTAAATTATCTCTTAAACACACTTCATCATTATTCCTATGAGTACAAGACCTGTTATTATCTGTTATACTACCGAATGCATGAATGCTCTGAGAGTAGTTCTGGATGCAAGGTTTATTTGCTATACTATTAGTTATTGTACATATTAATACTTTATCACTTCTATAGTAAAGAATACTTGTACAGCAGATGCGCCATAAAATTTAAAGCTCCACTCTGTAGGATTTAGAGGGCTCTATTAGCAGAAATGGAGTATAATATTCATAAGTATGCTTTCATTAGTGCATAACTACCTCCAACTACAAATCCTTGTCTGTTCGTAAGCTTAGAATGAGCTCTTTATATCTGCATAGGGAGCGGGTTCTCTTCCACAAAGCCACATGCTGTGCCGCTACGGTAACCCGGAACGGACAAACCTCTAGAGAGCACCTTCCCTTTTCAGAGGCAGCAACGTGAATCCGGAAAGAAGCAGCGGAAGGACGACAAAGAAGTAGAAAGGAAGAATCAGCGTTTGCTGGTGCTGGATAACCAGTTTGAGAACCCAAATTGTGAAAAACGGAGGATCGTACTTATTATTTAGAACGGAAAAAAGCCATGGCAACATACTGTAGTTTATAAATCATCCCTCCTGAATCCCATAAAAGCTGAAGATGAATCATTGAGGAAATTAAACTAAATTAATTAAGAATAATAAATCTGTTTCCAGCGTAAAGCTAGAACCAGGAATGAGTTTAGGCATGACGTGCTTTTTCATTGTTTCCTGTTCAGAAGGCTCGTGATAAGCAAACAGCTAAGAAAAATTTAAATCAATGTTTCTACTGAGGTTGAAATTTGATAGTATAATAGATAGAGCATTTGGTTTATTCTTTTTCCCAGTGGGTCGTCCCTGTAAGCATCCTACTCCTCCTACGCTTGTGCTCTCTAAACAAATTAACACCGATGCTAAAATCCATCTCATCGTTTCTTCTTACTGTTTTTTGGCATTTCACCAGAGAAGGCAGTACCAAAGTGTAAATACGGGTCTAATCTGTGTGATACATTTAAACAAGCAATCATATTAACCAGAAGCTTTGATTTAAAACTACATCTTGGACGAGATCTACTTTCGAGTGTATAAGGAATTAATGCACACACTGCCAGTGGTGCTGATATTCAACAGGCATGAACTTGTCATCAGGGGCAAGTCGAAATATCATCTATACATTATTTATATCGGTACTGTGTCTGTGTATTAACGGATCTAATGCCAATACTGTTATGAACTGATTTCACAGTAGAGGATGGGTCATTTACGTTGTTCACAGTGTGTTGATATGATGTCAGTCCATAAACAGGGAAGTAACTGGGAACAAGTTGGCGAGTTGAAATTTCAAGTTGAGGGGCGTTTTTCAGTGGTTTTTACTGGCCGGAGATGGGAATTATAAGTTTACGTCAGCATGGATGCCTCCATGAAAGCTTCTCTTCTCCAGCCGGCTAACATTAGTGCTCATGAGTTTATGATGTATTTGTGAACTATATGTCCAGCGTCTATACATTTAACCACCTAATTTGTCTATGTCGCTTGATCCAAAGTAAACAATAATATAAAATCAGTTAACGTTATGAAATGATGCTTAATTTACTGCTGACTGTGTGACTGGCAGATGCCGAATTCCAGACGAATGCAGCAATATATGATTCGTTTAAAATAACTCTCATTTTAGCGATGACCCTTATGTGTCCTCAACAGCTTATAGCTTCAGGAAAACATGGAGTAGCTTTGAATATTCCATCACCGTAGTAATAGCAGTGAGTAATACCATGACAGAACCACTGACATCGACCTTCACCTCTCTACCATTTAAATGCTGAGGTTAAATGATGACAGAGATACAGTAACCTGGGAAGTGAATTACAAATGACTACCAGGAGCCGAATTCAGCTTCTCGAGGTCAGTTTGCTAACGAACAAGGGCGGCTTTGTATCGTGTCCTTCTGGGATGGATCTGTGGTCTAGTTACAGATTAAAGCTCTGATTAAAAACAGCCGGGTCAGACTCCAGTCCTGAATGCTGAGAATTGTTGTTTCGAGTTTTACTAACACTCCAGATCCATGATTAGTAATGATTTAAACCAGGGGTGTTAAATGAGGTGCAGCGTGGTGCTGTGACCTTAACGGACTGAAGCCTTAAACCTCCTGCTTTAAACATTAGTTAGAAACCAAGAGAGATTTTATTCCCCCAAAAATGTCATGCATTCACTACAATCATGCTTAGCACCAGTGTTAAGCTTCTGATTGGGGTCTTAAGGATGGCTGTAGCTGGTGGCTGTCGATTGGTGCTTTAAGGACACTGGTGTTCAGTCTCAGCTGTTTGTTTGCTTTCATGATCGACTTAGTCCCAGATGGGTGGATCAGTTTTCACTGAAGAGCTTTCCTCCTTCAGCTGTCTCTCACTCACAAACACTCACGCAGAAATAAAGAGGCTCGGACTTGTGTTTTTTGTCCTGCAGTGTTTATAGCTAGGTCTGTCATGGTTTAGATTTTTTAAATCGTGTTAATCACAAAGTAAATTGCCATGAGATCTGTACGTATATTTGTGGAATCAAAATCGGGATAATGCACAGACATACGCTCGTGTCCTCTACCACTGGCTAGCTGTTTTTATCTGACAAAGACTTTAGAAATCGGTATCTTCATCACTATATTATTTATTCTTATCTTCATTATTCATCAAATTTAATGCATGACTCTACTACTGTTTGAGAAAATGGTGATGCAAATCAACCAAAATATAAACCACACAGATGCTTATGCTTATGGTTATCTTATCAAATAACTTTCTCATAAACAATATTATGATTAAAGTTACAGCCGAAGTATCCTTCCCTGCAGTCGTAGATTTACAGGCCTTCTACACCACTAAAAAAACAGAACAGCGTTCCATGAAAAAAGACAGCATGCAATTTGAGAAAGGCGTTCACTGCCGAATTTTTTGAAGAAGGATAAACCCTGAGTAGATGTCAGTGATTATTAACATCAATATTTAAATTCGGCTGGATTTCCAGATTAGTAAAATACTTTCAACTCGACGAGAGCATACAATATCAGAGCTTTGAACACAAAGGGAGCGGCTGAGGCTTAAGAAAATAAGTGGTGTTTACGCTGAGAGGTGCTTTATCGGTTTCCTTTGCGGCGTCTTAGCAGGCGTTTCTTTCTGCGTTCAAGAGCCGGAGATATGAGGCTAATCTCAACCTCTGCACTCCCAACAATCATCTCCCGGAGAGACAAAGAGACGGAGAGATAGAGAAGGATGGAGGTTGGACAGGGAAAGCTTTTTTGAATACATCAATGCAAATGTTTACGTGTGGAATAAGACTCTTCCTCGAGCACGAGCTTCGTTTTATTCCACTTGGTAAATCTGCATTGATTTGAATTGGATCTTTTTCTAGCTGCGGACTGTAGAATCCACGCTGCTGTAAGACTCTTTGGATTTTCATAATATTTAGTATGTGGGTTCGGTTCGGGAAAAGGAATGCTGGTGGCTTTATCGGGTCTGCACACAAAACCGTTAATAAATCCAAATGGTTTTTTTTTATCACGCATTACAGAACAAATCCATCAGTCAAGTCACAAACTGAGATTCGAATGCAATTTTGAAAGTTTCAACAACCCAATACGCTTTTTTTTGTGTTAGGGAATGTTATTTTGACCTGGTAATTCGGCATCTGGAATGACACACAGGAAGCAACGGAGATGATGCTGCATCCAAATTCAGGCTGAATTCAATGCAGCACCAATTACTCATTTTCCCTTCTTTCACATAGCAGGAAAGCACGTGATGTCCGACAATAAATATTACCCACTGCTGAATGAGGTCCATATGCTGAACTCTGCAGGCATGAGAGATAACGGTAGGTTCCCTCGTCTTTCTGTCGCTCAAGTGGATTAGTGTGTCTTGTTTCGTGTGGCTCGAGTCTTTTCCTGTCTTCTCGTATTACATTTTGTGCTATTCAACAGCAAAGCCTAAACACACACATACTACACATACCACACACACAGACACGCACACACACCACACACCCTACTGAGTCACTTTTATAGGCATTTGAAACATTTCTGGTGATTTGAGGGTGCACTTTCCAGCTCACTGGTTTAACAGAAAAGAAACACTCGAGGAATTGCATGAGCCGGTTAAATCTCTCCCGTGCTGCTTCTGTGGTGATTAAAGTTTCCACTTACTCATTCTCTTGTGCTCACACACACACACACACACACACACACACACACACACACACACACACACACACACACACACACAGCTTCTCCCCCACTATCTCATTCACTCCCTACATTTACACACACAGTCTGTGTCCTTCCCACTATCTAGCTAGTCCTCTCTCTCTCTGTCTCTCGATCTCTCTCTTTCCCTCACACACACAAACACACACACACACACACACACACACACACACACGCACACAGACACGCACACACTCCCTCATCTCTGCCACGTTGCTCGTGGTTCCTGATGGCTGCATGGCTTTCCCACACACTGACACACTGACATACTTCTCTCCCATCCTGTTTCTCTGCTCTCCTCTTTTCCACTATAATTAATCACGCTCGTCTCTCTTTTATCTACTTCTTCATTTTTTCCCGTCGCTCATTTTCACCTCTCGTCTCTCATCAAGGTTTTCTCCCCATTTTGCTCCCCAGTTCCTCCTATCTCCTTAGCAACTACTGCAACTGGCAGCATTTGGGCTCTCGTCCTTACTCAAATGACTTGACAGATCACACACACACACACACACACACACACACTGAAAACTCATAAACATACTCCAAAGGATCTTTCAAATCACGAAACTGCAAAGTTGTCCTCTAAGCACGCACCAATATTCACCTAGACGATACACAATGTAGATGCTGTCGAGTGCAAAAGTTTGCACCCCCTTCCAAAGAATTAATAAGACAAAGAAGCCTATCTCATTCCAATAAGACAGTTACTATCACATCATGGTCTCTGGTTAGATCCTGCATTAGGGTTACGAGTTTCAGTTTGTCTCTCCATGACCGTATGGGTTTCCTCCGAGTTCTCCAGTTTCCTCCCAGAGTAGGTAAACTGGCTACACTAAATTACCCCTAGATGTGAATGTGTGTGTGCATGGTGCCCTGAGCTGGACTAGCATCCCATCCAGGGTGTATTCCTGCTTCGTTCCTGGGATCCAGTGTGATTCTGACCAGGATAAAGTGCTTACTGAAGATAAACAAAGGAGGGAAAAAAATGGTTGTGTTTACACACTAAAGTAACAAGTAACAAAAATCATCAGCGTGAATGTCAAGAAAAGAAATCTGTTTAAATCATTTATTTGCCTTTCATAATGAGAGATAAATACTCTTCTGTGATATTTCTGTTTTAATCACACACACTGCCTTCCTTAAATCAAGTCTGGAGACCACAAGGCTCAAAACTTCTCCTTGCTTTTGGCTCTCATCTGTCTGTTGATTTTCTCCTGATGTGGTGGATTGCTGTGTTTCCTTTTCATTTGAAGAAAAAGTGTAAATTAGAGGTCATTTTTTTCCATTAAATAATGATCTTGGCCAAAAACTTTTACACACAACAGTACCAGATATGGAAAATCAGTAGTCTGGGTCCCGGGGATGTGTCTGATCTATCACTATTTTTTTTGTCATTGCCTGACACGGAGGTCAACAACATTTTTTTCCCTCCATCATTTCCAACAAGAGAACTACTCCTTAATGTCTTTTGCCACATAGAACATTTTTCATTTGTATTTTCAAGGCAGCGTGCTCTAGTTTGTCCCAATATTTGCTTGTGAACTGACTCACCTCAGTGCTAGCACTGTAGCTCGCTAATTCCCAAATCCTGTCACCATGAACACTGATGAAAAATATATTTTTAGTAGATAAATCAATTTCACACCAGACTACATTAATACATTTAACTAGCTTATTAGCTCATCATACATTTGGGTTCATTTATGCTAGCTACCAGTTAGCTTAGTTAGAATAGCTAGCTAGCTAATGTAATGTTAGCCAGTTTTCCTTGCTAGCTTGTAATCTTTCCACAAGCTACAGCATCTAGATAGTATCCATTTTTTCTTAATACATAAAGTAAAAAGTAAGCTTTATATTCTCTGGTACTTCTTTTACATTCGATGAGTGGTATTAAGAGTTTACAAATAACCAAAACACGGAGCTAGCTAGCTAGCTAATGAAGGTATGATTTGATATAACTTATATTTTATAATATTATATTTCCATTTCAATTTCTAAATCATTTTTGTTGTTTTGTTCTTTTTTTCCACAGCGAATAAGGAGGAATAGTTTTATAATTGTTATCCGAGTACAAACGATGGAGAATCGATACTATTCTTGAACACATTTGCACTGAGAAACGAATCGTGGGCACATTTTAAACGCAATCTTTTCACCTTCACGTCATAATACAAAAGTACTTGACGGGAAGACAGACAGAGCTAGTGGGGGAAGGTAAGATCCTGTCAGAACAGTCATCACACTCTTTCCTCGCACACTGTCACCATGTTCACAGCTGAAGTACACACACACAGTACCTGCTAAAGATCTCACGGGGTATGGTGATTAATCACCCGCTCGCCAGGCTAGCAGGCTGAAAGAGATACCATCACACACACGCACACACACACACACACACAAATATACTAGGCATTATATGTTTTTAACTAGGGGTGTGTATTGGGAAAGTCTCTAAAGAACAACCTGAGGGGTTTTGGGGGTTGGGCAGAATGAAGTTACTGAGTAACCTACACCGAGAGGTTAAATGGTCAACGGTTTGGGAAAGCAACATGCGTGTTTTAGAATCTCAGAACCCAAAAATCTAATCGCAATATTCATGTAATTTAACAAAATCAGTTACTACATTCATACTCCAGAGCATTTTATTACTGTGAAGGAGCACTCACACTGGAACCAAGAGGTCCAGTACGGAACATTTTTATCTCTAAAGGAGCAAACAAACCCCTTTAGGTCCAATTACGTGCTTTAATGATGTTCTTCTACAATTATGCTCCTCTCATTAAGGGTGCAAACACACATACACATGAGGGTTCCACCGATTAACAAGCGATTATGCTTTAAACCCCACAGATAATAAAATCTGAACACAAACAAACCCTTTGCTTTTTCCACTGAGTATGAATAGTTTTAATTCTGTGGCTCGACCATAGAATCAGAATCAGATCTACCCATAGATTCACGAAAGAAAAAAAATTCTCTGGTTCCATCTATCATACTGTAGATTCAGAATAGAAAAGACTCATTGGTTTAAGATAAAATCAAAACAATGGTTCGATCACGATTTTCAGGAACCTTGTGGTTCCATCCAAGAAAAAATGCAAATCTCAGGTTCTGCCAAAGATTCAGAAGAAATCTCTGAACTCTCAGGTTCCACCAAAGAGTCAGCATCAACACTACCCTCAGGTTCCACCAAAGATACAGAACAAAATAAACTCCCTGGTTCCACCACGGACTCAGAATTAACACCAAGAACTCTTGGGTTCCACTACAGATTTTGAACGTAGAACATAAATACAGATTCAGAATCTATTATCTCTTCGGTTCTCCTATAGATTTTGAATAAACCAAATCACTGCTTCCATATTGAAATCAGAATATAATTTAACTCCTGGTTCTGTCATAGATTTGGAAAGGAAAGCACTCTATGGTTCTATCATAGCATGAGCATAACAAGCAACTCTTGCATTCCACTACAGATTCAGAAATCTCTGGTTCTCTCATTCACATATACTGTATCATTTAAACAGAGATCGCTGGTTCCGCAATACATTCAAAAGCAAATTAAATCATTGGTTCCATCATGAATTCTGGTTCCATCAAAGGTCAGAATTCGAAGGACCATCATAGATTCAACGCAGAAAGGAGGTCCGCAGTAGAATGAGAACAAGATGAACTCTCTTGTTGAACTAGATTCAGAATAAAACAATTCTTGAGTTTCACTCTTGTTCCACCATAGATTGAGAATAAATACAGGTCATGGGTTCCACTCCAGATTCAGAGCAGCATGAAAGTTCTGGTTCTAGAATAGAGATACAGTGAAATCTGAATCGAACTCCTAATGGAACTACAATTCCATTTTTATTTATTTGGGGCGGGGGGGATTCTGCTGTCTTCGTTGTGACATCACTGCCAGGTTCTTTATTCCTTCTTGCTGTTCACCGTGCCCCAGCTCGGCCTGCCAGGTTCGGCTGCTATTTATACCGGCAGCTGGTGCGAGAATGAGTGTGAGTGCGATTGTGAGTGAAGCTGCTGTCAGTTCTATCTGATAGCCATTAACTCTGAACGCACCATCCCCCTCTGCTTAAAGCAGCTGCTCAGGAGTGAGGAAAAATGCCCTGCAGCTGCATTTCAGCTCTGAATCCCAGCTGGGCCACATACTGTCTGGAGCTGGAGGTCTCCGAGGATGTAATTAGCTGATTTCTCATTGCGAGGAAAGGACAGAGGAGCCATTCTCTTTCCCAGGCCCTTATACATCACACCTTTCTCCTCTGATTATCCTGTAACCGTTCACATGAATGAAAAGCCTGTAAATGTAATACGGTGCTCTGGTGTTGTCCTCGTCAGTCTCTTGAGACGGATAGAAGCGGTCATGTGATGTATATATTCGACTGAGATTGCCGGCTAAGCAGATCCCTAAGCATGATTTAAAAAATATTTGTCAATATAAAAAGAGCGACGTTGGTTGGTGATTTCAGAAAATGCCGATCTCTTGGGATTTTGCCGTACAACAATCTGTAGCGTTTGTAGATTTACAGATACAAAAAAACCATTCAGTGAAAAGGAGGTCTGTCTGTGGAAACGCCTTGTTGATGGAGAACGGCCAAAATGGTTTGTGCTAAGAGGAAGGCTACCGGTAACTCACTTCTGACAACCGTGGTGAGCAGAAAAGCATCTCAGGATGCACAACATGGCAAACCTTGAGAACTACAGAAGACCAAGAACTGGAATGTGAGACTACAGTGGGTGACAGATCACTTAAACTGGACAGCTGAAGATAGGAAAAACATTGCCTGGACTAAACATACAGACTGGCATTGCGTTAGACCCGTAATATATCCAACATTATGTTAATAGCACATACTGTGGAGAATTAACTGCTTCATTTCTCTTTGAAAGCTTGCCAAGCCGTGCTTATTACCGCCTCAGCTCATTCTTATCAAAATAAAAAGAAGCTGTGAGGCAGTAATAAGCATAACTTTCTACATTTTTTTCTACCACAGAAACAGTACAGTTAAATCTCATCAGTACATGTTGAACCTCCCAGCTGGATGGTTTATTTGCCCTGGGATGAAAAAAGCATATTACTTTACAGTAACGAACCGTGTATGAATGTTATGCAGATTTGCTAAATCAACATGCTAACATGGAAGTGTAATGAAATGTGACCTTTTCTCTCATACTTTTACTTAAACATAACAGTGTTTTTCGCCTGATATTAAAATGCTGAGCATGGAAGACTGTTGTTTTCTCACCTGAAGCCATTTATACACGAACTTGTACAAATGCAATCACACATACGACACACTCAATTTGTACACGCGTTTCTGTGTAAGCACTTTACGCCAGCGTCTTTGATGATAGTGCCTTTTAACTTTATTATAAGTATACAACAACAAAAACATCACAATGGACAGTTTATTTTTTGACATTAAAGCACCAGAAGGGTTGGAGACCCTCAATGGCTCACCGCTGACCTATAAACTTCCTTTTGCACACGCAGAAAAGAAAAGGACTCGGGTTGTGTAATCTAATCTCGAAGCCAGATGGCTTTTATATGACTATGGGGTGTAAATAAACTGCTTAAGGTTATGTCTGCAGAATTAAAAGCAAAGATCGGCCTTCTTGAACCAGGTCAGTACAGTTTCTTACATGACTGCAGGAATTAAAGCTGCGGTAAGCATCTTTTTAAGAACACTTCAGCTAATATGCCTTTATATTCCAGTAGGTGGAAAAACGACTCTGGGATAATCTGGATTTAGTAATCCTGCTATATTGACCAAAAAGAAAATTTATTTAGCATGTATACAAATGTGTCTTGATGGAGGCTTACAATACAAAACTATAAATAAAAAGAAAGCCTCCGTAAGGAACAAGATAAAACAAGAATGTAGTTTTTGTTTTTTTGTCATTTACTTCACCTTTCCTGGAAATGTAATTATTTTTGCATGGTACATTCTGGTGTAATTTGTTATTCTTTCCCAAAAAATCTTCTATTTTGCGCAAAACTACAAACCTGCCTACAAACCAGAGAAGTGATGCAAACAAAATGGCAAGATATCATTCATTTCCAGTAAATGCTGGCGATTTACAGTGTAATGTCCCTATTTCTTAGCGTTTCTCCAAAAAAATGTATTTTAATATGCAGCTGTGAATAAACTTATCATGTTTCACGATATGCGCGATACTCGTCCTGAATCGTTTTCCCTTGCTACAGTGTTGTTAAAACAATCTCTTGCTACAATGTATTAAGTTTGTATGTTGTAATAATGTAAAAACATCTTGTTGTAACATTAAACTTTTCACGTTATAACAAGAAACGGATCCATTTTCCTTTTTCTGGCATTTTCAGAAATACGTTTCCGTACCTCGGGCTAGAACAAATCGAAAGAGAATAAAGATGAAACAAAGACAAAGTCAAATAATGTCTCGAAGAGAACAGCGTATAATCAAAATGTTTGCCAATATCTTGTGACTTTTTTGCTGAAGGACCACAATCCAACAGACTCGACTGTCTCATGTAGTCTATGTTAATGCACAGCTATCTAACTCACCATACATCTTATTTACACGTCGCACCACTTTTCAGCTTAATCAATTAGGTTTCTTGGCAATCGAAGAACAGCGCCTGGAGCCTCGACTTCCCCGGTGGGCTTGCTAAATAAATTTATGATTTGATAAAGTAAAGCTACACTTACTGTTCTGTGTCTGCCAGGCTCTTTTTTTTTAAATATTTACAATAGAGACAATCATAGTGTGATTTAAGATTTAGTTTAGAGCTTGCTAAGACGGCTGCTCTTATTCCCACCCTATATATGGACACGCAGCTCAAACACGGGGCATAACAGCGGTCCGGAGATCTCCAGAGGGCCTGACTCATTCACACAAGTGTTATTCCCCTCACACAGCAGAGACGAGTTGCCAGACTCACTTCCTGTTCGTCCAAGAGCCGACCTGGTTCCCGCGCTGTCATAACAGCTGCCCGTTAAAAACGCTCAGCGAGCTGCTGTGTGAATACAGCTGAACGAGTTGTGTTGTGCTTTTTCTTTTCTTGGCGAGATGGTCACGATATCCATCGAGGGAGGAGATAAGCTTGTTTTACAGTTGGCAAAGGAACTCCGAACGCCATGTGACAATAATCAGGGGAGTTTTTGTGGAACACCACTACACTCCCGTCCAAGACAGATGCAAGTTTTTTCTCTCTGCAAAACATTACAGATGCACCAAAAATCCCTCACACCCCGACGCATTCCGGAAAGATTCCTTCACCCAAGCATAACAGAAAGCATGCTGGAGAATGGAGTCGTTTCAACTATTCCTGCAATGCTACACTGTTTTGCACTGGTGATAATGCACCGTGGTCCAAAACCTTCATCTGATTAAGCTCTGATGATCATTACGCTAATTACTTCCAATCTGATAGATCTCCGTTATGAAATCTGCTCAATTGCAAAGATTATCATTACTTTTATTATTGTTATTGCTATCCTACACTGCCAGTTCGAAATCTGCTTCTGGTTTCATCCCCAGTCCACCACCCCCACTAGCAAGCGCACTGGGAAAAAAAAAACAGAAAAGTATGTGCTGAGGAGTCTGTGTGTGGCGGGTGGGAAGGTCATGGGAAGGCTGTGCTATATTGGGAGAAGCAAAGCAAATTTCCCAAAGCCTCTGTTTAAAAGAGCACGCATGATGAAAACACGCTGCTCGAGCTGACATGCAGAGATTAAATCAGACTCTGCAATACTGCAAGCATTTAATCTAATAATCTTAAAGGTTTTAATTATTAGGAATAATCAGGACTGTTTGCACACATAGGTTATACATCTAGTCCTCTTTGGTATATAAACAGCCAGCCAGCCAAGTGTATATTGTCCCAGTTTAAACATTTTTGTTATGAACTGCTGAACATTGCAAACCCCCACCTTACCTCCTAATATAATTTTAAAAGTCCACTATGTAGGCTTCAGTTTATTGCCGAACCCTGCTTTCCAAACCAGTATCAGAACGTAGTGTACTTCCAAGTACTTACATTCACACTAACTCGCTTTTTCCATGTTAGATAATCCGCCATTTTTCAAAATTTACGTTCTCTGACTTGTTATCCGGCACCAGCAAACACTGATTCCTCTTATTTCTTCTTCCTTTCTTCTTCTTCATCTTCCTTCCCGTGATTCCGTCCAGATTCACTCTGCCACATGTTAAAACGTGAAACGTAGAAGCCGCTCTCTAGAGGTTTGTCCATTCTGAGCTACTGTAGCGGCGCGACATGGTGGTTCTGTAGCGGTGGACCCGCTCCCTATGTAGATATATAGGGCTCATTCTTAGCTTACAAAAACAACGATTCATAGTTACAGGTAACGCACTAATGAAAACATACTTACGGATGCTATACTTCATTTCTGATAATAGATCCCCAGTAATAGTGGACCTTTTATATTACTCTATAAGTTATGTTACTATGTTACCTCACACAAACTCACCCCAGCCCTCACACTATCCAAATCTCTAATAACTACCGTCCCCTCCACATGTGTATGATATATCAGAATATTCTATATACACAATGTGGTTGCGTTATACAACAGTGTTGTCGAATTTTCGATTGGTCGGAACATAGTCTTTAATTTTCTATAACAGCAGCTCTGAAAGTAGTTCCAGCTGCAGGGCAAATCCCAGATTTATATTAATGCAATTGTTGTAGTACATTATCATTCGAATTATAGAGGGACTTGTATTGCGGACACTTCGCATACACGATAAAAACGTGTAATTGTTGAGACAGTGAATTTTTCTGTGAGGAGCTGTTTATTTAGCATTACATGTTAGATATGTAAACCTATGTATATATGTTATGCTATGACATAAGCGATTGCTAACTGTAACTCTAACTATGAACGGATAAGAATTATGGCATGTCTTTAATAAATAAAAAATATTATTTGGCAAATCACTATTGTATAAGTGACTCAGGAAATGTTGCTATTGCAAAACAGTCAACTTTGGGTTGGTAACAGTGACTCCGATTCACGATTGGCCACAGCATAGCACTCTGGTTGTTGATTATTTCCTGTAACAGCTAACACTGCTGTGTTTTACTCCTTATGATGCAGAAATGCTGTGATATACAATGCAGGTCCAAAGGTTTGTGGACACCAAAGTATCACACCCGTATGTGCTTTTTGAACACCTCATTTCAGATTTATTCCCCTTGTAATACTCTGCACTATTCTGATAAGGCTTTCCACTAGATTTTGGCACGTGGCTGTGGGGATTCAGTGGGGTTGAGTTCAGGACACTTGAGTTCTTCCACTCCAAACTTGGCACATCATGTCTTAATGGATTTCGCTTTGTGCACAGGCGCATTGTCATGCTGGAACAGGTTTGGGCTGTGTAGTTCCAGTGAAGGGAAATTGTAACGCTATAGCACAAATTCTATACAAGTGTGTGCTTCAAACTCTGTGGCAACAATTTGGGGAACAACCACATACAGGTGTGACGGTCATGCGTCCACATACATTTGGCCATATAGCATATTATCAATATGACTGTTTTCGTGAATTCATTCCTATATTGCATAGCACAATGATCGTTCCTCTGCTAAACAGTATTACAACATATTATAATAATGTAAGGTCAGTGGTAGCTCAGTGGTTAAGACGTTGGCCTAGTGATTGGAAGGTCGTGAGTTCAAATCCCAGCACCGCCAAACTGCCACTGCTGGGCCCTTGAGCAAGGCCCTTAACTTCACTGCTCACTTGTATAAAAAAAATAAATAAGATGTATGTAAGTCACTCTGGATAAGGGCATCTGCCAAATGACATAAATGTAAATGTATAATATAGTGAAGCAGACAGAGGTTATGAAAATGTCATGTTTTATACATGAGTGTTGTTTTTAATGCCTTTACTAAAACATAATAGATTCATTTGGATGCAGCTTGTTGTGATGAACTAATTAAAGTGCACGGAATCTAGATTCTGACTCATATATAATTACGTGCGCCCCCTTAGGCTGAAAACACAACGCCTTGTTTTACATCTGCTCATGTGCGCGCACGCGAACTCGCATGCGCGCGCACGCACAGATAACTGCAAAAATCAATAGGCAATAAATTTCAATGGGCAATTTGAAGAAAAGCTCTGCATGCAGGAAATGCCTCCATCTCTCTCCCTCACTTCCTCATCATACTGTGACGGACAACACACTGTATATATCTGCTGGTCAGCACAGAGAGAGAGAGAGAGAGATGCGCTCCGGACGCATGCTCAGTTCCCCAGAGCTTAATGGGATTTTACAGCGCAGTGCTCGAGCAAATAGCCCAAAGTGACACGCGCACACAAGCACAAACATGCCAGTGCGGCACCAGCTATGTGTGACCGTGCATACAACGTTTCATGTTTTTTTTTCTCCCTCGTGCACAGCCAGGGAGCCACGTGAATGCCATCAAAACCTCTTATGCATCCTCTGGGTTCTCTGTGCTCCGATTTACAAATTGCATCAATGTCACTTGAGATAGCTCTGCATGAAAACCCTGCGTCGTCCCTAGACTAAACCACTTGCATGCACAGCTGATGACTTTCATGTCATTTGTCTTTTTTTTTTTTTTAACGACCTTCACTAGGGCACTATAACAAATTCATCGCACATTTGACGGCACGTGCACTGGCTCTATACGCGTGCTGCGTAATGCAGGTCAGCGTCTTGCATCCTGAGAATTCTTCAGTTTTGCAGCTCTGAAGGAGAACCTTTTCAGGTTCCGTGTGAAATCAAGCCAAAAATGATTCTCCTGTCTGTGGACCATCAGAAATGCGTCTTCCTGCAGGTGACTCATAGCTGGGGTGAAAAACACTGGGTGTCAAGAGAAGCACTAAAGTGTGTCCACATGCACAACTATGTGTCCTTGAGACAAGCTCTGAATGCCCTGAATGCCTAAATAAGCAATGTTGGGTGTAGAGTGGATTCAGTGTAGCTATAGAAGGACGCGCGCGATGACATTTTACCCTCCAATGTGTTGCATATAACGCCATACAGCGCTTCAATCAGATAACGCAAAAGAGCGTGCGTATGCATGCATAATCCAAGCAGAGCGTCACAGCACTCACCGGTTCTGCGTGATCCGGGCTGCGGGCTGAGGTGGTAGGAAAAGCGCATCGTCTTGAACTGGCTGGAGAAGGTCGGGTGCGAGTCGGACGGCGGCTGCGGCGGCGGCGGTAGCGGCGGGCTGAAGCCGATCAGCGCGCTCCTGGGCCGGTTCAGCTGCATGCCTGCCTGCAATCCCGCTTGCAGGGGCAGAGGGCACGGGTTCAACACTTCCAAATAGGTGATACAATCCACACACACTCAAACAAACAAACAAACAAACAAACAAGCAAACAAAAAACAAAACAATCAGTCCTCAGAGACGTGCGACTCTGCCTCCAGGTGCCCTTCCGAGCTTCGCGTCCAGACCGGATCGTGCCGGTCGCTCGGTCGCGATCTGGAAGCTGAACGGAGTCCCGGTCAAACGGTAGCGATCCGCCGGTGTGCCATCCAGCTGCGGAATAAAAATCCCATCCAAGGCCCTCTGGACGGCGTAAAACTCCATCAAAGAGAGCGGTTCAACCCTGGTGCTCTACTCAAGCCATGCACTAGAACATAGCCTATGATTAGGTTTCAATGCTGCCTGTTTATTTATTTTAGGAAAATAACCATACCCCAAAATAACATGCGCATTTTTTTAGCCTGTGTGTTTGTGTGTGTGTTTTTGTTCAATCAGAGTCGTTACACTATTCTGTTTGATCTTCTCTTACAGTAACACAAGCCTACGAGAGTCATTTTTGCTGCCATTGTGTTCAAAAAAGAAACTATTAAGAAAAAAAAAGACGTGGAACCGTTACCGCAAACACTCAAAAAAGTTTCTTAATCCATCTTCCTGCCACGTCTTTGTTCAAAATGCAGGCCTTCAGAAATATATCACCGACTACAAAGTGCCAAAAACAGAACAATAGCCATGTCAAAAAGTTGCTTCCCATTCACGCGGACGTTTGCGGAGAAGTTGGTCGCGCGCTCCGGCTCGCGAGGCCGTTAATAACGTCTCCACACACCGCATATAATAATCCAGTCTGCTCTTTTCTCTTCTGGAAATGTGCACACTCAGCTGCTTCACCTCGAATTCAAACGTCTAAACGCCTCCAATCCGCATGATGAGCGTCTCCTAAACGCGTCTTTATTGCCACAAAGAAGTCGTGAAGCGCGTGCGTCGCGGAGTCAAATCCAGGTGCGTTGTTTTCCCTGTCGTTTTTTTTTTTTTTTGTCTCGCGGTGTCCTCCGGTTTGTCCAGTTTGTATACAGTCTGATCCCGACTCCAAAGTGCCCTCCGAGTTCCCAGCTCCTTCCTTCTGGAGATCCTGCTCCCTCCTGTGCTGCGCGCTTTTCCGCGAGGTGATGATGTGCGATTCAAAATCGAATCGATTCTTTTTGGTCGACTCGTTTAATAGAATCGGTTCCTCGTTAACAATGAATCAAATTTCTCTGACGTTCTTGTTTGTTTTTATTTGTTGGTTTTTTCGCTGATATGTTGACCGCATGCTCATATGACGTGTCCTGTTATCAATTAAAATGATAAATCAATACTCTATATCAAAGTAATGATAAACTAATATGGTTAGCATAACATGCCAATGGAACAAGTCATTCTAGTCATCTTAGGCATAAAAATGAACCATTACCTATAAAGCGAGTCATAAATGTGAAAATGTGTCACAACTGTAACCAACAAAATATTATTATTATTTATTTTTGAGACTGCAAATCGTTGAATCAAACGACTGATTCACATAAACTGGTTTATTCTATAATTGAGTCAGTAAAAAAGAGTGACTACACATCAGGAACTGAATACAGCAGTATTAAACAATATATTAGAACAGAATTATTTTTTGACATTACTCGGTATGAGCGTATGCAGTCTACAACTTTACTAAATGATTCTTTTGATTGAATCATTCACGCGAATCGATTCACAAGCACCAATAGTAAATTCTATATAAATTGCAACTGTTGATTTATTTATTTATTTTTGCTATGTTGACATGATTGACCTGCGGATGTATTATTTAATTCTACATGTTGTGAATCATAGTTTCAAATTATGGTCTGTTATATTACATAGAAATAAAATTGGGAATTAAACGAAAACTATGTGAAAAATGTGTTTTTATTTTAAGTTGGCTAAGGAAAAAAATTGTAGAAAATGTTCTATAGGTTATGTCTCTCTTGATTCAGTGGTGGTAAATAAAACGAATCAAATATCACACTGTTTGATTCACATAGAGGCTGTTTGAAAGAATCGAATCAGTAAAAAATGTGAGTCATAATGGGAATCAATACGCGTCCAAATCCTCATACTACCTCATCTATATGATACAGCCTACATGATATGAATCTATATGATAGAATAGTTACAGGCCCACTATAATAATACAAATTTGTCTCAATAGCCTTACTACTTAGTGCTCTAGAATGCAGTTTGAGACACAACCCCTTACTGACATATGAAACCAGAAGCTAAACCCCCTTCTTCTCCTCCTCCTCCATCCAAGCTTTTCTCAAAGTCTGTTTCTCATTTGGGGTTTTTTCCTCCCCCCTAGTCTATGGTTTTGGGCTTGAAATTTGATGCGAAGAAAAACTCTGAAAGGACTTGAAAGAATCTCTCTCTCTCTCTCTCTCTCTCTCTCTCTCTGTGTGTGTGTGTGTTGAAAATTTTCTTTTTTTTTTTTTTTAACACAGCACTTATTTTATGGCTGGATGTCTCCTAATAAACAGGGTGATGGGTTCTGATCCCTGCATAAAGTATTTACTGAGAATAAAAAAAAGTTCCATGGCCTGAGTAGGAGGAAGCGAGAAGGATGGATACAGAAGCCAACAGACTTCATGATGTGAGCTCCAGGACCTCAAATTTGAAAAACGTTAAAAAAAAAAAAAAGCAAAAAAAAAAAAAAGAGCAGAGAATTACTTGAATTGTTATTAAAACTAACCTGAAATCAATTTTGAAAGAAATTCCACTGCAGCATATACTTTGAGTGGATTATACACTGCAAAAAAAAATATCTTAGCAGGTGAAACTATCTTGATGTAGTCAAATGTATCTATTACTATATATCCCGTGATGAGAATATAACAAACCTGGCCATTTTTACTCATTTCAACAAAATAATCTTGTTCCGTTGGCCGATAGTTTTCCTAATTATTTCTAGAAATATGTTTAACTTATATTTGGTTTATGGTAATGCTGTAAGAGAAAATACTACATCAATTTGACTACGAATATACTAAATATTTTCACTAAGATGTAATTTTTTTCCCATGCACCTGAAGTGCCATTTAATGTTAAAAGAAACAGAAAATAAAAATATATATAAATAGAGAACATACAGATCATGTGTAACTGTAAAAGGTCTTTACATTTACCTCACGTTTCTTTCATCAATCTGTCTATAAAACCTATAAGTCCATATTTTCACAAATAAGGTTTTTTACTAGTTTTTAAGACTAAATTATATCTGAAATAAAATGTCATAATCTTTTGATTAATTAGCAGCCAGATGTTTTTCTGTCTCCTGGTGTTCGACACAGTTCGTCTAGCTGAGAACTGTTAATTAATTTATTTACATTACAATATAAAAAAAAAAATTGCAGAATGTAAAAATAATTCCATCATTTCAATTCAAATAAATGGATAAATACAGGTTTTGATCTTTTTAAAATCTTTTGATCAGGTTTTAAATACACTCGGATCCATCGGTCCCCTTTTCATGAACATACACATTTACCAAAATTTCTCGCTCACACACACACACACACACACACACACACACACACACACACACACACCCATCCTAAATGCAACATGCTATACAATGTAATTTTTTTTTTTATAGTTAACACACCAGTGATCACAACTGTCCGGGTTTAATTTCAAGGTCAAGTAGGCACAATGAGCTTTCCAAAAATGCAAGCAGGACAGGAAATCAGAGAAGTTAATCCTCTAAACAGACTTTTGCGTAATATGGTGAATATGACCAAGTGAAACTAGAAGCCTGGATGGAAAATTTCATTGTAGACAAAGACAGAAACGAACACGACATCCTACAGTTTGATTTAATGTTAATGATAAACGAAAGGTTTGGTCAGATATTTGAAGTGTCTAGAAATGACCAAACAATGAATTATGTAGGTCACAAGCGTTCTCGTGGAAAAAAAAAAAAAGCATTCATTTAGCATTCGTCTGAAAGGTTAACGTTATGCTAGAAGATACATCCCTGTTCCAGCACAGGGGTGATGAGTTCTCGATTCTGATTGGTCAGAACGTGTCGGATAATTTTCCGACTGCAAGACAAGGCAGGTTTTTATTAATGCGATTATTCTAACGCATTACCGTTTCTATAGTAACAACGTACACATGAAATTAAATGGTGGCTGATGTAGATAATCTAAGATACTTTTAAATCTACCAAAGGAAAGACTTTGGGATGGAAGACTGCACTTTTTTCCTCATTAACTGTAAGAGAGAGGAAACAAGAGTGTCTGGTGACGGATATAGCTGTATAATGGAATGTCCCACAACATTAAATATAATTGTATAAAGTGTACAATGTGTCATTCTTTTAATAAATAACAAATCATTAGTGTTGGAAAGTTGCTGTGGTAGAAGAGGAATAGAACAGCTATTACAGGTAGCAACAGAATGACGCCACCTCGTCACTGATTATTTTACCACAACTCTCGTCCGGAAGTCTTTTATCCTTTTATTAGCCGCCATTAAACTAAATACAGTAGCCAGTAAGTGGCTAATGCTAGCTTACGTGAGCAGCACTGCACAGTAAAGTTCTTACGTAAGCTGTACAGCATAGCATTAAAAATAATCAGGCCGTTCTATAACACCATATTGAAGGTCTGCGTATGAAAGAAAAAATGGAAAGTACCGGATATTAGAAAGTCTGGAAGCTATTAATAGCGAAATCCTACTTCTTCCATAACTCTGAGAATGACGAGAGCCAGACTAACCACCCTCTGTGGTATTTCCTGTAAATGTTTATACGGAGCTTGATTCATACAGTTTGAATAAGTAGCTCATATCCACAGCATGTAGTCCTTCAACTTCACACGACACCATGGGAGTCGTATATGACTGCACGGCCATGATGTGTGTGTGCGAGGTCGCGAAGGTCGGCGTGAAGAGAGAGAGCAGAGAGAGCAGAGAGCACGGCTGCTGATCCACGACTCCCCCCTGAAGCACAAGAAGAAATATTTGTGATGTGTTTTAGTGTTTCTGGAGCTAATTTGTTGGTTGATGTTATATTTTCATTATCCCCGTGAGACGTTAGCAGTGGTGCGGTGTCCTGATGTCGCACGGTGACAGTGTTATTGCTCTTTATTAGGACGGGGAAAAAAAGCAGGTGATCTCGAACATAAGTCATGATGATCAGGTTTTGCGGTCAGCTCTGGAAAAACAAGAGCTGCTTTTCTCCCTCACTATTTTCTAATGATGTTCAGCATCACAGTTGTGATAAAAATCCAGCTTTGACGAAGCGGTGCAAACGCTAGACTCAAATTCCCAGAATGCGATGCGGCTCTACAAGTTACAAGTGTACACCGGAGACCTAATTCAGCTAGCTGGTGATGGTATTATTATTATTATAAAGTTGAAGCTGATCTATTTGAGAAGACGGGGCGAGTGAGAGAAGCAAGGGCGGAATGAAATCGAACAATCTTGGACCCGATCAGTGCATTACGAATCACGCACAAATCTTCAGTGCTGACGTATCATAGTGTGGTTCTCTTTGAATTTAAGCAGAAAGGAAAAGGAGAAAAAAAAAAAAAAAAAGGGCAGTGAAAGCATTTCTCCAGAAGGTGGTAGCCTTGCTGAGGGAGTTTGATTACATGGTTCAAAAGGGCGCCGAGATATCAACAAAACACCCAGGGATGGATACAACAGCCCTGATTATTAAAACCATATTTATTAAACGAATCCATAAAATGTGAACAAAATGTGAACTGTTATCATGAGGCTAACAGACATCCATATTTCACAGACGTGGTCACCCGTCAGACACCCTTACCACCCACCAACTCGCGCACACACACACACACACACACACAGATCGGGATCACTCTCTGTCGCCTTTTGGCTCCTGGGCGCATAAGGATTTCCTGCTCCTCAGGCTGTACCTCGGCTGTGGACGAGAAATTAATCCGTATTAGCAAACGAATGAGGCTGCAACTACGTAAAGACCAAGGAAATAACAAAGCACGTCAATGATAACATCTCACAGATCTCTAAACTGTGACCTGTGTGAATAGGCAGGAATGGAAGGAATGGAATTTAACACATCTGCCTTGGTGAATTCCTGAAATGCCTGGGAATTAGGCAGGAATTTCTCGAACGTGCCAGCAGACAAAGGTGAATGTAGTCTGCAAATGGCACAAAAGGCTTCTTTTTTTTTTTGGTTGCACGCGTCAATCAAGTTCATAAACTGCGTGAGCCTCATTTACTGTAACATTATTGCCTCTCAGGATTAAAGTCAGTTTGCTTTAAAGCGTAACGCTTATAAAAGATGCTCCTTCTAGTGTTTAATACGACAGCGAACACGGTTATGGTCCATTTCTGAAGCTCTTACGAAGTTAGCTTTGTTTCTGTACACAACATTGTGTGGACAGTGATGGCCAGATTTCCTGATAAGCAGTTATTCTGCTGAGGTTATAACATCGTGCATTCGAAGGCACTCCGGTCGACAGATTGGACTGGCTTGGACAGACGGATGCATGCCGAAATTCATTTCGGACCTCTAGACGTGGTTTGAGTGATCGGCGATCATATGTGTGCTGAATATATTCTAGGGACTCTCTGGATAATGAATCAAAATGTCACATATCACTTCAGAGAGCAGGTCTTCCCCTTCCCTGCAACTTTCCCCGCCTCCTCCGCTGATAATACCAATGCCTCGTGAGAAACGTCAGCTTATGCCCATTGATCTCTCTTCAGGCCCAGAGAAATGAAAACAGAAGCCTGAAATGATCAAACCAGCCAGATGTACTACATAGCAACAATTAAAAACGTGTGTGTGTGTGTGTGTGTACATATATTTATGTTGGTGTGAGCCTTGGAGCATGGTGCTAAAGTTAAGTCAAGTACTCTCGGGTTTCCCCAAGCCTGCCTCCAGTCACGTCATTTCCTGTTAAACGTGAGGGACTGTCGCTCTGTGCAGTGATGAGGTTTACACCTGAAGCTGTCACCTTGACGTTCACTCAGCATTCGTACCTGGTTGTGTCCGTCTTCCACCATCACGCTGTAGACGAGTGCCGAAGAGCTACGCACACGCGAGCCTGAGGAACGCCGCTGCCGTCTTTTTGGGATCTCGGAGATGCTCGGAGCCTCCAGTGGTGGAACAAAGCTCTCGCGTTGTCTGCCTAACAAGCACAAAGACAACCACTGGGAAAAACATTGCTTACGTGACGGTCATGTAAACAGCAGAGCGGCCAACTCTGAAGAGGAATAATGCGCAATCCGACAAAATGGTTCCAGAAGACTGACATCTTTTTGCCCCCAAATATGTTTTCCCACTAAATCCGAAAGCGCTACTGTTTTGTTTTGTTTTTCCCAGTAAAGTTGCTGAACTTTCTACGCATTGATAAAAATTATTTCCTGTTGTTAACTATACAGTCGTGTAAGGCAATTAGATTTTATTTCGCATTAATAAACTCAAAACCTTTTACATTAAAAGCGAGGACGCCGCACAAGTGGATCTTCCCGGCGAGAATATTCAAGACGATACAAGCGTACAGGCCAAAAGATAACTAATGAGGTTTGTAGGTCTGTGTGGCCGAGGGGTTATGGCCGAGCGTCGGCCGTGTATGGAGATGACGCGGGTTGAACCGGAAGGTAACGTGATTATTTCCCTCTGTGTGAACACGACCAGTTTACTTATATGTTTGTTCTTTCAGTACCTGAGAGCTGGCTCACACCTACACGCACGGACCATGATCCAAACTTGAACAAGGCAGAAGCCATGAACTAGCGAGACGGCATTTCCGTTCGAGTCTTTTGAGTGACTGGAAAGCACACTGAGGAACATGAAAAGGGCCTGGAGCTCGGAGGAAAATCCGTCTGCCTCCTTTCCGAGAAACACATTCTGCGTCCCGCAGCCTATTACTGGAGCAATAACTCCACATTTCTATTAAGGATCCTATTCATGATATTACTGTGAATTATATGTTTGAGTTTCACATATGCACAGGAACACCACTCTCTGAAATACAGATAAACATTACCATTCAGGACTGTTTCAATTCTGTAATCAAGCCATGTCTCTTCCGAACAGCACGCACGGCAAACAGAAAGGCTGTGCTTAGTGATAACCAGGTCTTTGTGTAATTTGTGCTTTGATTGCACAACATGTGCTCAGTCTACTTACTTTCGGTGTCCAAAACGAAGGCATTTAAAAAAAAACAAATCAATAATTGAGAACATCTTGTCGATGTTTATTCGTCTGCTATTATATCTCAGCGCTGCTTTCTCGATCACCGCTGATGACGTGTTACGGATGTGTCAGTGAAGCAGGGTCAAGTGAATTAAACTCGTTTCACTCCGTCTTATGGAAGAAGGGCGTCTGCCAAATGCCGTAAATGTAATGTAATGTAAATGCGTGTCTGATAGGCTGCCTGGATCTACACTCCGGGCTGGAAAGAAATCATCCTCAGCCTTATTAACATACATTAATATACATATGCTTACTCTTGTGAAGGGAAGAAAATGAGGACGAGGGCGCCTCTATGCCGCCAGAAGGATGCAGAATGACCAAACTGCTCTCCTCTTCTTGATTCCATTTTCCACCCCATTGCTTCTGTCTAGGCTTGGTCCAGTCACTTAAAGACCCTGAAAGACGTTCTGTGGGGGGGGGGATTCCCAAAACTCATGTACACACCAATAAGCGACTCATGTTCACAGATCATTTTAAGCCGAAAGCAAATCCCAGCTGAAGCCAGTCGCTTACCAGCTTTCCTCAAGGTTCGCCGAAGGTTAGAGTGCGTCTCCTTCAGCTCCCTCAGGATCTCCAGACTTTCCCTGTTCACGCTGCGGAACCGGGTGGCGAAGTAAAGGAGCACGACGCAGGCGATAGTCACCATGGCCTTCCTGAGAAGCCCGACCGTAAAGGCGATCCGCTCCTACACAACAGCAGCAAGACTTCTATCAGGAGTGTCCACGTTAAAAAAAAAAGGTATGTTCACCCTAAGAATAATTCATTCTGAGCTAGCCATGTTCACACGCGCAAAGTTTTATTACCATTTACACCACATTAAAAACCCACCATCTGCTGATAGCCATGATCATCATCTTCCAGGACCATCCTACAAATGAAACGCTCCAGGTACACATTCAGACCCACCAGCCCGAACAGAAAAAACCTTGAAGACAAAACAATTTTCATTTTACAGTGTCAAGAAAAATCTGGACAATAAGCATTTGTTGGCAAACTTCATTTCCTGACTAAATCGTCATGACAACGTAACTGAAAAAATATTTGACCCGGCGAAATCTCTATTCGCCCCCTGACAAGTAAATACGAGATGAAATATCTGGCTCTGTTCAGACAACCGTATATTTATACGATACATGAAAGAATTACGTGTAGCGGCTCTTCTTCTTCAGCTACTTAAAGCAAGCGTGACACGAAAAACTTCTCCGAGAACAAAAATCTTCACACAGAAAACCTTTACTAATCTAATACGGACAGTTAAAATGTACAGTTGGTTCGTTTGAATTTCAGTCGGAAAACTGTTACTCCTAACCTGACCCTCTTATTTCCGTCATTATATCAACATCCATGCTCGTTAAACGGAACGTACCATTACGATATCAGACAGGGGGATAATCTGGGCGATGCAAGGGAAGTAACGCGAAGTATCAGAGCCAAACATTAACATAACTGTTGAGCACATTACTAAATTAAAAGAAAGAGCAAACCTACGTATACTGAACACCATCAGTCTCTTAAAACATCCAGGAGAAATGTTCTTCTTCATAATCATGAAAAATTATGACTAAAACGTTGACTAAAAATAAAAATGGAGTTCCACTGACTAAATCAAAACAAAACAATAAAATGTAACTACAGTTTTCAGGAAGAGACTCAGACTGTGACTACATTTAAAATTCTTGTCAACGAACATATTTACGTTTATATGGTCAATGCCTTTGCGTTACGTCCCGATATCAGCTGGATCAAACAGTGAACCATGATCACACATGAGACAGCAGGCATAAGCAACTCTAACCCTGCTCCAACACTCCAGATGTAGCTTATCAGCTAATTATCGCTCCCTAGATGAGCTTAATCAAGGAGCCCTTCAAGAACCTACTTTGTGAATACTAAAACACTCCCATCTGAGGGTCGTCTTATCTGCGTAATCATAATTAAAGGGCAGGAGGACATTGCTCCCTTTGTGTGAAAAATACTCAAGCTTGCAAATTGCCTTGTACTAGCCAGAAGAATGGCTTTCATATAAAACTGCAAGACTGTTTACGGCCTACTGGCAGCCCTGGATGGAAATCCTGGACGTATAAAAACACATGCTGGTATTCACTGACCTCGCTCCTGAGGTGCGGCGTGTAGAGGTGAGCAGGAAGGATGCACAGAACCCCAGCGCGTTGTACAACACAGAGCTGAGGGTGTGCGACTCGGACATGACGAAGCTCTGAAGGAAAGCGACGCGGTTGAAGATCTCAGCGAACGCCACCTGCTGTTCCTGGACAGAGTGCTTCATCTCAGCGAACACATCCCTCAGTCCTGCAAGAGAAAGATGAAATAAGGAATAAAGCACAACAAGGTGTGCGGATGTAGGCCTGACGTGAAGCAAAGGTTACCACGCCTTTATTTTCCAGCATCGGAACGTTTCTGAAGTGTTTTATTATTCTCATACTATTCATTTCTCAACGATTTCAATTACTAACTTAAAGAACGACGTCGCACTTTTAACCACGCATCTAGTTAACGATGTGGAACATCCGCAAGACAAGTTAGATCCTATTACGACTTATGTTATAGCAGCTATAAACAGTCATTCCCACACCAGCCTCGTTACAAAGCACTGACACCGGAGACTCCTTCCATAAACGCCTCCGAACCGAAAACTTCACTAGAAACACCGTATTATTCACCTTTGTTAAATAACAAATGTTTTTAGCTGTTTACTATTATATGTAGATTGTTTACATTCATGTCCCTGTGAACGAGCGGTTACCATAGAGACGATGACGTGTTATAACAAGCGCATTAATATAAAACTGTATAAAACTTTGCCTTACAGCCAGAACTGCTGTCAGGGCCGCTGTCATAGAAAGATAATCAACACCTTTTGACCAATCAGATTTGAGAATTCAACAGTGCTGCGTGCATAAAAATGAATAACAGACGATAATAAAGATAAAATACTAAGAAATATGCCATTTTTAAAGGCTGAAGGAGTTGCATTAAGTATTACAGCTCCAAACACCGGACTTATCATCAGGCCAAACTGAAAAAAAAGAAAATGAGGAAGAACCTTTACCGTGCATGTACAGGTCCTAGAACTGTATTTCAGTTGTGATTAGTGACTCATGCTTAAAATAGGTATAGAGAAATATTTAAAGATATGTAGGATTACAGTATGGGTGCACGAAGGGCAGAAATGGTTATTTCCACTAATGGAAGTTAATATACAAAAGGTCTGCTTTCTAACAAAGGAAAACTCAGGGGACTCAGGGGTGTTGTTTACCGTTACTGTGCTTGCAGGTACCCTCTTACCCTTTGTGGAGTGCTGCAGTGTGGTCTTGAGCTCTTCTCCATTGCGTAGGATGGTTTCCTGGGATTTCAGAGCTGCACTTTGGGCCTCTACAAGCTCCTCAGCCATCCTCTGGGTGGACGCAAGCTGCTCGGACACGCCGGCTGAACTTTCCGTCAGCCTGAAGCATACAGACGTGCGTAATAAAGGGGGAAAAAAATATATTTTCAAACTTACAACGAACGACAACTGATGTATAACTGGCATAACTATTAAAACAATATTGGACTGGCGTACATTATATTATTGGCACAAACAGTAGGCACCAGAATTATTGCTTAAAATTTTTTTTTAAAAAGGGTATGAAAATAGTTTTCATTTTATTAGACTAAATTTGCTTAACGGTAGATCTTTCAAGCCTTACTTCAAATTCCCTTACCTATCTTTTCCTAAGGAGCCAATAATTATGGAGTTGACTGTAATTATGGACAAATGCAACGGTGGACTTGCAACGGTGTTATGCAGCTAAGTGTTCATGAGATTGTCCACCTCTGCACTACATTAAACGTTGATGTGCGGTTAAGACTGTAATTAATATAAAAGGGTCGGCAGTACTCAGGCTGTTGGAGCACCTGTGGATGGTGTTTTCTGCCCGATGCTGCCACTGCTCACTCTGGAGGTAGTGGCAAATGCTGTGGGCGTGGGTGAAGAACTCGGTGTAGGTGTTAAATGCGATGGGGTCCATGTCACGAGTGCACGTTTCAACATCGCTGCCCTCGGGACACTCCGGAAAACTCCGTCCAGACCTGTAATGAACCCTCTTTAATGGATATTACCCAGGCTGTTGAAGAGTTATGGAGTGTAATTATAACAGGCAATGGAGAGCCAATTGGGATTTAGCCAGTGTATAGACTATACAGTAACTTAGGGTTTTACAGTAGAGTACTGGAAATATTTTGCTTTGTTTTGATCATGTTGAGCTGATTTTGTTACCGCTTACATGACTTCCACTAGAAGGTCAAAGCTCCTCGTACTCAGTTATGTTAAAAACGTTAAACCTGCAACATATCTTCATTACTTTTATGGACTCAAACCATGTACATCAGTGCTCCTCTCCGTTTTTCCGAGCGAGTAACCCAAACAATCACCACGTCCTGCATTAATGACGTATTTTCCTGTTACGTCCTTATCAGCGACTCATCATCAACGTTAGTGTTACTGCAAAAGAAATGTGATCAAATGCGTTCCACATCACCTCAACAAGTGCTTTGAGTTAAAGTGTCTTGAATGCATCTTGGAGGTTTTTTATACTTGTACTCAGTGCTGTCCAACTGTGATCAGATCGCCCAAGACACATTTAAATGCCAAGTGTAAACAGGGTCACAGATGTGTCTTCTGATGAAAAAGTACTTCATCAGCTATGAGCGTTTGAAAATGTTGAAGGTGCAACCAGTAGACCGAAAAAGGTGGATGATGTAAAATTACATCATCAACAATTCCGGTCTGATGGTTGCACCGCCAAACAGTATATTACATCATCAACCATTTTGGTCTACTGGTCGCACCTCCAACAGTCTAAAAAAGCACTTCACTTGCCAATCTAAGACTTTTCTGACACATCCTGTTTCTCTAAAATTCTTTGTACTACTTCGCTTAAGTTTTTCTGTATCTACAATGCTTATGTGCCCTGCGGTTACACCATGGATTTTTCTTCCGATATAAACATAGTGTCATCTTTGACCTCCTTTGCCAAGCCATGTTTAAAGATAAGGCATGCTATTGCTTATTTGCTGTTGAAGGCTTCTGGGAGGTGAAATCAGGACTACAAAAGCAGCTCTGGAGACCCAGGTGAACGTTTCCTTCCTGCACAGAAAGAGGATAAGACTGGATTCTTGGGTTAGAGCTCAAACATAACTCAGGGCTCAACTTAAGCTTGCAATGCATTAAACTAATCCAAAGTAATATGAGCCAACATTCAAGTCAAATCAAACCAGCTAAGACCCAAAGCAGTTAATCCAGCTTCATATCAGCAGCAACAGATCCATCCAAAGCACTGGGAGAACACTGCTGCACGCATGGATGCATGGCTCAGTGTGTGTGTGTGTGTGTGTGTGTGTGTGTGTGTGTGTGTGTGTGTGTGTGTGTGTGTGTGTGTGTGTGTGTGTAATTATTCTGACCTTCTCAGGTGACAGTGAGTGAAGGCCAGAGCCATCATGCTCTGCGTGTCGTCAGAGAAATCCCGACAGTTTGCATGGACTTTCTCCAGCGCCCTGGACCAGCACGCGCCATACCGCCTCTGGCCCGCAAACTCCCGCAGCCTCTGTAACTCCACGCGCCCTTTCTCTGCTAAAGCGTTATCCACAGCCGTGGTCGTGACAAGGAGATTAAACGCAACGTAAAGTATCGGAATCGTGCACATCGCCAGCTCCGTGAAATTAAAAACGAGTATAATATCGGATGTTACAAAATGCACTCGAGCTCAGCGCGTGCACAAAGCCAACATGTAGGCACTTCCGGTCGACGATTAGAAAGCTTGTAAACAGTGTCCGAACGCAACTAAAAAGTGACTTTTCGCTCTACTTCATATGGAAGGAAACCTATAAAGTGGCAAAATAAATTGAAATCAGGGCCTTGTTTCTTTAAAAACATAAAGAAGTCGCCCTCACCACTCCTCATTGAGGAAAGCACGCCGCCATTTTGAAGGCCTTTACAGTCACCTTACCTGCCCAGTTCCCGAAGTGCTCATCACTTTATTAAAGTGTATACATAAAATACCATGTTATAAATTGTTTCTTATAAGACTTTGGAGAACTGAGTGTTCAAAGAATATGTCTGAAATAGTGCCTATTCCTACCCATATTCCCATAATACAAATGTGAATTAATGTGTGTTTTGTACTGACCTGGCCAACTCTTTTCAGGGGAAAGTAGCTAAAGCATGCTCAAAATGTCTCTGGAAGTCACCGGATGACGTCACGGAGTGGTTTGCATATCAAAATCTGTTAAATGAAGAAGGCATATTTTCTGAAGACCTTTGTGTCTTAAGCAAATTACATATTACATATTAATTACATATTCCTTTGCGTCCATGTTGAAAATGTTGCATGATTATTTGTGAAACTATATTACATTCATGGGCTTCTTTACCCACACTCATAGCCATGTTTCATGTTCTGCTGCCTCAGTTCACAAAGCATTGTGGGAACTTTTTGCTACCTCTCCGTTTAGAGACAGCATCTGAAAACACTCCATTTGGCAGGCAATTCGGAGGGTTGGATGACCACTACCCCTTCATCCCCACAAGAAACGGGACACTCAAACCTACGTGGTAGCGTGCAAAATGGAGGGGTAGGTCCAAGTTGTAGGGATAAGAGAGGGAATTGGGTTTGGGCCTTAGAATAGAACAGAATAGAATTGAGTTTGATCAGAATGGAAAATAATCAATTAATATCTTATATTCTAAGAATACAGAAATGGTATTAAGGAGTTCAAGAAAAAGACATGAAGGAAACGATTACAGATGGAATAACTTGCATTTATTACTTGTAGATATAGCCAAGAAGAAGGATTAAACTAAAGAAAAAAGAAAGTGTAGGTGGGACAAACAATGGTGATCAGTGATTGGTCATTGAAGACAATGGTAATCAGTGATAGGTCATTAGGAATATCGGTGATCTGTGATTGGTCATTGGGGACAATGGTGATCTGTGATTGATAATTAGGAACAATGGTGATTGGTCTTTGGTCATTAGGAACAATGGTGATCAGTGACTGGTCATTGGCACAAGCAAAACTCAGTCAGGCTTTACACACTGGTGGTGAGCTGGTCGAACCTGGTCTCTCAACTCATATAACCAGCAGCTACGATGTGAGGTGTACAGCTGAATCAAGTGCAGGATAGTCACCAGTTTTGTCGCTAGACTCTTTTTTTAAATGAATTTCTAAAGGGGTCTAAAAAGTCACCAAATCCAGGGACACAAAGCTATTGCACTGCATTGTGGGATTGAGTGCACTGAGTATTATTCATAACGCTTTCATAAAATGACTGCAAGATGGCAATTCTCCACCTGCACTAAACAGGGTGTGATTTTCACACAGAGGCATAATAAACTTCGGGATCAAAAATTACCCAGGAGGTATTGCAGTTTCATTTTCAAAGCAGCAACAAATGTCAAAGCATACTGTAAGGAGAAGCAATATTTCAAATAAAATATAACATAATTTGTTCACTTCAAATTGCGTTTTATTTAGCCCACTGCTCCATTTATAGCTGACATAAATTAATGCAGTCGGCATTTAGTTAACACTCTTATTTTAGAGCTTTATTTCATTACAGCTTCGTCAACTTGCTCCTGCCATTTCCTTTCAGGGGACTCTACAGAGCCATCATCATCAGTTTAGTCATCAATTTCATCAAGTTCTTATCACTGGATAAACACCCATGTGTTGAAAACAAAGTGTTACAATTATAAATTGTAGTGTTTAGATGAGATTTTAAAAGATTACAGGATAATATAAACATAGACTTATAGCGAACTATAGTCTTCAGGAGCAAAAACAACAAAGAAAGCACAGTGATCTTGCACAGTTTGTTTTTACCACTTCTAGGTGGTAACAGTAACTTCACTTTGTGCTGTCGATTACTTTTCGATAACAGCACACCCTGTCACGTTTTATTCCTTAGTTATTTGTCTAGCAAATGGTCCTGTCTAGGTATGACTGTACATAGTCCAAAGGGAACTGTGTGTCCAAGACAAATCACTTCATTTGGAAACATTGTGAAAAATCAGGCTCCAGTTGTGCGATGTGGGTGCATCAGCCATCAGAGGAAGTCAAAAAGGCCACAGAGAAAACAATAATGAATTGCAGCTTAAATGATCCTGTGGGCCGATTATTTTTCCCATAGGCATTGTGGTGTCCAGAGGATGCAAGCTGTGTATCAGTTTACACTTGATCAATGAGATATGATGCTTTGGGGGAACCTCTGTCCAATCATTTTGGCTCCAATGTAAATGGAAGTGATATTAACAATATAACAGGTGATGTATTCAGGAAGTACTTAATGGCCCAATGGTATTTTCCTGTTAAAAAATGCTTAGTTATATTCATGCATATAATAAATGAATTTATACCACAGCACTGGATTTTTGGATTAATGTGATCATTTGTATATATATATATATATATACACACACATATGTCATTGTTTCTATAGTAACAGCTTACACAAGAACTGCTAGAAACTTCACAATAGTTTGAGGGTAATCAAAATATTGTTGCTACTTAACAAAGGGGAAAATTGGATAATCTTTAACATATGATGTTTATTTAATGTTTATTGCAGGAGTCTCTAGTGTCACTGATGTAACTTTGTGACACGGAGTCTATGTTTTGCCGTTTCTCTGTAACATGACAAGCTATGCTTTTTGCTTTGTTGCTTTTACTTTGAATAAAAGAGAAAAGCTGGTGAGGGAATGACTGTTTATAGCTGCTATAACATGAGTGATAATAGAAACTACTTCATTTTGTGGATTAAGCATTAAAATGTTACTATAAACAATTGAAATGGTGACATCAAGTCAAGAAGCATGTATCCTGTAATTGCAAATGTGTGTGTGAAGGTAAACAGAAAATTGTGTAATGGGCCTGAGGGAGATATTAGAGTCACTGAATGGGTAGAGAGGAGTGGATTGCACAAATAGTAAGTAGGCTATTTCTGTTACAGCTTAAGGGAATACAAATAGCAACACAAAGTTAAATGATTATTTTATTGGACCAGAGGTACTATAAATTAATGATTGTAAGAGTAAGTAACTAAGTAAAAGGTGTTCTGTGTTCATGGCCTTCTGCTTGCAATCATTAGCTAATAATAAGCCACTGTCCGTTCTAAATGTATGGGAAATATGCAAGGATGTACAGACACTACATAGTTATGTTCAGGTTTATAAGTAGAACAGTGGAAAAAAAAGAGAGAAATACTGTCTCACATGGGAATAAAACATGCTAATGGGAATGATTTTCATTATAACATTTTCTTTTCAGAATGTAATGATTTTAATAATTCTATGATCCAGGATATTTTCAGTGTAACTAATTAAATTGCGCATTGGATAGTCTGAGTAAGATCACTATTTGCTTGATATCACTTTTTTTCCTGTTTTCTTGTAGACAACTTAAAGTGCAAAATACAGTATGTTAGTTCTATTTATGACTTTTTGTGTCTTGAGTTCAAATTAATTTATACCACAGTCCTGTTGAATTTACGATTCTGACTGGACAGAACATGCTGAGATGTTTATTTATCATTTTTGGAAGGAGTCTCTAATGAAATAAAATAGAAAGGCCGGTGAGTGAACAACTGTTCCCAGCTGCTATAATGAACATAATGACAAGAGCGAACTTGTTTTACAGACGGTCCACAACATTAAATGTAACTATAAGTGGATAAAATGTACAAGTTGTTTAATAGATTTGAAGAATTATTATTTGACAAATTGCTATGTTATAAGTGGAATGAAACTCATTAGAATATATAGTAAAAAGCATGTTTTATCCTTTACTCAAACACCAATACATGATCTGAGTTCACTCTAAAATAAGTACGCCTACTTTTCATGCATTAACTTTCACTGTTCTTTTGCTCTCCGGTTCACTCAGGTTACTGTCAGTGTGGAGTTTCGCATGTTCTCCTTGTGTCTGTCTGAGTTTCCTCTGTATTCTCCGGTTTCAATCCACGTCCCACAAACATGGCAATAGGAGTGTATGTGTGCATGTGTGTTTGTGTGTGTGTGTGTGTGTATGAGCTCTGTGAAGGACTGGCATCCCATCCAGGCTGTATTCCCACCTCTTACCCAGCATTCCCGGGTTCCACCTTGATTCTGACCAGGATAAAGCTCTTACTGAAAATAAATAAGTGAATAAGCGATGTTTAAATGGTTAACCACACAAGGCGTGAAGGTTCATCAACTCGGCTGAGTCAGTCAGACTGAGTCAGCGATGTGTCTGTCATTAGTTTAGTGGTCCTATTTTAAGACTCTTCTTGATTGTGATATCAACACGATGAAAGAAAAAAAAAAAGCATCACTAATCACTATCATTAAGGACTGCCATATGGTAACATAATATTGTAACACATGTTGTGTAACTTTGTTTTGACAGAAAGACGAATGGAAAATAAATCAGGTTAAGTTAAAAAAAAAAAAAAAAAATTAAAAGAAATAAATAAAAGCGCGCCGACACCGTGCTGAACAGTTTATTCTGGATGTGCACCGCAGTGTCCCTTGCGAGGCCTAGACATTCTTCTCTGATGATCATCACCTTCCTCAGGATCTCGCGAGAGGATGTGAGCGCCGACGTTAAGCGCGAGTGGAAATCTCGCGAGAACTGGGGCAGCTTCTATGGTGTAGTAGAGGGAGTGGGAGAGAGGGTGAGAGGAGGGGGTACTCACAAAGATGTTGCGTGATTTTTTTGGAAATTTATTTATTTAAATAAAAAAAATGGCCGCCGCAGAGAGCGGAGAGGAGAGACTGTAAGTGTGAATGGCTATGTTCATGTTGTAATGTTGTGGCGAATTCAAATGGCGGGCGCCGCAAATCGCTATTGCGTATTTATCGCAGCTAACCATTATTGTGTGTGGTGGAAAAGCGTTAGCTTGCTAAGTCCGTTAGCTTTAGCTTTAGCTTTAGCTTGGAATAACGTCACTTGTATTTCCCCCATTGCTTTTCCCAGATCATGGATGAACACTTTTAGCTTACTTGCTAACCAGCTAGCTAGCTAGCTACCTACTAGGAGGAGGTGTGTGTATGTATGTGTGTGTGTGAGTGTGTGTGTGTGTGTGTGAGTGTGTGTGTGTGTGTGTGTGTGTGTGTATGTGTATGTATGTGTGTATGTGTCATTTTCTGACGTTACTCTGAACTCTTAGCTAAGCTAATAATCACATTAAACGTGCACCACTACAGCAGCTTCCTGTCGCTTATCTGACATTTGAAAGCATGAAACTCTGCACGTTTTAAAATAAGTGCTGCTCATTTTTAATGGCTGTCAAAACACCAGCCAGTTAGAAGTTAGCTGGCTAAGAAGCTAGTGCACAGCTGCATGCTGGAATTACATTTTGTCCCAAAAACCTGTTTAGCCCATGTTCTGTGATATTAGTGGTGTAAATCCTCATGCGTGTGCAGCCAGGTTTGTTGATGTCCAAGTTTGCACACGCATGCAAGTTAGTTAGTTTGGTTTCTAAACGCACAGCAGTGTGGTGATGTTCTAGCAATTTCAGTTCGCTGTTTCTGAGCTGGTCTTGTTCTGCCTGTCCCTGATATTTAAATAAAGATAAATTGGTGTTTCACAGTGTACAACACCTTTGTTGTACCTGTCTGATGGTGGAATGGACACTAATATGCTCATGTATTTAGAAAAAAAAATAGTTTTGGAGATTCAAATGAACACTTCTGGAAAATTTCCGGTCTTTTTTTTTTTTTTTTTTTTTTTTGATGATTCATCCTGTACTTGTGTTGCGGTCGTCCAATTAAATCGTATCTCGGAACGTATGTCCCGCCCCTGTTCGGACGGGACGTGTCTTGCTCTAGGGGTGTAACGGACATTTTCCGTAACGCCCCACGAAGTAAGGGTTTCCGTTTCGACACGATAAAAGTACAATCCTAGACACCTGACGAGGTTTTTTTACGCGATCCGTTCTAACTCAGACTTGAACCAAAAAAAAACCCCGAAAGGCGTGAATTACAAGATGGGCGTGTCCACAGGGCTTTTCTTATTCCGCCTCAGAGTCACACGGCTCTAAGGATGTTCCCGGATCCTGCGTCCTCCGCTTCCTGATCGCCGAGTCGATTTCCGTGACCCGGTTTGATTCAGCCGGGTCAGTTCGCCTAAACGAGAGTTTCCCGTGTGTGTCGTATCAGCGTCGTAACTTAATGAGAAGACGAATTTTTTCCAAACACCGGACCTAAAAGACCCCGGGGGAACCTTCCAGCTCCTGCTTGCTGTTGAATAGTATTGCATCATCACGAAAGAAAAAATCCACCGTGCTTAAAATGGCAAGAGTTGATTTATTTTACTCCTCACATGTATAAATATTCTGGAATAGATGTCGGCCATGACTGTGTTTTTTTTTTAATTTTTTTTTTTATTTTTTTTAAAAAGCAATAGATTAAGCCGTGGTCTTAGCAAAAGTTTATGAAGTCGACCCGTTTGGAAAACTGACGTCCGGTCCGGAATGCTTGTGTGTCAGTCGTTTTACACACACGCTGCGGGCCAACTTAGATTCTGGGGCTTGGAAAAAAGATATCTTTACACGTTGGAAGAGAAAGAGTAATTGTACCTAATGGACCTTCAAGAGAAAAATGTATAAATCCTCTTCTGATTAGATTGGATTAAGCTTAAATGTTTATTACATGTCACGTACTGTAAGCACTATTTTATGATCGTGTTCCATGAAGAGAAATATCGAATACAGGGCCTCGTATCGTATCACGTCATATCGTTACGTGTCTACAGCAAATGTGGTGTGTGTGTGTGTGTGTGTGTGTGTATGTGTGTTCCTGCTCCCTGTCTCCTTTTCAGTTCGAGTGTTTTATCAACGTTGTACCGTTCTCCAACAGATCGAGGACATGATTCTGGTTTATACGTGGTCGAGGTTTCTCCGTCTGTATGAGTCAGAAACATCTCAAGAAGCGTAATATTTCAAATAAATTGTACGCCCCCGACTCGTCAGACGTCTCCCGATGACAGTCATGTGGTTCTCCGTCACCTTTATTGACCTCGGCTGAAACGTGCAGCGTTGGCCTTCGTGACAAAGGAGCTTCACAGAAGCACGCATCGTCCGGTTCGAACCGGACGCTCGTCCGTAAGAAAAAAACATTCGCTGTTTCGCAACGCTACTCTCGAGTTTGTTCAGTGTTTAGGGCGTGGCGTATTCGAAACGCTGTCTGTGCGAAATCAGTCGAGCGGTCCGTTGTCTGTAACGCGAACACGTGGAATCGTATCCGAGTCATTTCACAGGGACTCTTAATAAGTAACAGCGCACGGCAGTACCACGTTAAACTGACTCGAGATATTAGACTGATTTTCAGATTTAGTCTTGAGCTGGCTTCCTGTTCGTAGCTAACATTTAAGCAGCGTGTGCGTGTGTGCGTGCGTGCGTGAGTGAGTGTGAGAGAGAGGCATTACTGGGGATTTACCCAAACTGTGTGAAATGAAATCATCTTGTTTGTAAGTGCAGTGCATTTGGGATTTCCAAAACCTCCCATAACGCGCGTACGTGAACGTGCGCAAGAGATTTCTCTTTCAGAGTGCGTTAAAATAGGAAGAGTAGAGTGCAGTCGGACTGACCTGATGTGACCCGTGTGATGCACTCACTCACACTCACTCGTGTGCGCGCACACACACACACACACACACACACACACACACACACACACAGTGCTGCTGCGTCCCTTCCCTTCTCTTCCTGAGCGTGATGGCTGGCTTCATTTGCCTTATGAATTTTGCAGTGTGACTAAAACGAGGCAGAAAAGACTCGCATGACGTTTTCATACAGGTTCAAATTGTGGCTTTAGGTTGGTTTTTATTGTACCACATAATCATAATCATCATCATCATCATCATCAACAGCAGCAACAGCAGCAGCAGAGGTAAAAGATGTTGCACAGTTCTGTTTCAGTATCGAACACATTCTCTCTCACTCTCTCTCTCTCTCTGTCTCTCTCTCTCTGTCTGTCTCTCTCTCTCTCTCTGTCTCACTCTCTCTGTCTGTCTCTCTCTCTCGCTCTCTCTGTCTCTCTCTCTCGCTCTCTCTGTCTCTCTCTCTCTCTCTCTCTGTCTCTCTGTCTCTCTGTTCCTCTTCTCTCTCTCTGTCTCTCTCTCATGCTCTCTCTCTCTCCCTCTCTCTATATCTCTCTCTCTCGTGCTCTCTCTGTCTCTCTGTCCCTCTTCTTTTTCTCTATCTCTCTCTCCCTCTCTCTTTCTCTCTGTCTCTCTGTCTCTCTGTCCCTCTCTTTCTCTCTCCGTCTCTCTCTCTCTCCTTTCTTTCTCTCTCTCTCGTTACTCTTTAAAAAGTTGCACACTGGACTAACCTTTCTTCCCGTCCTGCACTTTAATGAATGGTACAAACGCTGCTAATAGGAAAGACTGATCCCATGCTCTTAATATGATTCCCATATCGCAGCTTTGATGGATCCGCGACGGCTCTCCATCAGCCTTTCTTTTCTTTTTGCGGACTCGTTAAGAACATCAGACACGTTTCGCTTTGCGACGTGAACCCTGAAACCGATTATTCTCCAATAACTTCGCGCCCTGAAGTGTCTTATTGCTCTTATTCCACAACAACTCGTCAATGCGCATATTTTACTAATTAAAGAACGACATCACACTTTTTATCCATTTATAGTTACGTTTCACAAAACAACTTACAGCACTGTTGTTCCTCTCAAATGAAGACTTTCCCATGTCAGAAAACTTAACGTTGCAGCTTTAGCTCTGACCGGGACACGGCGCTGACACTGGCAGAGGACCGGTTACTATAGAAACGGTAACGTAGAATGAGCAGGTTAGCGTCAACCTGCTGTTACAGAGATATAATAAGCTGACATCTGACGCTGTGGAGGATCAAGAAAAACAACTGCGTTCTCGTCGGTTCCGGTTTGTGGAGTTTCGGAACAATAATATCAGATCGGTTCACGCCTAACAAAAGTAAACACTCCGAATGCTGACTCTCGTGATCCGTTTCCCGCCCGTGTCTGTTGTTTACAGAGCGTAATGTAAACGCCCAGGTGAGGACGGGTTCCCTTTCGAGTCTGGTTCCTCTCGAGGTTCCTTCCTCATGGGGGGTTTTTCCGTACCGTCGTCGCCACTCGCTTGCTCGTTAGGGACGTACGTGTTTATGGATACATTTATAGATTGTACGTTTAGAGTTTATAACCGGAATTTTCTATGTTGTGACGATATCCATGGTTCTAAGCGCTATACAGGTAAAATGGAATCGAATGAATGTTGTTTTAAGGTGCACGCTTTAGTCTGTTTGAATTGAAGCCCGCTGTGTTTTCCCTCTTGACGTGGTTCTTTTATCCCTGCTTCCGAGTCATCTCGGAAGCGGAAAGCCGGAGCTCGGAATCACGTCACGCAAACTCCACTTTCAACCAAAGCGAAGGGAAGAAAAAAAAAATACACACGGATGCCTCTATGTTCATTTTGTGTTAGCAGCAAGCGGTCACGAGTGGGGTGTAATTTATAGTTTTTAGACGTGTGTGTGTGTGTGTGTGTGTGTGTGTGTGTGTGTGTGTGTGTGTGTGTGTGTGTGTGTGTGTGTGTGTACACACTGTAACTCATTCACGACTGCCATTGTGATTTGCTTGCCGAACTCGGAGGAAGTTGAGAGACCGTCCCGAGTCCCTGATCAGGAATTCTGGAATCCCGGAATTCTACATCCTGGGATTCGGGCCTATTTTGTCTTTCAAACGAACATTTGTTTCACGGCTCGTGAGCGGCTTTTAATCGGTAAACGTCAGCTAAAGGACGGAGATGCAGCGCCGTGGGAACGAAAAGAGGAAAAAACAGACACTGACTTGTCATTCATGTGTTTATCGAACCGTTGATTTGTCCGTCTTGTTCGGTGGGATTTGTGTGATTTCTACGTGACGGCACGTTTTTTTTCTGTCATCGTATTCCTTGCTTGTAAGTTTGTTTAATTACATGCAGCGTGAAACCAAACCAGCAGCCAAAGGTATCAATTTCGCTCTGATTCGCAGTAAGCAAACGACACCCTGATGTGTACGAAAGCTCGCTTAATGGTACACCGAGTACTTTGTGAGCCTTCCCTTTGATTTGCATAGTGCTCGCGCTTCTCTGGTTGCGTGGCTGGGCGCGTTGGCCAAAGTGTCAGCGTGTAGTATTTATTCTTTTCGGATGTTGAAACACACACACAAGGCGTGAACGGTTGTATTTTTAAATGGCGACGCTGGAACGCAGCTCAGTTTGCCGGGCCTCTGAGGAAGCGTCTGTCTAACCGTTTTATCAACTGACGTCTATTCTTCCCTCAAGAGCAGTGATCACGAGGACGTTCTACTGCGTTCAGTATCTCTTTTTTTTTTTTTTTCCCTTTAAAACGCATTTGTCACAAAGCAGACGGTGACGGCTTGCCGAAAGAAAAAATAAACAAACAAACACAGCATGCCGTGTGTAGTGAACCATGAGGTTTGTGTTACTAATGAGACAAACAAGACTCTCGTTTCATTACAGCCTTATCATGAGCTGTCTTCATCCTTTCAGCGCTGTGAAATCGAGCGACTTTAATAACGATCACTCGCGGGTTTCAGGTTCCAAAAGTGTCTCTGTTAGGAAACAAGCACCAGTTTCACGTCGTGCTGCTCAGTTCAGGTGATTTCCCCGCTCGACTGCGCTTTCACTTTGGCTCGCAGAGGAACGATCTCCTGTCCGTACTGTTTTAATGCTCAATGTTGTCGGGCATTTCACTTACTACGCCTTTAAAAAGGCTGCGCATTTTATTTACCGCACCTTTAAAAAGGGGCCGATTTCAAAAATGGCTGCGTCAGTGATTCTTTTGCAGATACACCGGTGATACTTCCACACTTGAAGACATTGTAATTATACACAGTACATCAATAAATATCAAGGGACTTTAAGTCTGTAGCCTGAGACTTTAAAAAAACAAAAACATAACACAAACAATTTTTTTTAAATGTTTTTTAAAAAAAAAAATAAACGAAAGGGAAAATAACCAGCTGCATGTTTCTGTGATTGAATGAAGGAGTTCGTCAGCGATACAGAGCAAAACTCTTAATAATAATAATAACGCATATTGTAGCATAGATTCTCACAACGTCATGCGTATCGATATGCTCCGGTCACGATGCGATTCGATTCGTGATGCTGGCTGCACAATTTCGATTCGATCCGATTCTCAGAACGATTTGAGAAAAATTCGAATGAAGAACAGTGATCATTTTTAAACAGTTAAGTAACGTGCACTTTTTGTCTCTAGAAAGTTAAATAAATAAAAACTTAATTACTCTTAACTGATGTTTACTATTGTAAACAAAATATACTACACCTTCACCGTATCTAAAAAAAAAAATCAATAAATTAATTTAGAAATGCTCCCAAAGAAGATCAGATTGAGGAAACAGTGTGTCTGAGCCTGGGGAAATGATCGGAGTAGAAATAGAGCTCCAAAGTCGGCTAAAGTGACCGGCCGAGCTGCAAATCATCTGTAAATAATGATGCCTCTGCTGGCTAGTTGCAGTATATTCCATTCAATTTATTTGTATAGCGCTTTTAACAACAGACATTGTCTCAAAGTACAGTTTTAGGCCACGCCCATCCCTGTGTTTCAATGATAAAATCTTCCACGTCACCTTTCTCGTCTTTCCGTCTACAGCGTCTAACTTGAGCGTTCCCTTTGTTGTTTTAAACATCGGTAGCAGATGGCTTGTTCAAACGCATTAGCTAACAGAGCCATATAGCCACCTGGATAGCTATATTATTAAAGTGTTAACAACCTCCAGCCAGCTAGCTATCAAAAGTTTTTTTTTTTAAATTTATATTGATTAATTCTGCAACTTTTATTGACAAATGCGCTTCCTGGACACATCCGTATAAATGAAACAACTCCAGCTGAAAGTGTTTAAGCTATCAGGACGGACGTAAGATTGATTTCCGCAGTGACGACATTCTGCGACGTGCTGGACCTCGGAGAAGGGAAGGAGGAGGTGGGGCTACAAAACGAACGGGTGTTCCTGACTTCGACTCTCTTCTCTCTAATGACTCTAGCTCAAAATTTGACAACGTGCCGGAGGTATTCTGCTTCGTTTGTGTGGAATGAGAGGCAAACGGAGCCACGCCGTACAGATCGGGACCTCTGGTGTTCAAACAGCGCAACTGCACTGGATTCATGATCAATAGAACACAGATTCTCATGATGAACATAGCCACGTTTTTGCGTCTCGATATATCGTTACACCCCTACGATATTTCCGGGCACGTTTGATTGAAAGCTTATGGATGCAGACGAAATGGAGCAGCACCTCCAGTGTAGCCAGTAGCTCAGAGACACGAAGAAATGTTAAAAATGGCAGAACTGTTTGAGGTCACTCATGTGTATGATGTTAACGCTGGCTCCGCCTTTGCTGCGTTCTTAACAGGCACGTTATTACGAGCTCCGCCATGTACCACAATACACTTTTCCGGGATATTGTTCGTTCTTTTCATTATATTAAAATGTAAAAAAAAAAAGAACAACAACTTGCAAACCGGAAGTAGATGATGTTGAAATCTTTCAAAATAAAAGCGCTCTCTCAGCGATAGATATTTTATTGTTTTTATTTTTTTTAAAAACATAACACATATGGAAAAGAAAAATAAGTAAATTATGAAAAAGAAGTTAAATGTTGTTTCGTTGTAATAAATGAATGAATTATTATGTATAACAGTGCAGCACTGCTCCAAATCTGGCAGTTTGTCAACCAAGTTGTATATCGTTTTTATATATATTGTATATTGTAAAATATAAAGTTTTTGTCATAATGCTGTGGTATAAGCGGAATTAACAGCGCAGTGTTTTTCTCCTAAACACCGAGTCACGGAACAGGAACACAGACAGACAGTGAACATGATGAGAAGATTTGATTTTTGCCTGGTAGCTTGCGTTAATTAAATTCTTTCCAAATAAATCTGCGTTGCAGGTTGTTGAGTGCGAGGCTCGCGGAGAGTCGCGGAGACGTTGGACGTTGGGAGGAGGCCCGAACCCAGGCTGACTGAGCAGGCCGTGAGATTAGCGCAGGAGCCTGAATGGCTTTTTCTTTTCGAGCCTCATGGTGCTGAGCAGGAGGAGATCTGAGCCTCTGAGGTCGTTATCCCGCTCACCATCATGGTTTCCGTGCTCTTCGTTATTAAATGATTAATATTCAGTTTGCCCTGGCGCTCTCCGTCTGGCCACGTGGCTCAGCAGATCAGCTTTAAGCCAGAAGAGGTTTATTCCTCTCCTGCATCTGACCACACACGTGAGTGACGACATGCAGCCGTGTTCAGGACGCAGTGTTATCATCTCGCACGCTTCGAGGTATCACAAGGACGTTAGAGACGTAGAAAGAAACGATTATAATTGAATTGCTTTTTATTTATTGTAATTACTAGTAGTTTAAAGGCTGTTTGTAACAGTTAAGCAACACTACGTTTCCGTAGTAACACCAAAGCTGAGCACGCTTCAGATATCAGCAAGTGTTTTATTCTTCTTACACCACCATTATTATTATTTTTTTTCATTAAAGACAAGCACACTTTTTATCTGTGTGCGGTCACGTTTAATGTCGCGGAACTTCCGAGAAACAAGTGGTATCCTGTTCTCATTTACGTGATGACGGCTAAAAACCCGACTTGTTCTCACCAGCCACTTTGTCTGTCTGTCTGTCTCTCTCTCTCTCTGTCTGTCTGTCTCTAGCTCTCTCTCTCTCTCTCTCCCTCTGTCTGTCTGTCTGTCTCTCTCTCTCTCTGTCTGTCTGTCTCTAGCTCTCTCTCTCTCTCTCTCCCTCTGTCTGTCTGTCTGTCTCTAGCTCTCTCTCTCTCTCTCTCTCCCTCTGTCTGTCTGTCTGTCTCTCTCTCTCTGTTTGTCTGTCTGTTTTTCTGTTTGTCTCTCTCTCTTTGTCTCTCTCTATCTCTCTCCTTTCTGTCTGTCTCACTCTGTCTCTCTCTCTCTTTTTGTCTCTGTCTTTCTCTCTGTCTGTCTGTCTGTCTGTACCTCTGTCTCTCTCTCTGTTTGTCTGTCTCTCTTTCTCTGTCTGCCTCTCTCTCTCTCCTTTCTGTCTTTCTGTCTGTCTCTCTATGTCTCTCTCTCTCTTTTTGTCTCTGTCTTTCTCTCTCTCTCTCTCTCTCTCTCTTTGTCTGTCTGTCTGTCTGTCTGTCTCTCTCTCTCTTTGTCTGTCTGTCTCTCTCTCTCTCTCTAAATTAACAAGACTAAAACAAAATTCATTTTGTCATGTTACAGAGAAACTACAGACCACATTGTGTTATAAGAATGGTATAAACAGCTTTACACACACATTTAATAAACACATTCTGACCAACCAGAATTGAGGATTTAACACCGCTTTGCTGGCAAAGGTTTTAAAATGATCTTAGCTTAAGCCTTTTGCACAGGTTGCTGATTTTGACTTAAAAAAATGACAAGGGAAGCGGGCTGTCGAGTCCACGTACAGCATTTGATCAGATCTTGCTTTTTTTTACACCGGCGTCAGGTGTAAATCGTTTGTGCTTTTTTGCATCTTTGTGGCTTTTTTTCCTCCCCTACTTGAAAAAAAGAGTAGGCCTCTGATCTGAAATGCCCACAAAAGGGCCAGCAGCGGCCCCGAGGGAGATTCCAGCAGCACTTTCGCTCAGCAGAAGACGCAGTAATCTCGCCCTCGCACAACAGCTGGGGAATCTTCACACTCCACCCGAGCGAGGTGGAACGAGGCGGGTGGTGATTTCCCTGCACTCCTTCGCCCATTTGCGCCTTAATGCAATGTCGCCATTTCTGCTTTCGATAATGGACCATTCTTCATTGTGTAACCTTTCCACAGATTTGCTTGTTAATAAACTTACTATAAAGCAGCACAGATTTGTTTTCGCGGTCACAGATTCTTTTGTTCTCTGATTCTTTTTCTGCTTTAGGCTTTGGCACCTGACCAGACTTTTCTTGCTTACAGTGCTGATGGTGCATGACGTGATAACAAGCACACGTTTATACAGAGTCAGACGCCATAACCGCTGCATAAGTCTGCGTAAGGGAAGTGAATTGATTTTGCGTTCTCTCTAACTCGGCGTCTTTGCTGTTGTGTTGCGTGCAGAGGTGACGGAAAGGGGGAGGACCAGGAGGGTTCTAAAGAAACAAGTCAGAAACAGAAGAAAAGCAAAAAAGAGCAGGAACAGGATGTGGAGAGAGTGGAGCCTGCCGTCGCCGAGGGGGACGACGGACAGCGGGCGGAGGCGGGCCAATCCGAGCCCTCGGCCCCCGAGCCCGCGGCGGCCCTCGGCGCTCCTTCCTCGGAAGCTTCTTCCTCAGCCAAGCAGCGGCGATCCATCATCCGGGACCGCGGGCCTTTGTACGATGACCCCTCGCTGCCTCAGGGCTGGACGCGCAAACTCAAACAGCGCAAGTCGGGACGATCGGCTGGCAAATTCGACGTCTACCTGATCAAGTGAGTAGCCCGTAACGTAACGCCTGTCGGTCACATGACACGCTGCCGTTATCGAGATCAACGTTTAATATCATGCCGCTTTTTAAAATGACGTGTATTCAGAACAGGTTCAAGTAAACATGTAGTCATAACGGAACAGCGTGATAAGATGAAACGTCCGGTTTTATTAATGTGGTATGAAAACGCTGTCGACGTTGAAAGCGCAGACACGCGTACAAATTCCAGGAAGGCTTTGGTTAACTCGGCACAGACTTTTCTCTCTTTTTTTTAAACCAAATATGTTCCGCCGGAGGAGGTGAAATCGATGAGTGGAAGTGTAACGTTGTTGTGATGTGGCTGAGACGAGGCTCGCCTGGGCTCCGGCGTGCCGAGACAAACAGCCTGGGTGACTCGATCGCAGCGCCTCATTCAGCACGACTTTAAATTAAGTGTACAGAGATTTGTAATGTTTCTTTGCTTTTTTTTTTTGTTTTTTTTTTTGTTTTGTTTTGTTCTAAACAAGAGGAGTCTTGTGCTGGTCGATTGCCTGCGAGATTCCAGAGCTGTGACCCGACCGAGTTACAAGATGTACTGCGAAGTTGCATAATTCAGTGGTGTGAACGTGAAGCGGTGCGAAATGTTCGACATGATGGGCAGCTGAATAATACACATCCTGTAGGAGTTTATGAGTCAGCATTTATGTGAACCAGTGCTTCCCAGTTCCCACACCGTTTCTGTAGCTATAAAGGAAGTGCTTTACAGCACGAGGAAGAATGATTAGCTGAGCAGTTTTTTTTCTTCTTTGGTGTGTTTATGTCTTAAAATGTGTAGCAAACCTTTTTTTTGTTTGTTTTCCTTTATTTTTCCAGCCCAGAAGGGAAAGCCTTCCGTTCCAAAGTGGAGCTCATGGCGTACTTCCAAAAGGTGGGCGACACCACCACAGACCCAAATGACTTTGATTTTACGGTCACGGGGCGCGGGAGCCCGTCGCGCAGGGAGAAGAGACCGCCGAAGAAGCCCAAAGTGGCCAAGCCGACCGGCCGCGGGAGGGGCCGGCCGAAGGGCAGCGGCAAAGTACGGCAGGCCACGGAGGGTGTAGCGGTGAAACGTGTAGTGGAAAAGAGTCCGGGCAAACTCCTCGTCAAGATGCCCTTCGTGGCTCCGAAAACGGAGACGGGGTCACCCTCGGGGCAAGTCCCCGTCGTCAAACAGCGCCCGGGACGCAAGAGGAAAGCCGAAAAGGAGCAGGTGAGCGCGCCAAAGAAACGCGGTAGGAAGCCGGCATCGGCTTCTCAGTCCGCGGCAGGAGGGACGGGCTCGAGCGCGGCCTACGCCGCTGCGGCTATCGCGACATCCGAGGCCAAGAAGAAAGCGCAGAAGGAATTGGCCGCCAAGCCTGTGCAAGAGAAGGCGCTTCCCATCAAGAAGCGCAAGACACGAGAGACCATGGAGGAGGCAGAAGGGTCCGCCACGACTACGCCCGAGGCGCCGAGCAGCGTGGCAAAACGACCTGTCGGTCAAACGGCGCCCCCTGCCGGAGTGGAGTCAGATACGGGACAGAAGCTTCACAAGCACTCGAGCCGGAAGCATAAGGAAGCAATGGATTCTGGAAATGGCAGCAGCAGTGGACCAAAGGGCCACAAAAAGAGAGATCAGCGTGAGCAGCAACTGAAACACCTCCACCATCACCATCATCACCACCATCACCAACACCAACACCAACACCACCTGCCCCTGATGGAGCCGTCCATCTTCACCCCGCAGGCTCACCAGCTTTCCCTCGGCCACTCCATGCACGGAGGACCCCCGGCGGAGAACGAGCCCCAGGACTTGAGCACTTCCAGGTCGAGACAGGAGCCGCTGGCCTGCAGGGAGGAGGCCCGAGCCGACAGTCACACGGTTAGAGACACTTCAGGCAAGATGGTGGCGGCGGCGGAATTGCGAACCCAACAACAGCAGCAGCAGCAGCAGCAGCAGCACGGCAGTGTGACGGGGGATGGAAAGGAACTGAGAGACATTGTTCCTCCTTCCGCCGTTCCCAGGCCGAGTCGAGAAGAAACGGTCGAGTCCAGGACGCCTGTGAGCGAACGCGTGAGCTGAAGGACGTGACTGACACTCAGACTAACTGACCAATCAGCAGCAACGGCTGTGTTCCCGCGCAGGAATAGAGGCACTCACAGGGGGAGGAGTTGTGTGTGTGTGTGTGTGTGTGTGTGTGTGTGTGTGTGTGTGTGTGTGTTTTTTCTTTGTTTATTTCATTTTTTCTGTTGGTTTTTTTCTTTTTTTTTTTTTTTTTTTTTTTAAAACAAGAAATAATGGAAAAAAAAAATCCACAAAAATGTACATGTACTTACAAAAAGGCAGCTGTTGTGTCGCGTGTTGTGAGTCGGATGCGGAGCGCCTGAACGACTTCTCCGATTTCTTTTCCTTCGCCCGGTCTCATTTTATCGTTACATTAATGTAGAAATCATAGGAACCGCGTGTTGTTGCTTCGTTAGAGCTTCTAGGAAATAGCAAGACACCGAGATAGTAACGGATGCACAAGTAACACTTCAGCGGGGAGCTGATTTACAACTAAGCTCTCCCTGCCAAAACCAGACGCCTCCCAAACGTGTCATGAATAAGGGATGATTTATGACGACGATCCTGCTTTTCCTTCATATTATAAACGTGACTATTAGAAGAAGGCAGTCTGGTTATCTGTATGAAGCCTGGCAGTTCTTTATAAAAGAAAAGGCCACACTTCATGGAAAAAAAACAAAACAAAACAAAATACTGCAGCACTTGTACCCTGTCAATCATGTTCCGAACAAGAAAGGCTAATCGATCCCTGAGAGACGAGGAGAGGACGGGTTTTAAACGTTCTTTTGGGGCTTCGTTTTATATTTCTGGACATCTATCACGCTTTGCGACGGCCGGTTAAGTTCCCGAACCCGAATGTCTTTCACGCGTTCTTGCATCGGACATGCAGAGAGGAACGTTTGAACGCCGAGTAACGCGATTGACCTCGCCATCTGTTTCAGCCGCGCCGGATAGCCGACTAATACAGCAACGTAATAGGAACGGCCTTTCACTCTTATACTGTACTTTCTTTTCGCCTGTGGAGGGACTGAGCACAAGTGGATTCGTGAATGAACATTTGAAAGCACAGTCTAATAATAAGCATGAGAAACGGGAACAAAAAAAAAAGAAATGAAATTCCAAAGCGTCCTAACATGTTTTCTTCCTCTTCCTTATCCCCCCCCCCCCCTTAATTTATCTTTCTAGCTTTGTTTTTTTTTTTTCTTTTCCTTTCTATAGAAACATAAAGTGAAATTGAAAACTGCGGCCTTGTGTTTCCTCAACACATCAGAGCCAACGCTGTTTGGAAATGTAGCCATTCACTTTTTTTTGTTTGTTTGTTTATTTTTTCTCGCCTCGTCACGACGACGGAAAGCGAATAGGGAAGTCGAGTTGACCAGGAGCCGCGCCGCGCCGCGCTATATTTACACGACTTCCTCTCGTACGACAGCTGCGACTGATCACACGGGACGCCTTTCACGGCGACTCGATCCGAATCTCGAAGAAAGGAGACGCGTCGTTTCAGTGGAGGGAAAGCAAAGACGTGTTCCTTGTTTTCCCCGTCGTCTCCATTTAAAACGATAAAATGTCTTCGATACGGAGCCGTAAATTACAGGAGATTAATCAGTAACAGAATTTGCAAATTTTCCGCGTTTGTTGATTTTTTTTATTTATTTTTTTTCTTCCAGGCGCCTCGACGATAGATTAAGACAGAAGGTCCGTCATGTATGTAGGCTTTTATATCATAGGTGGAAGGTTGTTGAGACGGCAGGGCCTCCCCCAGTCACGCATTTCTGTTTCACGTCCGTTTCTAATCTTCTTTTAGCCCGCAGCGTAGCGCAGTGTGCAGACTCACAGCGGATGTGAGGTACATCCTTCCTCATTTCGTTCCTTTGAGCGAGCGCTTTTTTTTTTTTATTATATATATATATATATATATTTATATATTTTTTTATCCCGTAAAGCCATGAGGCACTGAGACGAGACGAGCGCGCACCGTCGACGAGTGCGGTCGTAACCAGGCACTCGGTCGAGTTACAGAAAATTGACCCCAGGCTAATCTCATCTGTTTTATTTAAATGCGTAATAATGGCCAATGATGTACAAATGGAGGCCATTACGAGGAGTCCTTAACTTAACTCCTCTCACGTGAAGCAGCGCTTTCATGGAAGTGGAAGAATGGAATTGGTGATATATATATATATATATATATATATATATATATATATATAGACATGCCGTTAGTTAGGTTTTTCTACATATAGGAAGCCTGATGTGGTTTCAGGGAAGAGTCCGTGCTTCGGTTTCTACGTCCTTACTGACACTTTCCTTGCTCGTGAAGGTCAAATCAGACAGCGCTCCACGTGCTCTTTGTCTCTTGGTTCATTTTAAACCTACTGTTTTGTTGTTTTGTTTTGTTTTTTTAACAACCTCATTGTAGCGTAAAAACGAAGACGCGTGCTAGCGAGAGTCATTTTTTAAGGAGGATTTCATCATCCCGGCATCTTAGAAAAACCCTTTCCCTTCCCTCTAGCCGACCGTGTAGATCGATTCAGATTCGACCAATCGCCAGAGATAAATACTTCACACGTTTTTTTTTTTTTAACCTTTTCATCGAAGGCCAGCGCCAGAGAAGAAGTGGTGCTTGGCAGCGCTCGTCCTTTAGCCTCCTCTCCACCTCGACCCTAGCCAGTGGGGAAGGGGACACAGAAACTAGAGCAGTTGCGCTCTAGAGAAAAGGGCTATGAAATAATCTCCAGGAAAAAAAAAAAGAAGGAAAGATTCGCATTCCCAGGCACGTTCGTACACGCTCACACGCCTGAGGTCCGATCATTGAGGTCTCGGGCATCTTCAGATCCCACTAGCTTGCTCTTTTCCGGCAGATTAAACGTATCGGACGTAAAAAAAAAAAAAAAGGACTCCAGGACGTCCGATGCACGTGAGCTGCCAGAACTGAGATCTTAACCGGCGGGCTACGACGCACGCGACCTACGTGCGGTATACGTCGGCGGCGGCGTCGTCATCGCAGGTTCGACTTATCCGAGAGAGGAGGCTTGAGGAGTAGTGTTGAGTAAGCAAGCGCAGCATGAAATGTGTCGTGACAAACTGGCGTGAGATCAAAAAAAAAAAAAAAAGGCAAGCAAGAAAAACTTGATTTGTTTGTGTGTTTAAATACGGACAGCGCCGCGTGCTGTGCGTGAGAGAACAGCAGCGGCGGTCTGAGACAGAACGGGCAGTGCCTTCATTTCGGGAATCTGACCAAGGTGGCCTTTGATTTAAAAAAAAAAAAAAAAAGACGCTTTTATCCTAACAGGCGGTTAAATCAAGACGGGTCTTTTTTTTTTTTTTTTTTTTTTTTTTTTTTTAAATCTCCGTTAAACTTTGCCGTACCGTGTTGTTTTTCATTTCGTGTCTGTAGGAACGACATATCCACGTATCCTTTCACTTACACGGTGATTTACGCTTTTTTGTTTTGTAGCACTCAATGCCCACTGTCAAAAAATCCAACGCGGGAGTCCTATAAGAAAACGACCCCTGAAATGACACTTGTTTTATCTGTTTTGTGGCAGACAAATATGCTATGGAATGTCCTCGTGTCCCTGTAGCCAAAATCTACACGCGCTATGTACGTGAACATGTATCAGTATGCATGATTGCCATTAGACGTTAGTACATTGCTTGCCCTTTACTATTCTTATTCTTCGTAAACAATGGCTTGGGGTTTTTTTTTTGTTTTTTTTCCGGGTTTTTTTTTTCTCCTTCTCCTTCTCTGGAACACTCCTCTCCGAGAGCCGTCCTGAAAAGCGCAGGATTCTCACCCGGAACCCGAACACGGCGAAACCACAAGGTCACTCGTATCTCCGTGCACTTCGGTTTAAATACAAAAAAAACAACAAAAAAAAAACAGTAAAAGAGCAACAAAAAAAACAAAAAAAAAAACAAAAAGGTAACAAAATCAAATAATACCCCAAAAAAAAAAAACCAACAAAAAAAAAACAGTTAAGTTGGACAAGAATAGTTTTTACGTTCTTTTGTTGGTTTATTTTCTATTCCAGATCTAAGATGCCGGTCACGCATGGGCTCCTAAAGCCGTCCCTCCTCTTCAACACGTCCCCGATGCCGTCGCAGACCCTATTCCCGACTAAATTATTATTATTATTATTATTATTATTATTATTATTATTATTATTATTTGTGGATTTTAGTGTTTTTTTTTTCTATTTTTTAAAAAGAAGCCAATGTTAAGAGTAGACTATTTTACCTTAAGAGCAATAGTTATATTTAGTAGATCTCATTTGCTTTCCTTTGTCTTTTTTTTTCTTTCTTTTCTTTTCTTTCTCCTTTCTTCCATTTCTCGTGTCTTTAGGTTGTGTACGATGTTATATATTTGAAGAATTCCAAAAAAAACAAAAACAAACAAAAAAAAACAACAACAAAAAAACAAACAAACAAAAAAACAAACCAAACAAACAAGGTTAACGCAGAATTATAAGGAATGCCTGAAATACAAAATTCAATTATAGCACTTGAGATAATACGAGAAAGGAGAATGAAGGTCAAATAAAACCACACGTTTTTTCAGCTTCAGAGTCTTCATCGGTAGAACGTTCATGGTCTATTTAACATAGTCTTGTGCCTTGAAGTTTCAGTAATAGAACTTTATACAGTAGTCGTATTTTTATTCTGAGTCCTGTGTTTGCCTCTTGTTGGTATTCAGTGCTTTGGCTGTGTTGAGGATTTATAGAGACTGATGATATGTTTGTCTTGTTTTATTTTCGTACAGGAAAAAACACATTTGGAATAAATTAGGACAAATGTACCTGGGCAATATTGACTGTGTAGAAGGTAATAGGATACTGGTATTATTATTATTATTATTATTATTATTATTATTTTGTTCCATCATCCCTGCTATGTTGAATGTGTCTCCTGTTGGATGAAGTGTATTTGTTGGGAAATGTTCTCCACTTTAACATTTTAACGTGGCAAGTTATTCGTCAT
>JAQQZR010000039.1:2907285-2917431 GCA_030068235.1 Notoglanidium macrostoma | reverse complement strand
TACATACATACGCCTGCCTCACACGGTATCTTCCAAGCACCGTTTTGCATTTTCCAAAGGAATAGTTCACCCGTAACTGATGTGACGACGAATTGAAGACCTGCACTTTATAAAGTATGTTTCCTGGCAGGATGCCCATTAACTTTTTTTTTGTTGTTGTTGTTGTTGTTGTTGTTTTGTATGTATGTATGTATTTTTTACCGTTGTCCGAAGTTGCTGTCTTGATTTTCCTATGTTCTGATTTAGTTTGAAATAAAAGGGATGGGTAGTACTATGTATCTAAAAGGTATATTATTTTAACCAAACAGTCCTACAGCCTAGGTGTCAGTGGTTCCTCACCATTTGCCAAGCTAAGTCCTTGCCTTCCTGAAAGTGAAAAAAAAAGTATAGTTTGTGTCTACTTTTATAGTACTGTGTTACTGTATTATTTGTTTGCCGTATGTAACAGATACACAACAGTAAACAACATTTACCTTCTGCTTGTCTAACACATTTATTTCATTCCCGCTGACGATAACTTTTTTTAACAAGTCCGGCATGGTAACAGGGGACCTTTGTTGTTTTTTTTGTTAGTTTTTTTTCCCTAAAATGTGCGAATCCGTTCACTCAATCGCGACAATTCTTATTCGTGCGTCATTGAAAATAATACCGGGATGACGAAGACGCTGGCATGCGGAAATTTCCGTTACAAATGATGTCGTCGGTAAGACGGGAGACGGATCCTTAAGGTCTTTAATCGCGGGGCGACGCGGAAAAAGAATTTAAGCTAACGTCTGTATCGACGTTAAATGTGACGCGGGCGTTCCGCAGAAAATGACCGCATGACGACGGAGTCACGAGGCGGTGCGCGTTCTTTTACGGAAAAGGGGGGAAGAGAGAAAACGAAATGTTCGGGAAACAACAACGTGTCGGAAACGCAAACAGAAAAAAAAAAGTCGCGGAGGTTCGTCTTTGCTGGGAAAGTCAACGTTTACGCGATAGCGGTTCGAAGAAATGTGTTGTCGGATGAAACATCACGCTGTACGTGCGAAGACCTTTCGAAATATGAACATGTATTTGCTACATCCGGCTTTAATGACTAAGGGTGGGAATGGCCGAGTACCTCACCGGATGATGCGTTCATAACACGTTGACCGTTATAACGATGGTATCGCGATACTGCGATCCTGCGATGCTTGATGCGGTGCAAGACAATCATCGACGGTGCATCGCGATATCTGCGAAACTGAAGAAGGAGAAGAAGAAATACCCCTGAAAAGGCGAAAAGCTGGAGTTTTCCTACATTTGATATATAAATTAATTAATAGTTAATACTTTTCACTGCTACCCGTGCAGTCGGCCATTTTCCACCTGCGAGCGGCTTCTTTTTCATCGTAAGCGCCACCACGACGAGTCATCAAGCAGTGACTCTGGTAAGTCAGATTGGCGCGGAATCCGTGTAGCGTTCCTGCACGTTTTAATAAAAGTCAGCGATATTCGGCGTATCGTATCGATCGATATATTCCCGTATCGATATTTTGTCCCACCCCTAAAAATGAAATTCCGGCTGGAATTTACTCCACGAGTTTGCGTAAGACCTGACGTTCGATCAATTCCATCGGAATGTCGTCTGAACGTTCACGTGCTTCCGTGGAAGAGATACCAGGTTTGGAAGCCAAACCTGACCTTTTGTACAAAGGACGTGGGTTAACGTGATTAATATAACGAACTTATTTCCATTTAAACAGTGACGTAGAAATAGTGCGGAATCTTGAAAACCCCTTTTTTTTTTTCTTTTTTTTTTTTTTAATTCTGAAACTTTCCATTTTTTAATGAAAAGATGTTTTTTATTTTTTATTTATTTATTTATTTATTTTTTTGGACTTGTACTGTATGAGTAAAGATTTACACCATGCTGTGTTTTTTTTTTTTTGTTTTTTTTTGTTTGTTCTTTTTAAACGTTTAAAGCTGTATAAAGTACTTACTTCTCTGAATGAACTCGATTCACATTACTCGAAGCGTTGCGATCACGTGCTGTCCTTCGGGAGCGTCAGACCTCGATACTGACACGATCGGTGGCTTCTAACAGTCTTCTATCACACTACAGACATTTCTGGGGCGTTTTGTAATTTGTCTAACTGTAAATAAGGTCAAATCTGACACTTTGATTAGATTCCTATCTCTTACAGTATCACACTTACTAATTTACATGACTGAAATCATATGAACGAAGGTTAGACACATTACTAAGGTTCAACTTTGTGTTGTTTTTTTTTATGACGGACTGAACCGATTTCTCATGTTTATTATTCAAATCCATGAGAATCCATCATTGGTGAAGGTATAATATTTAAAATATGTTCTGCGAGTGGAAACTTAAGGAATATAAGTTCTAAGGTGGCCAAATATCAATATACTTATTTAAATAATGAACCAAATATTTGAACGTTTATAGAATAAATCCGACGTGGGTCGTTTTTTTTTTATTAATTGTGATTATGGAGGGCCTGCAAAATGTTTCAGAACGCCTTCTATAAGATAAAACGACGTTTACGTTACGGCACCAACATCAGGAAACTCGGTGGAGGACCACAGACCGCAGGCTACATCCAGCGTTCTACAGTTTTGACGCTGTGGACGTTTTCATCAAACTGAAACCTGGGTAAGAGGTTGAAAAAAGGTTTTTACGGGTTAATACTTTTTACAATTTTTACAGGTTAATTTCAGTACTTTTTGTGAATTGACGTGATGGACAGGTGATATCAAAACAGAAGTAAAATAACCACAGCTTTCTCTACTTTTAAGGAGCCAAACCTGCAAAACGTATTGTTCCGTTTAGCTTAAATATTCCTTGATGAATTTATGATAGATAAATGAGAAGGATTGGGTTAAATCCCAGTCCGGCAGAGCCGCCATGTTTGTTTGTGTCTACCTCTGTGAATATCTGACTCGGCGGATGCTCGTCCTGATGGTTATCTCATCAGCCTGTAAACTGCAGTTCAGATTATTCCATAAAAGCTGAGTGCATGCGTAACGATCTGCATATTGAATTGTGTTTACATTACGCACTTTCTGTTCTTCGGGCTCAGAAGCTGTGAGCTAGTTTGCTCTGTAGTCTGCATTAGTCTATATATCTAGCGATTGTATTATTGCTTCTTCTCAATGCTCTTTTCACGTCCGTGTTACTGGAGCGCCTGCGATAGATTCATCAGGATGTAGGATCTCTTCTACACTCGCCGTGTTAACGCAGCAGCTCTCTCTAAAAGCCAGTTTTTTGCGCAGTCCAGCGATGGGAAGCCCCAGACAGGGCAGAAGAAGTCCCCACTTGGCCAGGACTACACGAACTACCGTTTAAAACAAAAGCCTGGCTGTTCAAATGTGGACTGAAATCCCGCTTTGGAAAATAAATTGCTCTTTTAAAACGAAAGCGTAGTATTGTCTGACTGAACTGTAAAATAAATGTTTCATTTGCTATCTCACGCAAAAATAATATCCTCAAAGTGCTACCTTTTTTTTTCAGGAGTTTCGATGTGAAGTATGACTGCATTAATTTCACTAAATGGCAAAATTTTCATTCGCTCCAGTTGTTGATTTCAAGTCCGATTTTGATTTTTCCCTTCTCGCAGTATGATGTACTACGTTTATGAAAAGACTGCGCTTTCGGTGCATCGGGTAACGTTGTGTTTAGTGAACGTCCCTCGATATCTCAGCTGTATAATATCGTGTCAAGGCGATACAATCGTTATAGGTCACGTTTAGCCGTAATTCAAACGATATGTTTTTTAATAATGAACTCATACTATCCACTATGTTTCGTTTTTCTAGCGTACCCGCTCATCCACAGGGACGTGTGTGGCGGGCGTTCTGTATAATCGAAACCAAATAACCATATTAAAAAACGTATAATCATTGAAATGGTGAAGCCTTATTAAGGAGCCTCCAGTGTCGGCACTGAGAGAATAATTATTTACAGCTGATGTAGCTGGAACAGGAACTAACTTGCCTGGTGGAAGTTGCATAACAATAGCTGTAATTATAAATGTCAAATAGCATATTGTGTGGTTCATGAGTAAGTTATATATTGTACTTGTTTAAACGGTGCAATGGTATGAGAGGAATAAAACACCTTTGGGGGGGTGCGCTGTTAAAGGAAAGTAATCCAAGGAATAAAGGAAAGTAGTTCTGCTTTGCATCAGATTGTATCACGCCGTGGCAAAGACGTGGGAAGTCACGACTTCAAGGAAGGTTTAAACTACGAAATGTTTGATGAGTGACTAGTTTTTGGGTTTGTATGTCAGCAGTAGCAAGCCATTGCTCTTATACTACAGTGATTTGCCAATGATTTCATATTTTTTATTTATTAATGAATGCTTTTTTAACTGGGTGGTGCGGTGGTTAGCACTGCCGCCTCACAACAAGAAAGTCCTGGGTTCCATCCCCGGGTCACCCAGGGTGCCTTTCTGTGTGGAGTTTGCGTGTTCTTCCCGTGCATGCGTGCGGGTGCTCCGGTTTCCTCCCACAGTCCAAAGACATGCAGATTAGGTCAACTGGCTACTCTAAATCGTTTTTCTTCAATAGCTTCCATCTTGTTTGTCATACATAGATGTTACTTGCATGTTCCTGATCAGGAGCTTAAAGCCGATTTTTCGCTAGCTATGATTTTTTGCGATGGGTTCATCCTTTGTCCAGCCACGTATCCATCCGTCCGTGTGTCGGTCCAGGATTCGAGATTCTTGTTAGCACAATATCTCAAGAAGAAGTGGTTGAAATTTACTAGCATCTATATGGAGTTATCACTGTACCCAGCAGGTGAACTGATCAGACTTTGGAATTAATCCAATCGGGGCAAGATCATGTAGTTTTTCTTAATAAGTTTAAGAAACTTCTTGATTGAGGTATATGTTCAGGGCAGTTCCGACATACCATTTAGTGACAAGAAGGACTAGACATTGGTGTCGAGTTCAACTTATTTGTATAAGATCTTCCTTTCTATGCTGGGATCAGACTACATGATATTTTTTTTCTTTCACGATGCTCACCATGTCAGATAGATATCGCAGAGACATAAATTTTTGGTCGGGGGACTGGCAACACTACAAGTTCGCCCCTCACCAATCATTGTTCACGTCGTCGGATAGGAGAGTCAAGAAATGATCAACCATCGCTCGTGTCAAGCGAGGTGAGAAAATACAACAAATTCTGACATGATTAAATCCTGACTTTTTATCAGGGCGTCGTGACGTGTCTCCGGCGCCACATCGCCGTTCTTTGATTGTGTCACGCTACGAGGCCGTTCCTCGTTCCCGACAATCTATTGTCATTCGGGTCCGACGCCGGAAATTCATCGTTCGCGTGAATCGTTTCAAAATTCGCGTGCGCTGATCCCAGGATTAGAGTTCCGCTTTAAATATGCAAATTTGTAACTGTGATTCAGTGGTCATGCAAATTTATTTGTGACATCATCCGGGGACATTTTTCCGCACGTGCGTTAGCTTTCTTCTTTCCCCTGAAACGAGCTGGCAGTACCGAGCTGATGTCACTCTGGTTTTTACGCCTACTAAAGAGTTCGTTTTATTTTACATTATGGTCATTCAAGAGTTCACGTTCTCACCACATTTCATAATAAAGACATTTTAAATGAATGATTTGGGTTGGTATGAGTGAATAGAGGTGGCACGGTTGACGAGTCACTTCTCATGAAAGGTGAACATGTCCTTTTTCATATTGCGTGAGGAAAAGGGAAGTGCAAACAAGCTGGCTATAAACCGATCAATAGCTGAAAAAACCTTGACAAACATGACACAGGAACATGGATTAGAGACCCAGGACCTTGTAAAAGCTGACATTTTTAGCCACTTAGTCACAGAAGAAGGAGAAATCATCGCCTCAGACTCAGACTCGATACCGCGTTCAGGCTGCTTAGTCATTTTCCCTTCAGCCAGTTGCAGCGTAGTGTTTTTTTTCCCTCTACAGCCCTAAATGACAGCGTTAGTAAATTAGTTAGCTCGGTTTAACTCCTGGGATCAGTTTTCTACAAACCCTTCAACTCTTCCAGCTCGGTGATTTTGCTCAGACATGTCCAATTTGACTTTTAATAGCGAATATCTTTACGATTTACCCGCGGCTGTTGTTCATGAATTCACCCGTGTTATGGATACACTCCCGTTTTCAGACTGGCAGAGATTTGGTAAGATGTCTTATTATTATTTCATCGTTTTGTCTTTGTAATCGATTTCACATCCACACAAGAGGCTGTTTTTATTAATTTTTTTTACTTTTATACTACTACCCCCTTAAAAACACACAAACAAACAAACAAACAAGCCGACGTGTCCTGTTAAATAGTTTAGTCATAAACACTTCCTGAACTTCAGTGAAAGTTATCCGTGTAGTGTACAGCTTGGCAGCTAGTTAGCATTATTAGCTGACGTGTGTTCGGCATTTTTAAAACCTTCAGCCTGATTAGCTGGTTTTTAAATATAACATATGGTTTCCTTAGATGGCGAGTGAACGTGTTTGTGAATTGAATAAATCGTGACAGAAACGTTGGTAGCTAAACACACGATAAAACGTTTAGCTGACACGGCTAGCTAAATGAACGAATTAAGAGAACATTCGAGAAGACGGTTAGTAGAGCTACAATATAAACCTGTGTGGCAGCATCCCAAATGACTCCATGCTGCCTATTTACAAGTGCACTAGGTAGCCAGAGTTTTATCCCTGGTTGCTGAGTGTAAAATTGACCTAAACTGAATTCAGTGTTGAGTTAATGGTGCTTAACAACCACATACACTCAGTGGAACACCTGTACCTGTGCTCACTCTGTTCAGCTCAGGTAATGTTCACGTCAAACGTCAAACCTCAGACACTTTTCACTGTGGCATGATTGTTGGTCAGATGGGTTGGTTTCGGTATTTCAGAAACTGCTGATCTGCTGGTGTTTTCACACACGGCGGTCTTGCGTTTACACGGAAAGCAAAGTGTTGGGGGAAAAAAAACAACAACCCAAACATCCAGTAGGCATCAGATCTATCGACAGGACCACTTTGTTGATGAGGGAGGTAAGAGGAGAAGGGGTGGACTTCGTCTTTACGAGCAGAAAAGCAGCTCAGAATCACAGCATGCCAAACCTCGCAGGAGTGCACGTCATGTTCCTATCCAATCGGCCGAGAACAGAAATCTGAGTTGTTGTTTTTTTTCCCCTAACTTTCACCTGTCTAGTTTCGGTGAGCGTCAGACCACGGTAGCCTCAGATTCCTTTTCTAGACCGAGAGGACTGAAACCTGATGATGTCGTGCCTGTTCTACGGCGCTCAATGATGTACCTGCGGAAATGTCGTTTCTCCGACACGTCATCGATCGTTTATTGTTCTTTTGAACTTGACCGGTAGTTCAGATTGTTTTAAGTTCAGCAAAACAAGTGTGTACTTTATGAAGCGTCTTTTTTTTTATTTATTTTTTTTTTATGAAGTCTCAAATGCTCAAGGAAATTGTTAGGAGTTAATAGGATCAGCAAGACAGCTTTCTCAAGCTTTAAAACAGGAAATATTGACTAGAGAAAGAGAGAGAGAGAGATGAAGATGAAAAGATGTTGGTGAGTATTTGCTAAATTCATTCATTCATCATCAGTAAGTGCTTTATACTGCTCAGGGTCACGGAGTGTATTCCGGGAACATTGGCCATGAGACGGGAATACACCCTTGATGGACACCAGTTTATCAAACGCCACCATGGTGGTGCACGCGTGTAGCTTTGTCTCCTCAGAGCTCTAGAGATTCTCTGTGTGGGTTTCCTCTAGGTTCCCTGGTTTCCTTCCCCCTTCATAAAACGTTCCATTAAGTGGATTGACGACGCTAAAACGCCTGAATGCGTGTGTGTGGTTCCCATTCAGGGTGTATTCCCGCCTCACGGCCAGTGTTCCCGAGATCCACTACATCCCTGACCAGGATGAAACACTCGCTTGAATATGAATGAATTAATGCAGTTAATTAATTGTTAAGAGTTTATCCAGCTATATATAATATCTGTATACTAGAATCTGTTTGTAACGTTGAAATTTCTTTGCAAGTAATTTGTTCAGATTGGAGCCTTAAAGGATTCAAGCCAATATTTTTATTTTAGATTAATTTAGCTGTTCATGGGAAACTAAATCTCCTGACGGGTTGCTTCTTATCGCCGCACAGCGCCAGTTTTCAGTTCCAGAGAGAGTACCATCTGTGAAAGCGAGACATTGACTCGCAGTCACTTCAAGACAGATTGCGGTATCTATTTGTGTGTCAGATGTATTTATATACGGTATATAGTGTCTATTGCTGCTTTATTTTAAATTCGTTCGTGAATTGCCTTGACATTTATACGGACGTATACAGCGTACCCTTCATTTCTTCATCTTGATGTTTTTTCGTTTAGTTAACGATCCACTCTTCACATGATCATTATTGTACATTACTGCATTAGTCATCTTTATACACAAATTAAAACAGAATGGAGTCGTTTAAGATCCAAACCCCAAAGCTGAGATTTATTTTTGAATGTCAGGTCAATGGGTCATGGTTCGAGTAAAGTCGTGAATAAGTCATCCGTCTTCCCTGAATGAGTGACGTTTTTACAGGAAAATTTAACCTTTTATTTTTTTATTTTTTTTTTCTTTTTCCCCCCACTTGTTGTTTCCAACAATCCAGCTTCCCGAGTAATATGTGACCAGACAGAGCTTCGGCAAGTGGAGCAGAGCAGAGGACGGACGGAAACACTAATGCACAAGTGGGGGTGCAGGAACGGGACGGTCGGAGATCTCCTAGCCATCCTCCAAGATCTGGAGCTGTTGAGACCTCGAGATATCATTCTTAAATGTGAGTCTGTATGAAGTTCTACATATTCTCCCTGGGTTTTCTCTGGGTTCGCAGGTTTCTTTCATGCATCAATCTATCCATCTATCTGTATGTAGGTGGACCGGCTGTGATAAATCCTAACCAAGCATAAAGCGCTTACTGGAAAGGAATAGGTTTTTTTTTTTTTTTTTTCTTCACCTCCTACAGTCTCAGAACCACAAACACTTCTGCCCCAAATGTTCTTTTTATAAACTTATAATAATGCATATATCGCAAGCAAAAGAAATGAGTCATTAATACTGTATATATCTGAGGCAGGTATCACAGGTACCCGATCTCTTTGAAGCGTTTTCGGCTTAGTCTCAGTCTATTCGCATACTTCCACACTTGCGCTTAATATTAAGTGCATAGGTGTGTTCACACTTACGAGTATGGGACCATGCAGTGCACTATGAGCACCCAGATAGTGTATTCTAAAAGGTCAAAATGCTGAGTGTGAAAGGCCACAAACGAATGCTGATGGTTACGTAATTTCCACGTCATGTGATCTATCTATGCTCACAAGTGAGAAAAATTTAAAAGAGGTGAGCAAAAAAAACGCTGGCAGATTTTAATTTTTTATTTTTTTTGTCAGGTGACACGACAATCGCAGTCAAATGTTGCGATCGTCATTTCCGGTAAGAGCATAAGTTACCTGTTACAGTTCATGCCTACGCGAATAAGTGCATACGGAAGTGCACTAACGGAAGTACATGAATCGAGACACGGCATCAGACGGAGTTAGTGATCAAAGGAATTACAAAAAACATTATTTGGAAATTAATATACCTGTAGATCGAACTGGTGTTTTGAAAAGTCTTTCACAGTCTGCCTTTTGCTTGTGCTGGATTATTATTATTATTGTTATTATTATTAATATTTACACGAATAACATTGCGTTAGATCTTTGCATGTCCAAAATGAGCACTGTCTGATTTTATTCAGCAGTGATGCGTTTATTATGTCTAACAAGAGCTAAGATGATTATCGCTGAGAATATTTGATTAGTCTGGGCACATGACAGAGTAGAGTAAATCACTGATGTCGGATCCGTGCAATAGGATTGGTTAGAAGGATTTAATTTTGTTACTTTACTGGATTATGAATAATTTGCATGAAATAAAAAAAAAAAAAAAGAATTCTTGTCTTCCAGCAGTTTTCTGATACATTTGTCTCTCGCTCTCTCTCTCTCTCTCTCTCTCTCTCTCTGTCTCTGTCTCCCTCTCTCTCTCTCTCTCTCTCTCTCTCTCTCTCTCTCTATGTCTCCCTCTCTCTCTCTCTCTCTGTCTCCCTCTCTCTCT